>CAXKVW010000055.1:0-600000 GCA_964058825.1 Carex arenaria | reverse complement strand
GTCTCCGAGAGGATTATAAGAGGACCTGTCTGGGATAGCAAAGTGACATTCAAAAGTAAAATTAAATTAAGTTTGAAGTATGATTCATCTCTGTTGGAATTGCACCAGTATGTGGTAAGGGCTATAATTTTAGATCCTAAAGTGGTTAAGGAGGGTACTGCTGAGTTATTGAAACAAATACTATTTCTGGTTAACCATACAACCCACAATTTAATTTGATTACCAAAGATCTAATAACCAAAGATCTTCTATTTGATTACAATTAAATCCTTCAAGTAACCAATAATTCTACGACTTTTTTCTTAACTTACTTTACTAGCTTCCCTTTCTCTTGATAATTAATCTTATTTGACAAGATTAGCAATTTCAAGTTATGACACAATCCGACGGGTCACCTCACACCCGACCCGACCAGTAAAGAATTTGTAGATACGAATTTAATTTTTAACCTTATTTTTTTTAATTTTCTGCTTTGTTTAAACATTTTAATGAATTTTCTGAATTAGTTTAATATTTTATACTGGGTTGGAAAGCAATATATGATGTCATTAGGGTTTCTGTGCTTGACACCTCAATTATTAAAGAAGAACATTTATTAAATTTAACATATTTTAAATTTGATATTGTACTGGGTCAGGTTGGATCTAAATTTCAATTATCGATAGAATCAGATCCGACCCGTTTGGAAAAAAAAAATGTTGCCTATATCTAGATCAGATATTTGAAGGGTTCATTATAGGAAGAATTTCATATATACTCTTGAAAAAAATCATGAAGTTTCGTATTTATCACTTCGAATTTTAAGATTATGTATTTATCGCTCTAAATTTTAATAACTGACATATTTACTGAATATAACTTAAATGTATGTTAAATATAATATAACATTTTTTATATTTTTAATGCATTACATGCAAGACTAAAGTCCGAATCAAGAAAAGCATTAAAATTCTTTTACAATTATATTATAATATAACATTTCAATTTTGAGCTTACATGAAATGGATGCTCTTATTAATTAGCTGAGTTACAAAAATTTAGAAATGTTAAAAGTCGAAAATATATTATTTTAAAAATCTTTGGAACTTTTTGTTGATCACACTTAGAAAATATACAAACTAATGGCCTTTTCAGCCTCCCTCGGAGAATGAGAATGGACATAGAAACAGGTCCAATTTGAACTGCGATTTACTGTTCACATGAAAAAAAAAAATCAGTCGAACTGAATTTTTTTTTCTCACATTAACAGTAAATCCCACGAACAGACCCTGAGGATCTGTTAGGAATGCAAAAAAAATCCATTTGGAATTGATGGGACTTTTGATTGATTGGAATAAAATATCCAATATTTTCTTCATTCTTTCTTCTCATCTCAATGTAAATTTATGGAAAGTAAAACATCAACTGGAGCTAAATTTGTTTTTTCCTATAAAAGAGAGGCGCAAGGTGCTTTTATTGAAAAGTTTTTAAAACTAAAAAAAAGCAATAAAGTAAATTTCGTTAGTTACGTTCTATTTGACGTTAAAGATTTAAAGTGATTCTGACATAATTGATTTATTTGAGCTATAGTTTAATCTTTAGATCAGATACAGACGGTTTTTTTTAAAAATGTATTCAACTCATTAATAAATGCAACAACTAAAAATTCAGTTTATTAAATACAACGGTTAAAGTATATCCATCTCATTAAATATAATTGATTTAATTATAAAATAAATATTTGCATTTTATGGAATAATAATTATGTTATTGTTTAATCAACTTATTTAATTATAATAATTTATTTAAGTATAATTGTGTAATATCAAGTTGAAAGATTCATTTTAGCAAATTTTCAAAATCAATCTCATATATACTTATGAGTAACTTTTGTAAATTAATTTGTGGGTTCCGTAACCGTAAAATTCCATTCAATAATGTATTTTAGAAATGTCTATATAATTGATGGCATGTTTGTTTTGGGATTGTATGAGTTCAGGAACTCACTATTTAATTTGCGGAAATTCATACTTATGAATGTGCACGGAAAAAAAATATAGGAATGTGTTGAAATAAATACTGTTAGTAATGCCGTGTAATTAGTTATGAAATATTTTGATTTATTTAAAATGTGTATACCTATTCATTTTTTTTATCTATTAAAAGAAGACACTAACTCGCTTTATTGTGTACAAACTAAAATAATGCATGAATAATGTGATATTGCTCTTTTAAATTTATTTTTCTTTAATTCGACCTCAATTATTTTTTTAAATTGTTCTCTACAAGTTTAATTTTTTTTTTCTCCAACACGTTATTTTTTTCTCATAATTTTTACATTGAGAAAATAAAATATAGAAACGAATGAAAAATAAAATACCATTTGAAACGACGCAAGAAAATAATATACGGGATTACCCAAAATCCCGTCCATTCCCAATTATTCCCATGCATTCCAATAAACCCTAGTATGAAATTTCAAAATAGAGTAGAACTAGGGTGCTCCTAAGTTCACCAAGTATCTTCATGAACTCAACTACAAAATTTATTGAATTAATTTTAATCGATGAATCCAAACCGTTGAAATCCTTCTATCTAATTAGTTATGCGTCTACATGTGAAAATTTTGAAGTTTCAAATTAATTTAATATAAAGTCAAGTGGTCAAAAGATGTCCAAAAAATGAATGCATTAAAATTAATTTATAAACCTTATAATTTTGACCACTTAACTTTATACTAAATTAATTTGAAACTTAAAATTTTTCACATGTAGACGCATTAGACATTGCTCATTAGGTAAAATAATTTTAACGATTTGAATTCATTGTTTAAAGTTAATTCGATAGATTTTAGAGTTGTATTCACCAAGAATTTTGGTGAACTTAGGAGCACCCTAGTTGTACTCTTCAAAATATATACAAAGGAAGGGCGATATATTCAGCACATTTGAAGAGCGATGATATATGAGGAATAAATTGTGCCAACTAACTATTTTAGATGCATTTAATAAGTATAGTTAAGAAGAAAAGTGACAGAATTTAAATGACAACATAAGATTATTAATTAGGGGCAATATCAGTATAGCAAATTTTTTTTTATGTGCTCTTAAAATTAAGAATACGACACTGAAAATAGCAGCGCTTTCTATTATAACAAACTGTGAATACGCATAAATATATTTGAAAATTTATAATATAATCATGCATTAACCCCATTGTGAAAATACTTTTATTAATTAGGTTTATTAATCAGCCGATTAGCTGTTGACGGTGATCAAATCGTCACGAATTTTGTCGACTAATCAGCTAATTATTTTTAGTTATGACCAATTATTTCTAATTATTTTCGATTAATCACTTGACAATACTCTATCCGTCAAACAACCGCATATCATTATTTACAATACTAATTTATTGTAATTAATTCTGTGTGCAGTTAATTAGTATCCTCATTTTTTTTACGGTCAACCGGAAAAAAAAGATTCTCCCGTATAAATATAATGGTCAAATCTAAACAAAATTCAAAATAAAAATAAAAATACAAATATTGACTGTTGATAAAAAAATTATAATTTAGATAGGTTATTTTAGTGTTTCAATGCATGTTGACGCCCGGACAGCGTCACTACCTGTCGGAAGTGTCGCATGTACAACTTGTTGTTGGTACATGTATATTTAATGAGAATAAATCTCTCCTTCTCTTTCATCTCAGAACTCAGATTAAAAATTATTACTGTGATTTGGTTTCTCTTTTCCCCAAATATATATTTTTGTTTCCATGTCTCGTTACCTACGCTGCCTTGTGCCGAGGATAGGTTGATTTTTTTTATTAATAGGTGTGTAAGCCTTATACAAATCAAACCGGTCTTTTTCTTTTCTTTGTTTTTTTTTTGTTTTTTTGTTTTTTCTTTTTGACGCGGTCAAAACAGACCGTAAAAATTGGAAATGAAATGAGCAATGCCGACTTGGGTAATTTTTGTTTTCTTCTGCTTTTTTTTTTTTACTCTGTTGGCCCGGTCATTTCATTTTGACGCGACGCTTTTACTATTCACCACGGGTAACTAGAAAGTGAAACCTTCAATAATTACACAAACCACATCTGAATTACTAGGTTGACCGGGTATACCCGGTGGCCCTGGGCGGTGTTGACCGGGAAAGGGAAGATACGAAGATAACGACAAGAGAGAGGTAGAGAAAAAGAGTTACTAGGCTCTGTTTCTTTTTTTGTTTCGCAACCACACAGCAAAGAGAGCCGCTTTCAGAAACAATATTGTATAATAATAGTCTATCAGTACTATTAAGAGATTGTAGGAGCTAGAGTAGTGTGTGAAAGAGAGAGCGTTTATATCAGCGCTAATAAGCTCTGAAGAGCGGTGCTTCAAAAATTGATGGTCACTTGCTCTCTTTTCTCTCTCTCTCTCTATCTCTGTCTTTCTCTTTCTCTTTCTCTTATCCCCATGACCCATCTCTTAACTCCTCAAGCTTAGCTTAGCACTAAGAAATCCGATCAATAATCACCAGAGAGAAAACAACCAAAAAAAAAAGAAACTTTTCTCTCCACTCCCTCTCCATACCAATCCGATTAGATACATGCTCCATGGATTTCGACGACCACGATGAAGCCGAGGAGGAGGAGGAGGAGGAGGAGGAGGAGATGGGGGTCCCTCCGATGGGACCTGGTTACCAGCTCCCTCCAATCATGCCGAATTCCTCTGGCCCGAAGCCACTCAACTCGGCACCAGGACCTGAACCCATGTCTGGGCAGGGTCCCCGTAAGAGCCCTACCGGAAGCAGCAGCGGTGGTAGCCGTTACCGTGAATGCTTAAAAAACCATGCAGTTGGGATTGGTGGCCATGCGGTTGACGGCTGTGGAGAGTTCATAGCGGCAGGAGAGGAAGGCACAATTGATGCCCTCCGCTGCGCCGCTTGCAATTGCCACCGCAATTTCCACCGTAAGGAAGGCGATGCAACAGGCTGTGCCGGCCCAAGTTCTGTCCCTACGGGAGCAATCGTAGACCCTTCCACGACTTATCACCAACCTCACCCGCAGTTCTCGCCTTACTACCGTACCCCTGCAGGATACTTACACCATCACCACATGGCAGCGGCAGCTGCTGCGGCTGCAGCTGCACATAGGCCAGTGCCGCTAGCTTTACCGTCGACTTCTGGAGGTGGGGGACATAGCCGGGATGAAGGGGAGGATGTGTCACATCCGATGGGCATGATGGGATTGGGAGGCAGTGGTAGTGGCGGTATGATGATGGGGATTGGAGCATCAGGGTCCGGGTCCGGGTCTGGATCCGGGAAGAAGCGATTCAGAACCAAATTTACTCAGGAGCAGAAGGACAAGATGTTGGCGTTTGCCGAGAAGGTCGGGTGGCGGATCCAGAAGCATGATGAGCAAGCCGTGCAACAGTTCTGTAACGAGGTATCGGTGAAGCGTCATGTGCTGAAGGTTTGGATGCACAACAACAAGCATACTCTTGGTAAGAAACCCTAGATGGATTAATTGGAAAGAGAGATAGCTTAGCTTAGCATTAGCTAGGGTTTCTTTGATGTTTGGTTTTTCTCTTTGTTTATCATCTGTCTGATTAGGCTAGTTTTCTCTCTGTTTTTTTTTCCTTCCTTTATTTTAATGTTGCCTTTTTTTACATTGGGTCTTACTTTTTAGTTTTTAGGTTGGTTTTCTTCTTATTTTATTCATGTTGGTTGCATGGTGGAATTTGAGGTGTTTAATTTGGAATGTGTTATTTGATGTTGGTTGGAAGGGAACCAATTAGGCCATTGCTAATTTTACCTTATTTTAGACAAATTTAGTTATATTGAACAATGGTAATATTGGAATGATAAGACTCAATTTAACAAGCTAGGCATGAGAGGAGAGTGTGTATATATATATGAAGGAAGGAAACACTGTTGTATTCTTCTCCTTCTATATATCTCTTTTGTATATATATATAGTTCTTTTTGTTTTTTCTTCTTCTTCGCCTTTTGCTCTTCTCCTACTAGAGTTCAGATTCTCATGCAATGCAATGCAATGCATGTATGTATTTCTTTAAGAAGTGTGTAAGGCTGATTTCTGACTAGCTCCATTTAATCGGATTAACTGACCTCCACAAAATTCATTGAGGCATTTTCTAATCTGAGTCTGTGTACGAACTATACTACTACTGCTACACATGTGCATACAACATTCATTTCATTTATTAATTTTTTTGAGGAGTTATTGAACCCATCTATTCATTCCTTTCTCCCTGCCTATTAATAAAGTTGGATATATAATAAATAGAACTAGAATCAATTCTCTCTCTCTTTCTCTTTCTCTTTCTCTTTCTCTTGTTGCTTTTAATGGACATTGATGTTTAGCCATGTTAATAGCCATGGCAGAAGGATGATCACGAGACCAAACCCTCTTGCTCTTTTCTCTCTCTCCAACTTACAGCTAAGCAGCAAGCTAGTATCTCCCCCCTTGTTGCATTTATGACTGCTATTGTGTCAGCTAGCAAACCCCTCCATTAATACCCAGATGATACCAGTATCTGATACAAGCTTTGTCTACATGGCAATCCCTTGTCTTTGCATGTGTTTGCCCCCACGCTTTCCCATGCACTGTCACACAGACATAGCCCCACCACACAGCGCTTTTCTCTGAGCATATATGAACATCAACATGAAACATGGCCCTCTCTCTCTCTCTAGTACTACTACGTCTTCCTATTAAATTTTTCTTCTCTCTTGTTTCTTCTCCTGTTTTGCTGCCTCATTCTTTAATTTTTCTTCCTCCATGCATGTCACCATGCTGAGGGTGGGTGTCTTTAATGGTGGTTGTGCTTATGTAAGAAAGAGTGTTGTTCTGTTAAAGGTGAGAGATTTTCAGGAGATCTGGTATGGTGTTATTACCAGAGCGTGGTCCACTGTGCACACGTAGGTGGAGCGGAGGAATTAACTCCCTTTGTCTTGTTCCTAGCAACTATCATAGCTGGTTGTTGATGAGATAATATATGTGGTGAATGAATCTTCCCTCTTTTTACAATCTTTCTTTTAAGTTTTAACCATTCATTCAAAAAAGAATGTTTCTTTTTACCTTTTTTAGGAGGTTTTCAAATTGTTGTCTTTGTATGTAATATATAACCTAGGAAATATATATTGTTGTTTTAGTAGAGTTTAATCAGTTTATAGTCTGACTAATTACTACAAAATAATTAAAGGTTAGTAAGGTCGAATTAAATCTCTGGATGAATATTTACTTGGACTTTCAACTCTTAATAGGATGTTTATTTTGGAATATTTTCATTTGTGATTTTAAATGCTTATAATAGTTTCCAAGTTCTTGAAATAATTTGTTAATTTCATTAAAATGCAACATTTTTTTGGTGATTTATACCTCAGATATAAAAGTATTGGGGTGCATATATAGTTAATCTGTATTTTTCTCATCTAGAAACAAAGAGATTGTTCTTTGTTTTTTCATTCTGAGGTTGACGGTTTCGTTTAATCTAAAATTTGCGAACTTGATTATAATATAGTTATCATATTATAATTGCATATTATCAAACAATATTGTTTGATAAACTTTATACATTTTTGTAATTGAAATTGTAATATATGAATTTATATATTTTATTATTTTCTAAAACATCATAATAGTGTTAGACAATATTAATAAAACTTGTACATTTTATATTAATCTAAGAAAAAATTATTTGTTTTGTTTTTTTTATTAAATTTGGGAATGTTTAACATAAATTCAATAAAATAATTAATTCTAACAATATTATTTTTAAAAGTAATTTTGTTTTTTTTAAGTAAGAACATGAGTCATGCTCCTATTTGATTAACTGCAAGTGGTTATATTGTTTAGAGGTTTAAAAAATGAGTAAAAAAAAGTGGTTATATTGTTTAGAGGTTTAAAAAATGAGTAAAAAAATAAAATAGAGTAGGAAACGTCTGTTATAAAACAAAACAGAAAAAATCAACAAAACCAAAAGATATATGAGCCTTTCTTATTAATATATATCTTTAATTCATCCAATTCCACTGGATCTCAATCTTCTCTAGCAGTTCATCAATCATCTTTGATTGCTCTCTAAACGTTCTTATATATCTCTCGACAAATATAACAATAAACAGCAGCTATTGTAGCTATTTTGTCCTTGTTTTATCTAACATTTTTTTTTCAAAATCAATGGTTGTCGGTCACTTGGTAACCAAGCTATGAAATAATAATTGATATATTTATTTTGGCGCATATAATATAAGTCATTATTGACTTCCTCCAAAATCACAATTGATTTTCTCAAAATCAGAAATACTCAGTTATTTAATTTGAATTGACAGTTTGATACGAAATTATGAAGAGGAAGGTATCTTCATATATTATTTATACAACTTAATTTGAGGAAATAAGAAACGGGAAATAGATGATTTTAACACGAATTTAGCATGAGTTAAAAGAATAACTAATGTACTTCATACATAAAATATGAAGAATTAGCTGGAGATACATTCCATTTTTCATGAGTTTATTGTGTTAAATTTGCAAATCAATTTTATAACTCTTGTTGTCCCGTAATGCATTAATTGTCAAAAATAAATCCTTCGACCTTTATAAAGTATCCCATAAAAAAGAACTTAGTGGAAAAATATAATGCAACTAAACTTCATGTTTATATTTTGGGGCAGTGCATATTAATTCTTTTGTACTCACGGATTCATATCGTACAATAAGTGCATCGTTTTGTTTTCTTAAGCTAGCATGCTTGATGCTGTGCTATGTTTCCCCACAATGCAAATTTCTTTTTAGGCGTATAGCTATATATAAGCCTACAAGTAACAACAAGAACAGATATTGAGCATTGGATAGACATGTATTCATAGTTATGTTTGATTCTAGAGTAAGTGGTAGAGTAAATTCTCTACTCTATTTTTAAAAAGTCAAACAAATAGTAAATTTAAAGGAGTAACATTACAGTTAAACCAAATTAAGTTATTTCACTTATGGGTTACGCAGTTAGAGTAACATAATGTTATAATTTATCTTTCTTCATTAGGTTACTCCATCAAACTCTAACCAATCTCCAACCAAATATAATTATTTTAATCTGCGTTAACTCAAAGTAAGTAAAAAATTTAATCTAGAGTAACTTTACTCCATACCCAAATTACATGACCTATGGGATTTGAGAAGTTCTTTTTAATTTATAGTGAGTAACTGAGTATATATGTCCAGATATAATACTTTCGGCCGAGGCAAAATCAATACGGTCTCTATTTAAAAATATATAGAGGTCTGTTTTGAGATTTGTGCCAAATTATAACAAACGATTCAGATGTCCTTCTACATGGTCAGGAATTGCCGTATTGCACTGGATCTGAACTCAAATAGCAAGAGATTTTTTTATCCAAAAGTCCGTTTTGGATTAATTTTTTGGAAGGGAATGACTCTTTTGTCCATGCCAAATATCAATTCATGGAATATATAAAAACAAATCATTTCTCAAAAAAATTTCGCCATCAATGACATGATTTTTCATCCCTTACTAATTCAATTCTACTCTTCTATATATATCTGTTTGGTAGCAATCACCATTAAATTGCAGATTGAAAAGTTGCACCTTATAAAAAAGATATTATAAATTTATAATGTTTCATAGTTCATATATACATATATCTGGCAAATGTCTGACATCTTTCACCATTATTATTTAGTTAATAGACGTCTAATGAATCCAAATATAGTTATTCCAAAGTTAAATAACTTCATTTATAGTTATTTTCGGTTTTATACATATATATCTTACAAATGCCTGACATCTTACACCATTTGTTTTGTTTTACTATTGCTCACTTTAGTACTCGCAAAGGAGCCGGTCGAAAAGAAAAGTAGTATTAAATTTTAATCCGCACTAATTAGTTCATATTCAATTGTCTTAATCTTAATTAGGTAATTAAGATGCTTAATTCAAGGATATAGGTGATTTAAGATTGTGAGCAAAATCAAAATAAAGAAGGTGATCTTGATCCTCACAAAGAAAACTAATGTTCGAAAGAATTAAGCAACTAAAGAATTTAAAGAAAGCTTAAGGAGGAGACTAAAGGAAATGTTGTTGAACGCCGAAAATAATTTGGGCTTAGGTTATTAGACTAATTAGGTCCATTCAATCCGTCTCTCTTAATTTCTTCAATTAGAATATGTTCTTGGATATATCTTAAGCAACTAAATTACCAAGCAATTAAAACCTAATTAAACAAAGAACTAGCATTGGTAAAAATAGTGTTTTTTCATCTAGGAGATTACAAGTTCAAAACCCGGATGGCAAATTCTTTATGAATATTAAATAGTTGAATGGCTTGACCTCCAACCTTTACTCATAGAAGAAAAGAATCTAGATAGTATATCAAACCCACTCATATATTAAAGGACCATCCCTCATAATATGTTTATTAGGTGATTGATTAAACGAAATAATTATTCCCTTTTTTAATATTTTGACAAATATTCAAATTGAATAGTTATATCATGAGGTCACATTTTATATATATATATTTCCCCACTAAGAGAAAATATAGACATCGACCTAATAAATATAACTCAATATATACCGCTGAGGACACCTATTGAATCCAACATGCTAACATTTTTTGTGGGTCCTTGGTAGCATGCAAATCGGTTGAATTGGGATAGCATGATATGCCTACATCATGGCATCACCAAACCTAACAATATCTCTGTGTGGTCGCTATATATACTTTGTTAGAGAAGTTCAAAGAATGAAGCTGTCTCCTATGAGGAGAGATGCTTCGTCTCTCATGGCCCCATTTGTGTTCTTGTCTTCTAATATGTGTTTATGCTGTGCATGAACGAATGAAAGAGATTGTGTCATGTGAAATTGACATTTTATGCACCAAGTTTTTGTAATTCAATTATCACGCACTGATGCTGGCTTTAAATAAAGTGTCTGTTTATGAGTACTGTAGCAATGCACACAGCAAGACAAATCTCTGTTGTTCTTCTCTCTAGCTTATACAAACATTTAAACTGGAAAAGCAAAGAACACAAAATAAAGTTCCCAATTTTGTTCCTTGTTTATTATTTTCTTTTTTTGAGACACAAATTAGGGGATATATATAACTTTCAAATTTTAAATATTTACAACGAATCCTCTAGTCAAACTTCGCACACAGAAAACATAATATTAGTCATTAGATTAAAGATACTAGTTTGTTTCTATTCAACTGTTGGACCTATGATTGAAATGTGTTTTGTACTAAGCCCATCAGGTTGTATGCTCAGATGAAAGGTAAATTGGGCCTTACTAGAAAATTGGGCTTGGATTTGGATGTTGAGTGGTTTGAATCTTCTTTCAACATAAACATGTGATATTGACCAAACATTTTTAAGAGTTGATATTCTCTCCAACTTGTTGGGATGTCATTTAATTGTGTGATTCTGTAATCCTGTCTGATGGATTTTGTAGGATAGCAGTGTTCCTAGCTTATTCTGATTTTGATGGATTTTTTTGTTATTTGTCTAAGATGGGCTAATAAGCCAGTTATCTGACAAAAGGTATTTTGGGCTGGGATTCAATCATAAGTTCTACGTTTGTGGAATAGTAAGGTTCGACATAAGCCTTTATTTAAACATCGATTGTATGATGTCCAAACTCCAAACAATATCCCTATGATATTGGTAAATTTTTACTATTTTTCTAAATTACTTTTAGTTAACTTTATAATAAAGAGGAGGGTTCCAATACCTCATGTCTTTCATACCTCATCAAAGTCCAAACCGAACTACTCAACATGATATTTATACTAAAATATGTCTAGGGATAAATTTTAAAATTTTTGAAATTTTTTTACTAAGTACAAAATCACTGTTTTTGGATCGTTCAAAAAACAGTAATTTTGTATCTATCTAAAAATATAGTAAAAAGAATTCAAAAATTAAATATTATATTTATTTAATACTAATCAAATATTTTAATTATTACTAATTTAGTATTTAAACTAGCTTTAATTGAGAGGAATCAAATATTTTATTAATATCACTAACTCCACCAGCTCTATTCTTGCTAATCCAATAGAGCTATTATTGAGCTAACCAAATTTACTAATTTGTGTTTGAATCACCAAAGTTTAAGAATAATGACGTTAACTCAAAATTAACTCTATTCTTGAATGATCCAAACACAAAGTATGCAAGAAATAAAGTTTTTAACACAGCTTTCCTCTAAATCCTCTTCTTTTCCCTCCACTTATCTGGAACAAGGCCTTAGACTAAAATTTTAATAAAGTTTAAATTAAGAAATAAATTTTAGTGTATCAATGAATATGTGGAGCACTTATGGACTTGTACTAAAAAATAAAAAAAAAGAGAGAAAATCGTATCTGTGGAATTCGTTTTACGCTTTTAATGCTATCAATTTAATCAAATTAATTTTTTTCTCACTTAAATAGAACAAGGTGAAAGAAGCGGGGGGGGGGGGGGGGGGGGGGGGGGGGGGGGGGGGGGGGGGGGGGGGTGGTGTATCCTTTGAGATATCTCAATTTTTGTGTGACCGACGTGACCGGTGTCTATTTGGTGAACCGTAGGGGGACCAGTATTACTTGAGCTTTGAAATTAGTGCAGAATGTATTTGAACGATAGAGATATTCCAAAAAGTCACGCAAAATTTGAGATATCTCAGAGGATGCGAATTCGGGAGGGGTATCAATTCTACATTCTTGATGTTGTAAATTGAGGTGCAGAGAGGATGAATTAATTTTGTCGCGTCTTTCATTATTTTATTTAGTATTTTAAATTCTCTTTTTTCCTTCATGGACTGAAGGGGGAATATATTAAAATAGAGGTTCTATATATTCTAACCGAACAAGTAAAAAAAAATCAGTAAAATTGTGAAAATGAGAAAAGTGAATTGAATTGAAATTTTTACTGTCAAATTCCTACTTTTTTACGAGTAGGTGTCTAGCTTCTCTACGGTCGTTGCTTATAAAATATTACATGTCAATTTTATTTGCTTGTGAATAATAAAATATTTTCATCACATGATTTAAATTCCGAATCCTCACCCCTTTATTTTCTTTGACACCCATGATTTATGTCCGTTATTTTTTTCCTTATACATACAGAGTTTAATTTGCATGTGACAGAAAGTGTACAACTCATTTTTACAGTTAAAAAAATTAGCTGTTTCTTGGGCATGTGATTCAGTGCACTTATTCCTAACTTTGTCATTTTTCTTGGTATTAAAGAAAAAGTTTCATAAAGTTAGGCTGAATAATTATATATTTATATCTCCACTTAGGCAGTGGACTCAATAGGTCAAATTAATATTCAAAGTCTTAAGTCGTCTTTGCCTTTTCATTTCTCAGATTATTTTGTGGCCTCAGACAGTGTGGTTGATTTAGTACAAGGTTACAATGATCATTACTTAAATATTGTAAACTTGTAATTTAATCCATCTCAAATTCCAACATTTTCTAAATAGTGATTCAAGAAATGAAATAATTACCTACTAATCAAATTTAGATACACATTCGTTGGAGCAAGTACATATTTAACTGCTATTTCTATTTTGCAAGAATTTTTCAAGGTGAGGAGATGCACCAAAGAAAGTAACGATTTTAAAACTTCAAATCTTCTAGAAAGTCTTTTATGTTTTGTACCAAATATATTTTTCTAAAGTTATGTTCAAAATAATTTTGATTTTCAGTAGTGTCACAAAATAATTACAAGTATTCTAAATCCTGCTACACAAACTGTACAAAAAGATCGCCACATACAATCTCGAGTCTTTGACCAGCACACCAGAAATGAAGAAAAGCACCAAACGATAAAAAATCAGATCAAACCTCACCAAAATTAAATATATAATTGATGATAACAAAAAATGTGAATGCCTCATCCTAACTTTCCATTCTCTACCTTCAAATAAAATCATCAAATCAAATCTCAAAATTAAAACTAAGCTCCAAATTTACCATGAGCGCCCCTGTCAGCATTACAATACCACCTCAGGATAAACCTTCTAAGATCCATGGCTCTTTTCCGTACAATTCTTTTCTCAAGTATTCTCTTTTATTTGTCATATTATTCAACTCCCTCTTGATATTTCTCCAGTACAAGGCCCTCCAGTCTCCTCTCCAGTTCTCATGGCCTGTCTTGGCATCACGGTTATCCGATCAGGACCTGATCACCTGTAGGCTTCATGACTCGGTCACCTTCCTCCCACTAAAAGATTTGCGGTTCTCGAACCAACCCGAATCGGGCCATACATGGTTCATGAGCTCTGTAAACGATACTTTTGAACCGAATGATTCTGAGTACCTATATTTCCCTTCTAACTCATCTAAAGGCCGGGTACTGTGCTTATCTGCACACGACCGTCATGACGGTGGCAAGAACTTGTATGCTTTCGCATGGCGTGAAGCATTACCACATGGGGCTACATTGTTACCTGGTCTGACATATGTCTCGGACACATATTATGACCACAGCAACCTGTGGCATGGACTCAATGCTATCGTGCCATTCATTGGATGGAATATGAGGAAAGGCTGTACTGCTCCAGCCAGATGGGTTCTATTCCACTGGGGCGAATTACGTGCCGAGATGGGTAAATGGGTCAAGGCAGTTGCACAGATGACCATAGGAAATGTAGAGATAGAAACTTTTGAAGGAATTGAGGGACCGGCATGCTTTGAGGAGGCGGTGGTCTTTAGACACAATCAGGGCGCCATGAGCAAAGCGAGGGTACGGGAAGTGTATGATAGGATACGTTGCAAGGCCAGAGAATTTTGTAAGGTTGAAATGGAGAAAATTAGAGATAAAAAGGATGTACAAATGACACTATATCTACGTACAGGTGCGAGGTCGTTTAAGAATGAGTTGGTAGTGGTGAGAGTGTTTGAGGAGGAGTGTCGCAAGGCCGGGAACTGCCGGGTTAAGGTGGAAAAGACGGATAAATTATCATTTTGTGATCAGGTTTGTGATTATATAAATTTTTCACCTTTAATTTTCTTTTTAATGGTATTCTGCAATGCTGAACTGATGTTTACAAAGGTGGTTCAGTTATTAGTTATAGCATAATGCAAATTCATCCTCTCTTTGATAACAGAGAAATAAAGGGTACAAACCAATTAATTAGTCGTCAGCCTGTTATCTAATGCTTTGTTGGGATTCCCAGAAGTAATACATAATTTTCAAGGAAGATTAAGGCATCCCAATCTCCTCTGCTCTAAATTTTCATTCTTACACGAAGTTCACACTGTAGCATGGATGCATCAAGTATCAATAATATATCAGAACTAAATTTTTTTTAACATAGAAGAACATCAAATTGTATGATGATAACAGCTTGAATTTACTGATTTTCAGGTAAGACTGATGAGCAAGACTGACATACTGGTAACCCCACACGGGGCTCAGATGACAAACATTATGTTCATGGAACGAAACAGCAGCGTGATGGAGTTCTACCCGAAGGGGTGGGAGGATTTGGCTGGTGTCGGGCAATACGTTTACAAGTGGCTTTCTGACTGGGCAGGGATGAAGCATCAGGGCGTGTGGCGGGACCCAGAGGGCCAACCGTGCCCTGATCCTACTGACAAGTTACAATGTTTTTTCGATTTCAAGGATCGCCAGATTGGACATGACACGGCCTACTTCTCTAAATGGGCATCGAAGGTTCTTCAAGACATGAAGGAATATAAACAAAGCATTTCGATTAAAGGAGAGTACTCGTCAGCAACAAGTTCGAGTTTCTGTCAATGCAGATAGAGCAGGTGTCCTCAAACTGGTACAAGTATGTCTGAAAATTGGGGGAAACTAATTATCTTTTATTAGCATTTTCAGGAGCAATAGATGATTAATATTCTTATAAGATTGTGGTATGTTGATAGTGAAGTATATTCTTTTCTTGTCCAGTATTTATTTATGCTTGAAAGGAACAAAATTGTCTGTAATTTTGCTGGAATACATTTAATTTTCTCTTCAAGAAGTCACTTTCAATTGTTCAGCTATGTCAAAGAATAATTTAATATCAATTGTCCAGCTAGTTCAGCGAGATCAATTGCCCAATGTGTGATACTCAAAACCGTGAAACAACCGCTCATCTACTTTTCTTCTGCCCCTATGCACTGTCGTTTTGGAATTTCATTCAAAATTCAGTACAAATGCGCTTACTGGTACATGGACACAGCTACTCGATTCACAAATAGATGTACAGAATGTGCTTATAGCTAGGCTAGCTAGATATGTACTCCGAACTCCGAAGTGTGGTTCCATTGATATTTACAAAATGAACTTGGTATTCTCCCAGAGAGACAGAGAGACAGAGAGGATGACTATCGGTAAACAACATAATACTTCAGGCATAGGAACTGCTTCGATCAGTGCTTGAGTGAAACTATCGTTGTGTAAAATAAAACACGCATAGGAACTATCGTTGTGTAAAATAAAACACCCAGTGAAACTTGAGTGGTCCAGTATAGGAACTGCTTCGATCAGTGCTTTACAGGATTCTCTAAATGATTCAGTATAAGCTGAGTTCTTGTAATTTTAAATCATTCAATGATCTAATTAAAATAGTGCTAACACAAATATCAAAATACAAGGGACAACAGTGGACTTATAAAATTCATAAGTAAAATATGAGATGTCTTTGACTACTCTATTTTGACCACTAACTCCATCTGGAATGTGTTTCAGTAGTAATTAACTTTTCAAAGAATAGCTATACCCTTTTAGGCGATGCCACAAAATATATGGATTGTCGAAAAATAATAAGTAGAAAGTAAACACGCATATTACAAATTCATTAATAGCGCCATTAGGAGCTAGTATCAGAGATAGACCTAATGCCAGTGCCATGACCATGCACTTGGTAGCAACAGTAAATATCTTCATCGACCGAGCAATGAAGATTTCCATCCTATCAGCTAGCATTTTCATCAGTTGAGCTGTATATAAGCATCATAGTAGACAAGAAGGAAAAAATAAAATGCAGCGAAAGTCTGCTAAGATAAATGCCTTGAATAAATATTTCCCTGCTAGAATTGGTTTGCCAGTATCTTGATTTGTACCTCCCGGAAGAGTAAAAGCTTCAGAAAATGTTACTGTTGCAATAAGTACAGAACCCAGGCCCATTAATTGGGCTTTGGCCAACATACTTTCTGATCTCTGTTTAGCACCTCCTGTGTTTTTTGTCGAAATGGGTTCCTGAATGGTGCCTCTAATTAACTCTGTTTCTGACATTTGGTCTTCAGTGTAGTACAGAAACCAACCTGTACTTAAATGATCTCTCATATTTCGAACATAAAATTCACCTAAAATGTCCTTGTCCTTCAATGTGCCAAAAAAGTACCTTCTTAGAAAAGGAAAGGAATATAAAGTTGAAGTTCAAACAAATTATAAAAACGAACAGAATTAGCTCTATATGTTTAGTAAGTTTTTTTGGCTTGTAAGCCTTACAAAAGACGACTATTTTTAGAAATGTACATTGCTAACCACTGGCAATGATGGAAGGTTGCTTCTTCTTATGTTATCATCAATTATTGCAGTTGCATGGAGTTTGCTGTTTTTTTTTTCCTTTCAAATACATATTGATAGTAAATTTTATAAAACATGCCGGTTAAAACCTGACCCGGTCGCATAATAAGCTAAATTTTATAGCTCCTCAATTTTTTTTGAGCTGTTCTATATTATGTTTTGAATGAACAACATTTTATAAATGAAACATGCTTATGAATCATTGAAGTTTCTTTAATCTTTTTTTAGATAATACCAATTTATGGTCTAGTGGCAAAGCACCTCTGTGTGAGAGGTTGTAGGTTCGAAATCCGGATGAAGAAGATCTTTTATGGATATTAAATAGTTGGGTGACTTGATTGCCAATCTTTACTAAAAAAACCTTTATATTTTGATATTTTGATAATTTGTTTATTAATTATTGTTTAATCAATGATATTCTTATTGTTAGTTACAATATGTTGTATTGGATCATATAGAATGCTATTGCATGAATTCTGTCATTTTTAGATTCTTATGGAAAGTTTCATTTACTTTTGTTAAAATATGTTGTATTGGATCGTATATAATACTATTGCATGAAATTGATTATACATATATGAGGATGTTTAATCAACAA
Organism: Carex arenaria; assembly: GCA_964058825.1. Taxonomy (NCBI): domain Eukaryota; kingdom Viridiplantae; phylum Streptophyta; class Magnoliopsida; order Poales; family Cyperaceae; genus Carex; species Carex arenaria. The sequence continues at coordinate 581,872 of CAXKVW010000055.1, read as the reverse complement.
ATAAAATTATTTCAAGTCCACTTCAAAATAACAAATCCACAATCTCCAAGAATCCTCAACTAATGCATTCAATGCAATCTTAGTCTAAATCCCATATGAAAAAAGAAGAAGCAAACATCTATGTTTGGTTGCAAAATAAGAATAGTTAGAATACTTCTTTCGCCATTTGTCTTATTAAAATAGTCAAATTCAAATTTTTTTTTTGTAAGAATAGGCTATTCTAATAAGACAAAAGATTTGAATTTCCAATTCTAGCTATTCAACTCCATCCAAACATAAAACAAACTATTCTGAATAGCTTTGTTCTAAAAATAGCCTATTCTCACTCCAACCAAACATAAAGCTCATAAGCAAATACAATAAGAAATATGGAATCAATTCACCTCTATTTATTTTCAATTTTTTTTAAAAAAATTATATATAATTGTAATATAGAATTGACGCAATACATAAATTTTATATAATTAATCTCCATTTAAATTTAATTCTTATACGTACTTTGAAAGTCTCATTCCACCCAGATTCGAAGTCGATCACCCCACAACTTGTAAAAATGGCAAAATTCACATGCTCTTGACAACAAATACGCGCCATATACCAGTATCACAATTTAATATTTTTTTCTTCTTTTAATTGTATAGTGCCAAAAGATCGACATAGGGATACGCCAAAGAATATAGAATTAGCAAATATATGGACTCGAAACTCGAAAGCACCAGTTTGAATTTGCAAACAGAAAAATAAAAACGTCAATTTCAAGTTTGTTTTTCTCAATTCTCATGGCATATATATATATATATATATATATATGTTGAAAGTGGTAATGTTTAATTTATGGAGATTAATAAGTCAAACTAATTAAAATAATTAAAGGTGCCTCCAAAACGTATCGTGGGAGCATCGCAAGGGTAACGGTATGGGATATGTTGGATTAAAATATAAAATAAATATGTGCATATCACATTAATTTTTGAGTAATGAAACTTATCTTGATCTAATTCTATATGGATCGATTCAATACAGCTCGAGATCGTAGACCAAATTGAGCCTAAAATATACAATAGATGCATGCAGTTTATGTTAGTACGTTTATCCGTTTTGTCTATAAATTGGGCAATTCCAAATGAGAAAACGAGTAAATTTCTGAATATATGATATTAGAGATATTCTTTTATGTTAAAAATTTAATATTGAATAAAAAATATTAAATCGTAATTTTTTCATTTCAGAAAATTAAGACCGCGTAATTTTTTCATTTCATAAAATTAAGACTGCGTAATTTTTTCATTTCATAAAATTAAGACTGCGTAATTGAGAAACTTGAGTTGTTTTGACAGCAGATTGTAGAATAGAGGGATAGACGCAACAAACTGTAGTTTATTTTCAGACAATGTATATATTTGGTATAAACTCTTGATGTTGTAGACGAATCAATATCTCTATTTTTAAAGTTGAAACAGATGATCTGAACCATTGAACACGATCTCCATATAAAAATTTAGTTGTTGATCAATTTTAACATTCTTTTACAATTTTTTTTAGATAGGAAGAAAATCACTTGATCTAAAAATTCTAGACCATTTAGTAGTACTGAATTTCTAACGGTCTAAAAAGTAATTAAAAAAAAAATGTAAACTAAATATGCTCATTTTCTTCCATCTGAATGGTTCAAAATCTATCACACGACTTCTATTATTATTATTTTTTTTTTATATCAATCTAATCTATTTAAACGATTCAAATGTAATTGAAGTCGTGTGATGGATTTTGAATGATTGAGATGAAAGAAAATGAGAGTGCTACTTATCTAAGATTTGAATCGAAAAACTGGGGTAATATTGCCGAAGAAATGCCAATGTTCTTTTGGTAGTTAGAGAAATTAAATGCTTCTTTGAACTAACTGGACAATTGAAACTTCTTCCATTGGAAGAGAAAATTATACGTATTCCACAATCTTATACAAGAACATCATTAAAGACACAATAAAGAAATTAAAAAATTAATCCTCCAAATGTTAAAGACACAATAAAGAACATAATTAAAGAAGCAATACAGAAATTAAGAACATCGTTAAAATTTAAAACAAAACAAAGAAATTAAAAGTTAATCCTCCCTCCTGGAAATGCTAATGATAGATGATTGGTTTCACCAAATTTTCAGACATAATTGTACCAATTTGAGGACCTCTGCTCTATCCACATTGACAGAAACTAGTTGTTGTTGCTGACGAACCAGTTCCTGTTATCGAAATGCTCTGTTTGTATTCCTTCATGTCTTGAAAAACTTTTGATGCCCATTTAGAGAAGTAGGCCGTGTCATGTCCGATCTGGCGATCCTTGAAGTCGGAAAAACAATGTGACCTGTCAGTAGGATCTGCACACGGAGGGCCCTCTGGGTCGCGCCACACACCCTGATACTTCATCCCGGCCCAGTCAGAAAACCACTTGTACACGTACTGTCCGATACCGGCCAATTCCTCCCATCCCTTCGGGTAGAACTCCATCACACTGCTGTTTCGTTCCATGAACATAATGTTTGTCATCTGAGCCCCGTGCGGGGTTACCAGTATGTCAGTCTCGCTCATCAGTCTTACCTGAAAATCAGTAAATGAAAATTACAATCATACAATTTGATGTTCTTTCTATATGAATTTTTTTTTTCTGATATATTATTGATAGATTGATGCATCCGTTCTACAATTTTAACTTCTACGTAAGACAGAGGATATTGGGCCTAATAATGGGCTTTCCTTTCAGCCCAATTAGCAAGATGTTAAGTATGATCATTTAGTATTCAAGTCGGTTGAAAACTTGAATGATGTAACAAGAGATTTTCATAATCGAGGATCTCTTAATCTTCGTTGTGAATTATCAATTACTTCTTGAAATTCTATCAAGGCATTAGATAACAGGGTGGTAAACATTTTGTTAGTGCACTTTATTTCTCTGTAACCAAGGGGAGAATAAACTTGCATTATGCTAAATTTCACCACCTTTGTAAACATCAGTTCAGTATTTCAGATTACTGGTAATTAAAAAAAATAAAGGTTACAAAGACAATCACAAACCTGGTCACAAAATGATAAATTATCCGTCTTTTTCACCTTAACCCTGCAGTTACCGACCTTGCGACACTCATCCTCGAACACTCTCACCACTACCGACTCATTCTTAAACGATCTTGCACCTGTGCGTAGAAATAATGTCATTTGTACATGCTTTTTATCCCTAATTTTCTCCATTTCAACCTTACAGAATTCTCTGGCCTTGCAACGTATCCTGTCATACACTGCCCGCAGCCTCGCTTTGCTTATGCTGCCGTGATTGTGTCTAAAGACCACCGCCTCCTCAAAGCATGCTGGGCCTTCTATCCCTTCAAAAGTTTCTATCTCTACCTTTCCTATGGTCACCTGTGCAACTGAGTTGACCCATTTACCCATCTCAGCACGTAATTCTCCCCAGTGGAATAGAACCCATCTGGCTGGCGCAACACAGCCTTTCCTCATATTCCATCCAATGAATGGTACGATAGCATTGAGTCCATGCCACAGGTTATTGTGGTCATAATATGTGCTAGAGACATATGTCAGACCAGGTAACAATGTGGCGCCATGTGGTAATGCTTCGCGCCATGCGAAAGCATAAGAGTTCTTGGCACCGTCATGACGGTCATGTGCAGATAAACACAGTACCCGTCCTTTGGATGAATTAGAAGGGAAATATAGGTACTGAGATTCGTTCGGTTCAAAAGTGTCGTTTACAGAGCTCATGAACCATGTGTGTCCTGATTCGGGTTGCTTTGAGAACCGCAAATCTTTTAATGGGAGGAAGGTGACAGAGTCACGAAGCCTAGAGGTGAGGTCCTGATCGGATAACGGTGAGGCCAAGAGAGGCCATGAGAAATGGAGAGTAGACTGTAGAGCCTTGTACTGGATGACTATCAAGAGGGAGATGAATAATATGAGAAAGAAAAGAGAATGCTTGAGAACAGAATAGATTGGAAAAGAGATTTTTTTGGAGGGTGATGCATGGATCTTAGAATGTTTTTCTTTAGGTATTGTTATGGCAGGGGCACTCATGATCAATTTACTGCTTAGTTTTAGTTTTGAGTTTTGATTTGATGATTTTCTTTGAAGGTGGTGACTGAAAAGCAATTGGATGGGGCATCCACTGGGCCAAAGAGGTAACTGATGGATTTCTATTTAATTTGTGCTGGTCAAAGACTCCAGATTTTATGCGGCGGTCTTTTGTGCAGTATAGAGAAAAAAATTTGTTTTAATAAAGGAGATATTATACTCATTAGATTATAATTAATAACTTTAATTAGTCTATATGGCACTACTGATCAAAATTAATATTCATGATCTAGGATTTCAAGAATTTTGTGTTTGTAACAATCAATGTACTAAATCAACCACACCGACTGAGGCCACAAAAGAACCTGGCCTCTAACATACAAAAAGGATAAGGTAGAACACACACAATATTAGTTTGACCAATTGAGTCAACTGAGTATGTCCAGAAATTCATCCTAACATGGTGAAACTTTTTCTTTAATACGAAGAAAATTGACAAACTTAATTAGGTCTGAATGATCATATACGCAAGAACATCTATTTTTTTTTCTTATTATCTATATATCTACCCAGCTTCTATACCAATTTGATAACAATATTCACGTATTTTAAATACATGTGATATTAAATATTTCAAATTTAAACATATACTTTCATAAACACTGTTTAAATATATATGTTGTCTGAACAATTAAATGTGGTAAATGTTAAAACTTAAAAACACTGTAATTTGAGTTATCTTTTTCTATATATGGATGTGCATGGTAAATAAACGAGTTCTACGCTTGCTGTCACATGCAAATTAATTAAACTCTGTATATAAAAAAGGAAAGGTAAACGGAACTAAATCGATTCATGTGTACTGTCTTCTTCTTCTTCTTCTTCTTCTTTTTTTCGAAAATCTTGGCATGGCTGCCAAGTTTTAATTTTCATTAAATAACAACTCTGAAATATACCCTCTTAACACAATTTTGCACCATTCTCCCTACGTGCATGGCACTGTTACTTCATGCGTCCCCATCAAAATCATGGGTACTGTCAAAGAGATGAGGATTCGAAATTTAGATCATGTGATGAAAATTACTCTGTTATTTGCTACCAAATAAAATTAATTAATTGACAGATGATATTTGTGATGTTAAATAAGTAACGAATGTAATATTCTAAATAAATAATAGAAGAGCAGATGATATAACACGAAATAGTTATTGCTTCAGATGCATAAAAGTAAAAGAATGGAAAACGGTTCCTGAAAAAAATATTACCTTTAACTTTGTTTTGCTTAACTTATACCAGCGCAAAAGAGTTACGGATTAATTAATTATTGCAAAGTTACAAAATTTCGGGTAATTAGTTACCGTGCTTCACACAAATACTAGAGAGGAAGAGTAGGGAATCGAATACCAGCGGCAAAGTAATAAAATATGTGACAAAATTAATTTATCTTCTTGCCCCTCAATTATTTGTAGAGAACAAGCTGGACATGTTAGATTATTTGAGATAGAAAATGTGAAAAAAATTCCCTTATTCCTTATTCCCCTTTTTTATGAATCATATATATCACCTAAAGTAACTCAATATTTGAGTTTAGATATCCGTACCCTCAAATCTATTTTGGCATGAGCATTAAAAAATTAGGCCCGGATACTAATTGGACGGTCTAGATCTAAACTCAAAATTTGAGTTACTTCAGGATACGAACTACTTAATTATTATAACGTTACTAGCAAATAAAATTCTTAAAATTTTCATTCTCGATTTTTTTTTTCTTGGGAAAATTAGGCATGCAGTAGCCCGTTTCATCAATAAGAAACATGTTAAGTTACAAGTTTAGATTATTGTGTTCCCAATCTCAAATAATAAAAAAAAAAAAAACACTGCCTGAGATAATATATATAGAGAGACACCACACAAAAAAGGTATAATCCAATTAAGGAACCTAGCTGTCTATCATCCCATGCAGCTGATCACACCAGCAAACATTAATTAATTAACCTGTTAACAATTACCGCTGTCCACACTCTGAAAAATAGATAATCTCAAGTTTAACCTGTTAACAATTAACCCTTAATTCTAAAACTCTTTAAGATATATATGATATCATCTATGTCACATCGATCAATTATATTTTTCATATATATGTTTAATTTAGTTTTTTCACTCTTAATTTTGATCTGATCATCGATATATCTCAATCATGTTCAATTATATCTGCTTATTTGAAAAGTACGTATTTGATTGAATGCTATCAATATATAATATATCTCTTTAAATACCACTTTTCTGTCTCTACGTACGTAGAATTATTATGCAGTTAAATTAAATGTGTGTTGTTTATCATTACACATGTCTTTAATATTAAAAAAAATATATACTTATTTGTGTCTATATTTTTTATTAATGCAACATAATATTCTATAAAAATTATATTTTTCCTTGATAGGTTTTTATGAGAGTCAAATCTAAAATAAATCTTAATTTTTTAAATTAATTAATGAGGGTACGTATGCCACTACCATTACATTAGAGTTTGTACCATTATATTCTATAAAAAGTCCAGTCGGCCCGGAGGTCCGGTCATCCCCGTCCGGCCTGTCCGTTACCCGGTCGACCTGGCGATGTGATGGGCCAGGTAAGGTCGGGCCTAAAGACGGGCCAGGCCAGGCCTGGACTTAAGCCGAAGCCCACAGGCAGCCCGTTGGGCTGATTTTTTGGTTTTCTGGTTTTCTGTTTTCTGGTTTTCTGGTTTTCTGGGCTGATTTTCTGATTTACTGGTTTTCTAATTTTCTGTTTTCTGATTTCTGATTCTGGTTTTCTGATTTCTGTTTTCTGGTTTTCTGGTTTTCTGATTTTCTGATTTCTGGTTTCTGATTTTCTGATTTTTTGGTTTTCTAATTTTCTAATTTTCTGATTTTTGTAGGCAAAATGGCACTGGTAGGCAGGCACGGGCAGGCCTGGGCCTGGAGGAAAAGCCCATTGGGCAGGCCGGGCCTAAATTTTCAAGCCCGTCAGACTGGGCCAGGCAGGCAGGCCGGCCATTATTTTTTTACGAGCAGGCCAGGTCTGGGCTTGACAAAATACCTGTGGCCTAGGCCCATTGCCACCCCTACACATAAGTATTGCCCACAACTTTACGGTCTAGATTTACTCCCAGTTGGACCAACTCAATCTGGTGTATAATTAGAAATAGGGGGTCCGTTTTAAGATTCGTGTCAGTTAAAAGAACAATCTAGATTTTATGATTGGACGTGCGGTACTGCGGTGATCCGAATTCTTTAGATTAGGGTATCAATTTATATCCAATTTGAGTGGGTCAACCGATCCAGCCTATTCGATGGCTAAATGGATCGGATGCGGATCTAAATTTTCTTACCTGTGTCGGGTCAAGCTACGTCTGATTCAGCTGTGACCTGGCCTGACCCAACTCATTTTTTGCTTTTACTTAAAATTGACTAGCATCAGATATGAAACTCATTTACCTTTTTAAAAAAAATTTAGTCACCAACACATATGTCAAGTTAAATTTGTGATGTGGACTTTATCAAATATATAAAGATTCGTTAGAATATGAGATAAAACTTCTATTCTTGGATAGTTTCTCTCGGAAAAGAATGGAGCTTCTGTCATTATGCAATAGCAACTAAAACTATATACTGATATTATTCGAATTTATATATTCAGCGAAATGTGCATATTAGATTGACTAATTATTATTATCATATAATACAAGAATAAATAAAAGTTGTTTATTTTAGGGCAAAATTTTTGCTTAATTTTTTAACAATGAAATTAGTTCGACCGATTATTAGTATATAATAAAAATTTGGTTTGGCTAAATGCTAGTACATATATTCTAATTTAAAAAATATTAACATAGTAAATTATTACTAAGTACAAAATTTTGAGATTCTAACAATTAATTAATCTAGTTCATATTAACAAATGAGGACTTAGATTTCATTTTCTTCAAAAAAAAAAATCTTATTCATATGCTCAGGCCAGTGGGAATAATAAAAGAAAAGAAAAAATAATCCTAATTTAGCAAAATATACAAAGTGAAGATCCTGGAAAACTTGCTTCATATCATATCCTGGAAAAGATTAGATATAATCTAAGGGCATGCACTATATATCATATCATATCCTTTTCAACCGTACATCCAGAAAAAAAATTTGCCCTACAAAAGGATATTAATCAAGACTAATTATTATCAAATATTGAATATTAAATTTCGAAATTGAATGAGATCAATTGTTAATTAACAAATATTAAATATAAAGAGTATATATCTGTGCCTTTACTAAAAATAATATCTAACAGAAGGCTAGAAATAGTGAAGTTATTACATTATTGCTTAAAATTAGATATCCTCTCTGCCTTTCTTGTCTAAGGCTGCCTTTTCTTGTGGATTTCTCAGATAATAGAACAGCAATTGCAAGGTTAGTACTTTCAAATTTACATATATCCTTGGCCAATACTTAGCAGTGGTTTTGATCTGATTCTGAACTTCTAATGAAATTAATTCTTTTCTTTGTATTTCGTTATTAATTGTCAGGTTTTAATCAAGTGAAATGTCCAATAAAAGACATGAATCCTCATTGCCGCCTATTAGCTTCGGTTACACGCCATGGCTTATCCAATTGCATGGCAGTAAAAAACCGACCCAAAATTTCATAAACCCATTTGACGGAGGCAATGAAGAAAAAATAATACCAATGATGAAAGGAAAAATATGCTTGGGGGTTTTTGGAGAATGGATCCTATTAATGAACACAAAGAGCAAGCAGTTAACTCTCTTGAGCCTCACATTAGATCAATCCTTTAACCTCTCACATTTGCCAGAGCCGTTGGAATCTATCGGAGGTTTTATCTTATCATCCCCTACGACTTCAACCAAGTGCACTATTGTTTTCGTTAGTAAATATGACCAGTTCATTCTTTTTTCCTTCCTTAAAGCTAAAAGATGGAACAAGGTCGAATTCAAACTTGATTGTAGATATTGTGATGACTACTGCTTTACCGGAGACATCACGTTTTGCAAGGGGAAATTATATGCCCTCCTTTCTCCGATAGAGCATCCTAAACAAGGTCTGTGGAGAACCATTGTCATTGATGTTGAGGCGATGACAACGGGTGTTTTTGAAAAGACAACCATAACAAATCCAAGGTTCCCTATATTTTCTTTAAAGAAATTGGCAGTAACCAGTCATCTGGTGGTATCTAGTGAGGTTGTGTATTTAGTATATGTGTTCATCTTTAGAGGAGCTGTTAGAAATGTCAACACATATATTTTGGGGATGTCTGAGCAATCTGGGAAACCGAATGTTCCAGAGCTGTGTTGGAATAGTGTGCCAGGAATTGGTAGCCGAATTTTCTTCTTAAGTAGAAACTACAGTACTTCATTCTCTGCAAATAATGTGCGAGGCAGTTTCATTTATCTGTTGCGGCAAGAAGATCATGAAGAAAGGCTTTATAAAATTTCCTTGGATGATGGAATTTCTAGCTTCAGTTTGTTAATCCCTGAGCTGACAGATTTGGAGAATCAACTTTTTTGGGTATTGCCCAGTAGGTGAGACCGTGAGAGCATGTTTTGATTATAACTTAATTTCAGTGTTGCTCTTTGTGATTATCTTCCTTGAATAAAATTATGTTAAAATGTTCTGCAGATCAAGGAGCAACAAGTGGGGCAACTCATCAAGACAGTTTCATTCAATTTGTTCCAAACAGGTTTACGATTTGATAATTTTTGTTTGCAAATATATATATATATATATATCTGACTGATATAATATGTCACAAAATACTTTCTCCATAAATTATTAAACTTAAATCTCTTTAATTGTGCTCTTTGCAGATCACTAATGCAACTGCCATTTACAAGAGAGGAGAGAGCACGAGTGATGATGTCTCAAGGCCATGGGCAAATATGCCCATAGAACTGGTAGAGTTACTCCTTTCAAAGCTAAATTTGATCGATTCCGTACGCATTCCTTCTGTCTGCAAGGCATGGTGTTCTCTCTCCTCACATTCCATGGGAGATGCAAGAGCATGGCCATTGCTCATGCACTGTCAAAAGTACTCTACTACTTGCAGTTTTTATGATCCTTTGTATGGTCATAAATATAACAGTAACATTAAAGAACTCGAGTCATGTGAGAAGATCCGGTCCTCCAACAATGGCTGGCTTCTCATAACAAGATCACATCCATTTGATTCTGCATACATACTAAATCCCTTCACAGGAGTTAGGTTTAACCTTCCATCCTTGCTTCGTCGATCTGATTTTTGTGAAGCAATGACAATTTCTTCAGACCGTGCTGTAATTCAAATTTGGAATGAGAAGAGCATAAACCGGCGGGTTAACATATTCATTTGGCTGCCAGAAAAGAAACATTGGATCAATAAGAGCATATCGAGTAATGATTTCAAGGTGGCATTATGCACTAATCTTATTTTCCTCAATCAAAAGCTGTATTGCTTGGACAAGGAGGGTTATCTTGGGATATTTTATGTTGAAACAGACGAAAGGCAAATAGTTGATGTGCCAGACTTCGAATGTGAGGATACCTATCTACTAGAGTATAGAGGGAAAATTTTCTCTTTTTTTTGAAGGGATGAAGCAGAGCCGATTGGAATATATATGTTGGATGAATCCGATCCCGAGGTGGCTAAATGGACTAAGATAGAAGACATAGATGATATAGGAGACATCACCGTATTTTTGGATAATCGAGCATCATTTGCGATTCCATCTCCTTTGGAAAGATTCTCCAACCGGATATACTTCCCTCGGTACGATGGGGATGAATCCAGACGAGTAAAGTGCTGGGAATATTACAGCATGAAAAGTCGTTCGTATCATCCTAAATGTGATGACCTGAAGGAACCTCTGAATTGTGTTTGGATTACGCCTAACTTGGAAGCCTAAGATTTAATATATGTAAATCTTTTTCTGATGTTATTCTCTAAATCTTGGATGATTAATAAGTAATACTTTTCTTCTTTGTATTTTCTTTGTTTATGTCAATGTGTCAATAAGAGATTAGCTCTCCTGTCTTCTCAGATAATCGGATAAAAAATTTAGATGCTGATATCGTTATATGTTTATTGCGACCTGCGAGCAATTCCTGACAACAGCAGAGCAAACCTTTGTTAACTAAAGCATGGCAAAATTAAATCATATATAAGTGTACACAGTGCATTATCTAGAGCAAAAACCATGATCAACAATAACTGTTTCTCTGTTTTACCCTTCCTTCTTCCTTTAATTTGCTTTCCTTCTTTTGTAGCTGAAAGGAGGCTTAAATTATTACAATTTGTAGGCCTAATTAATGGCCCATTTGGGGGTAACTTTCTTTAGTTGGGTCCAGATAAGTATCTGGCCCAATCACCAGAGAATTGGTTATTGTTTCCTTATGTGAATTGCTTCTGTTATTTGGTATCCCAAGTGGATTATTTTGAAAATTTCCTAATTTCTCAATTATCACTTCCAGACAAAAGTGTTTCTTCCAAGACCTCACATGGGGTGTAGAAACTTCCAAGAAATATGATACCATTGTTTAGATAAACATAGAAAAAACAAAGAAGAAAGTGCGCACAAGATGACAATGTTTGCTTCCTTTCAATGATTTGCAACATCTGCCATCAAGAAACGAACCAAGAAAGCAAGTTATTTAATTATCACTGTATAGATTGGAATCTTTTGAAAATAAACAAGCCTATAGGGGCATTATATATTCTATTAATTTTTCTGTCTGTATTTTAAATTTTTTATGTATCCCCATTATTACTCTCATTCTTAATTAAATTCAATAAATTATTATTAAAAAATTAATTCAAAATTACTTATCTATTAATATTTTACTTATCCTCGCTTGAGTCAAATAAACTACTTGTACAAAAGTGTCTGAAGCATTTGTTAAATATTTATTATGAATACCGTTTGGTTTTCTTCCATAAAAATGTTGAGTATTTGTAAACCGCAAATAAATTATATATTTTATATATACAGAGATAATATCGACATATAGCTAGGTCGCAAGTTGAAAATTTGGATGAAAAAAATTCCCTGTGGATATTAAATAGTTGGGTGATTTGACTTCCATATTTACTAAAAAAAATATCAAAATATAGTTGTTTTAATTATATAAGGATGGACTTAATATCTAATGACCATGATTTTAATTATATGCAAATAAAAGATGAGGAAATAATGTTTTATGAAAGATAACTTGAAATTGTGCTTATTTATTATGAAAGATGAACACACATAATGAAAATAACCTATAGTCACTACTAATTAAGGATGGGTCAGAGATATAAAAAAAATAAGGAAAAAATCTGACTCTTGTACTTTCAGATGTGACGTTTATCTCAATATAAGAATATAATATATTATCTTGTATCTTTCTTTCTTAATTAGACATGAGTGTATTTATTGTGAAAGGATAAGAAAGAGGACAAATTATTTATATCTTTCGATGAATATGAGATATAAAAAAGGACACATGGGTCATAATTTTTATGAAGAACTTTCCTTTACAATAATTGAATTTATATCAATAAATGCATCTAATAATCTCTGAAGTAGTTGCATCTAACTTTGCATGATCTTCTTCCAACATCCACAAATTGTGATGATTAGACATTGAATCTGATTGGGAAGATAACATTTATACTTCCTGATTTATATCTAGGTGGTCCCATTGACATTTTCTCTTGCCTTCTTGGTCTTGATTTCACCATAGAAGTAGGAAGCAAAACCCCAGAGGGAGAGCCCCAGAGCGACTCCTTTACCGCTGCTAAAAGGCTCACTGAAAAATGCCACGGCAAGAACCTCGGTTATTGGTAAAAGGACCGCTATGATAATTCCAGCAAGTAGAGCTGAGCCATAGAAGATGGCACCAATGGTGCCGAGAAAGAAGCACTGGAACAAGATGGCACACCCGACAAGCACAATGTAGTATCTGGTCTCGCCGAGCCCAAACTCTCGAGCTTCATGTTGGATTGCCTACATTATTTTTGTGGAAAATGCAAATCATTGATTAAAGGAACTCTTTGACAATATTTACTGTAACAATTGCAAAATTTAAGGAATTCTATGACATGAATTAATTATTTCTTTCTTTGTAATTAATAGTTAAGAAACATACAAGGAGGAAACAAATATGTAGAACCCTAAAATCAAAGACAGATCTAAAACCAGGCCAAAGGGTGTTAATTAGCTATTTTTATGATTTTATAATATGTAATTGTATATATTGAAATTTAATTTAATTTTTTCAAAGTTTTTATATATATAGTTGAGCCTCATAAAATGTCAGATGTGTGCTTGTAGTTTAGTGGTTAAAATTTCAATTTGTGGTTGTGAAGAATGAATTCAATTTGTACTTAAATTCACTCAACAGTAATATCAGTTTTCAAAGTTTAAAATATCTTTACTAAATAATAATACATGATCCATTTATGTTATGCCATTAAATTGTCGTTTCACTGAATCAGAAATTTATTGACATCATCAATACTGGACATCTATGAGATACATACATATCTAATAATCTATACCCGGGAATTCAAATTTAGGATGTCACATGACATATATACCAACCAATAGCTTGATGTGTGCCAAAAATTTAATCAAGGGCCTCTAGATAAGGCTCTTTCCTCCAACTAATTAAATTGGTGGGGTGCCATATCTGTTGATTGAATTTAATTTTGCTGTATACCGCAACACACATATCATCTATCAATCTATGGCATCGATCTTGAACTAGGTACAAATGCACTACAAATAGTTCTTAATTTATTTTCCTGTCCAAAATAGAAATTTGATTCTTGTTGGTTTTGGGTAGTGTGTACGTGTCACGATATCCCTTGCCAAGTTTACTTGCACCATTTAATAACATTTACTTGTTCAAGGCCTGTAATAGCATGCAGGCACTATACTGTCAGTCGACTAGCTACTAGAGATTTTCCCGGATTAATTAAAAGAAAATTAAGGATAATGAAGAGATGTTAAGCAAATTAGCTAGCTAACTAGTCATATTTACGTGGAAGTCAATATTGCAAGCAATTTGAGATAACTTCTAAACACCAAACAAACTAATCCTGCTTTTGCGCGCTCTCTCTCTCCACTTATTCACACATTATTCACACGTAATGTGTGGTAGTTAGAATTTGAACCAAGTCTTCACAACTTGTATTAACATTTTAATAGGGAGAGTGAATTGTACAAAACTTCAAAAAATATAAATTAAATTTCAATATATATGATCATTTTTTTTTAAATTATGGGGGTGGCTTAATTAGCTGTAGAACGGCCCCTCAAAAAGTGTACAACTTTAAGATTCGTATCAAAACATGATCATCAATCTAGATTTTTTCACGAATAAGTGGGCATATGTATAGACTTACAGTAAAATCCTTGTTGAATATCATTCCAACAGTGCAGAATGCAGTGCCGAAGAAGCCCATGACTAGCTGCATCTCCATAACTAACCTGTAAGTCACCGGCACGCGCACCTTTTCGTACTTCATCTGGCTCAGCTCAACCAGTGGTAGCACCAAACCGTACAATGCCGCAGCACCTAATGTCATACCAAAACCAAGATAGTACTTCTCCTTCGACTCTCCTTCTGGCCTGTCCCCGCTCGAGTTTATCCCCAGCATAGCTGCTCCAACAATCAAAAGCACCATGGCATTAACCGAGTAGGCAGTGAACCTCTGTCTCACTAGCAGAAATGCAAAAAGAGCCGTGAAGGCAAGCTGTGTGGATATAAGTATGGATGATGTCGACACAGGAAGGTATGATACGCCATATGCATAAAGCCAGTCATCCAATCCAGTGAGAATTCCGATGAAGGCACAAGATATGGAAAGCGATGGTGACATGACAACTAATTTTTTGTCTCCGCGTCTCAAGTACAATATGAAAAGCGGAATTAGAATAAGCGGCCAGCCACCGGTCTGGAGCCAGCTCGAGAGCCAGATTCGCTTGCCACCTTTTAGAAAGTAAAGGCGCAAAATAAGGGGAGCCCCGGCCGTGCCAATGACCATCATAGTGAAATTTAGTATTAGAAGAGAGATTTTGGTTAGACTTTTTCTTTTGTGGAGTTCGTTGTTAGGTTCGGGAACAGGTTGCTGAGATTCTACTTCCATGTTCTGGATTTTTAGGGTTTGATGATATTTGATATAAAACAGATTTAGGGGAAGAAGAAGCTTAAGGTTGTTATCCTATGGTATTGGCATGGTCTGTGTATGAGATCTAATACATGGGAACTTGAAATAGAAGGCTTTAGGGGTGGCAAGCTAAGAGTTCAGTTTTCTTTAATCTCTTCTTTATTTAGCAAAAACGGTAATAATTAACCTCAAACATTTAAGGTCATGTTGGGTTAATTCTTGTAATGTATCACCATCAAAAAGGAAAAAAAAAATTGAGCAGACAATGAAAGCAAGAATTTTCAGTAGACTACGAAAGCAAGAATCATCAGCTCATGATCTAGTTTTCTTTGATATTTTTTCTAGTATTTTATGTGACTGGCGGGGCCCAGGTATTTAAATGAAAGGACAACTACCCCTGATATAATTAAGGAAAACAATCATTGCTTTATGCTACTCGTCTCTAATTAAGAATTATAAACGATTGAAGTGGATAATACTATTTAGAGTGACATTATATCAGACGAAACAAATACCTTTTTTGAGACCAAATTATAATTCCATTATTACATTTATTTCAACATTGATATCGTACGTTATTCTTGCTCTCATAAGACAATACTAATCAGTAATCATTATGCAAAACATTCATATGAAAGGAATGGTATTTATTAGGCTGATATGGTGCATTTTATGCTTAAGAAAACTTGTATTCTTGAGGTACCTCACTACAGCAGAAAGGGTTATCAGCGACCGATGAAACCAGTCTCTAATACCCAAAGCGCCGGTCGCTGATAGTCAATTTGGTCGTTGATGTCAATTTTTGGTCCCTGATGCACCGGTCGCTGAAATGCTTGTTGTTGATGCTTGTCTGATGACGTCATCGGTCGTTGAATGAGGTCATCCCGACCGCTGATAAGTCATCAGCGACCACTTTTGTTTGGTCGCTGAAAGTTTTTGGTGACGTCATATTTAGGTATCAGCGACCAAGATTATGGTCGCTGATACTCTGTACCGGTCGCTGAAAGTATTTTAAAAAAAAATTATTTTTGGTGATTTTTTTTTTAATTGTTTCTTCTGATTTTATTCTTGTATTGTTTTTATTGTTGATATTTCACCGTTTAGAAATTGTTATCAAACATACAATCGCATCGATGAAACCGTATACAATCAATATAAAAAACGCATAAATAATCACATAAAAAACATACAACATAAATAACACATAAAATAATTAAACTAATTAAGCAAGTAATCAACCCAATCAATTGAGCAATTAAGCAAGTAATCAACCCAATAAAAAAAAATACCAATTACCAAACCAATTAATCAAACTAATTAAACTAATCATTTAAGTATGCTGTCTAATCTGTGCCCTCCAATAATCATACATTCATGGATAATAGGGATTCTTTCATGAAGCTCATAACCAAATACGTAACTAGATTATCAAGAATATATAGTTACTTGCGCGTAATTACAAGAAGTATTATACTCATCACCATATCGATCTCAGAAGTACGCACTTGATAAGTTGCATAGAAATATCCCTATCAAAGCCTCTTGATTGTACATGTAATTCACAAGGAAAGGTATAGCAAAACAATCATTCAAATTCCAAAGCAATAACAATTCTGAATAAAAAAATTCTCATATGAATTATGCCTATTATCATATCCTATTCCAGCTAATAACAATTCTGATTGCCCAAATTCTGATCGGAATCAGTCTCGTACCAGAAACAGCAAGAAAAACCGAAATCAAACAAAAAAAATAAAAAACTGTGCCTACCAGCAAATCGGCTCATAGAACTGGTAGAGTTACTCCTTTCAAAGCTAATTTTGATCGATCGCGTACGCATTCAATCTGTTTGCAAGGCATGGTGTTCTCTCTCCTTGCATTCCATGGGAGATGCAAGAGCATGGCCATTGCTCATGCACTGTCAAAAGTACTCTACTACTTGCAGTTTTTATGATCCTTTGTATGGTCATAAATATAACAGTAACATTAAAGAACTCGAGTCATGTGAGAAGATCCGGTCCTCCAACAATGGCTGGCTTCTCATAACAAGATCACATCCATTTGATTCTGCATACATACTAAATCCCTTCACAGGAGTTAGGTTTAACCTTCCATCCTTGCCTCGTCGATCTGATTTTTGTGAAGCAATGACAATTTCTTCAGACCGTGCTGTAATTCAAATTTGGAATGAGAAGAGCATAAACCGGCGGGTTAACATATTCATTTGGCTGCCAGAAAATAAACATTGGATCAATAAGAGCGTATCGATTAATGATTTCAAGGTGGCATTATGCACTAATCTTATTTTCCTCAATCGAAAGCTGTATTGCTTGGACAAGGAGGGTTATCTTGGGATATGTGATGTTGAAACAAACGAAAGGCAAATAGTTGATGTGCCAGACTTCGAATGTGAGGATACCTATCTACTAGAGTATAAAGGGAAAATTTTCTCTTTTTTTCGAAGGGATAAAGCAGAGCCGATTGGCATATATATGTTGGATGAATCCGATCCTGAGGTGGCTAAATGGACTAAGATAGAAGACATAGATGATGTAGGAGACATCACCGTATTTTTGGATAATCGAGCATCATTTGCGATTCCATCTCCTTTGGAAAGATTCTCCAACCGGATATACTCCCCTCGGTACGATGGGGATGAATACAGACGAGTAAAGTGCTGGGAATATTACAGCATGAAAAGTCGTTCGTATCATCCTAAATGTGATGACCTGAAGGAACCTCTGATGAATTGTGTTTGGATTACGCCTAACTTGGAAGCCTAAGATTTAATATATGTAAATCTTTTTCTGATGTTATTCTCTAAATCTTGGATGACTAATAAGTAATACTTTTCTTCTTTATATTTTCTTTGTTCATGCCAATAAGAGATTAGCTCTCCTGTCTTCTCAGATAATCGGATAAAAAATTTAGATGCTGATATCGTTATATGTTTATTGCGACCTGCGAGCAATTCCTGACAACAGCAGAGCAAACCTTTGTTAACTAAAGCATGGAAAAATTAAATCATATATAAGTGTACACAGTGCATTATCTAGAGCAAAAACCATGATCTGCAATAACTGTTTCTCTGTTTTACCCTTCCTTCTTCCTTTAATTTGCTTTCCTTCTTTTGTAGCTGAAAGGAGGCTTAAATTATTACAACTTGTAGGCCTAATTAATGGCCCATTTGGGGGTAACTTTCTTTAATTGGGTCCAGATAAGTATCTGGCCCAATCACCAGAGAATTGGTTATTGTTTCCTTATGTGAATTGCTTCTGTTATTTGGTATCCCAAGTGGATTATTTTGAAAATTTCCCAACTTGTCAATCATCGTTACCAGACAAAAGTGATTCTTTCAAGACCTCACATGGGGTGTAGATACTTCCAAGAAATATGATACCATTGTTTAGATAAACATAGAAAAAACAAAGAAGAAAGTGCGCACAAGATGACAATGTTTGCTTCCTTTCAATGATTTGCAACATCTGCCATCAAGAAGCGAATCAAGAAAGCAAGTTATTTAATTATCACTGTATAGATTGGAATCTTTTGAAAATAAACAAACCTATACGGGCGTTATATATTCTATTAATTTTTCTTTCTGTATTTTAAATTTTTTATGTATCCCCATTATTACTCTCATTCTTAATTAAATTCAATAAATTATTATTAAAAAATTAATTCAAAATTACTTATCTATTAATATTTTACTTATCCTCGCTTGAGTCAAATAAACTACTTGTACAAAAGTGTCTGAAGCATTTGTTAAATATTTATTATGAATACCGTTTGGTTTTCTTCCATAAAAATGTTGAGTATTTGTAAACCGCAAATAAATTATATATTTTATATATACAGAGATAATATCCACATATAGCTAGGTCGCAAGTTGGAAATTTGAATGAAAAAAAATTCCCTATGGATATTAAATAGTTGAGTGATTTGACTTCCATATTTACTAAAAAAAAAATCAAAATATAGTTGTTTTAATTATATAAGGATGGACTTAATATCTAATGACCATGATTTTAATTATATGCAAATAATTAATAATGAAAGATGAGGAAATAATGTTTTATGAAAGATAACTTAAAATTGTGCTTATTTATTATGAAAGATGAACACACATAATGAAAATAACCTATAGTCACTACTAATTAAGGATGGGTCAGAGATAAAAAAAAAAATAAGGAAAAAATCTGACTCTTGTACTTTCAGATGTGACGTTTATCTCAATATAAGAATATAATATATTATCTTGTATCTTTCTTTCTTAATTAGATATGAGTGTATTTATTGTGAAAAGATAAGAAAGAGGACAAATTATTTATATCTTTCGATGAATATGAGATATAAAAAAGGACACATGGGTCATAATTTTTATGAAGAACTTTCCTTTACAATAATTGAATTTCTATCAATAAATGCATCTAATCATCTCTGAAGTAGTTGCATCTAACTTTGCATGATCTTCTTCCAACATCCACAAATTGTGATGATTAGACATAGAATCTGATTGGGAATATATATAACATTTATACTTCCTGATTTATATCTAGCTAGGTGGTCCCGTTGACATTTTCTCTTGCCTTCTTGGCCTTGATTTCACCATAGAAGTAGGAAGCAAAACCCCACAGGGAGAGACCCAGAGCAACTCCTTTACCACTGCTAAAAGGCTCACTGAAAAATGCCACGGCAAGAACCTCAGTTATCGGTAAAAGGACCGCTAAGATAACTCCAGCGAGTAGAGCTGAGCCATAGAAGATGGCACCAATGGTGCCGAGAAAGAAGCACTGGAACAAGATGGCACACCCGACAAGCACAACGTAGTACCTGGTCTCGCCGAGCCCAAACTCTCGAGCTTCATGTCGGATTGCCTACAATATTTTTGTGGAAAATGCAAATCATTGATTAAAGGAACTCTTTGACACATTTAGTGTGACAATTGCAAAATTTATGAAATTCTATGACATGAATTAATTATTTCTTTCTTTGTAATTAATAGTTAAGAAACAGACAATTAAGGAGGAAACAAATATGTAGAACCCTAAAATCAAAGACAGATCTAAAACCAAGCCAAAGGGTGTCAATTAGCTATTCTTATGATATTATAATATGTAATTGTATATATTGAAATTTAATTGATTTTTTTTCAAAGTTTATATATATATATGTAGTTTAGTAGTTAAAATTTCAATTTGTGGTTGTGAAGAATGAATTCAATTTGTACTTAAATTCACTCAACAGTAATATCAGTTTTCAAGGTTTAAAATATCTTTAAAATATAATAATAATACATGATCCATTTATGTTTATGCCATTAAATTGTCGTTTCACTGAATCAGGAGTTTATTGACATCATTAATACTGGACCTCTATGAGATACATACATATCTAATAATCTATATACCCGGGAATTCAAATTTAGGATGTCACATGACATATATATACCAACCAATAGCTAGATGTGCCAAAAATTTAATAAGGGCCTCTAGATAAGGTTCTTTCCTCCAACTAAATTGCTGGGGTGCCATATCTGTTGATTGATTGAATTTAATTTTGCTGTATATGTGCACATGCCTTACCAAAAAGCCACAACACACACATGAATTAAATAGTGTACAAATGAACTAACTACAAATAGTTCTTTCTTTTCTCCTGTCCAAAATAGAAATTTGATTCTTGCTGGTTTTGGGTAATGTGTAATAACAGCTAGCTAGGGAGTGTATGTTAGTGATTTTCCCGGATTAATTAAAAGAAAATTAAGGATAATGAAGAGATGTTAAAGCAAACTATTTACGTGGAATTAATTAAGTCAATATTGAAAGCAATTTGAGATGACTTTTAAACACCAAACAAACTAATCCTGCTTTTGCGCGCTCTCTCTCCACTTATTCACACATTAATTATTAATTCACACGTAATGTACTAATGTGTCATGTGTGGTAGTTAGAATTTGGACCAAGTCTTCACAACTTGTATTGACATTTTTATAATGAGATCAGTGAATTGTACAAAACTTACAAAAATATATAAATTCAATTTCAATATATATGATATATTTTTTTTAATTATGGGGTGGCTTAATTAGCTGTAGAACGGCCCCTCAAAAAGTGTACAGCTTTAAGATTCGTATCACAACATGATCATCAATCTATATTTTTCATGAATAAGTGGGCATATGTATATAGACTTACAGTAAAATCCTTGTTGAATATCATTCCAACAGTGCAGAATGCAGTGCCGAAGAAGCCCATGACTAGCTGCATCTCCATAACTAACCTGTAAGTCACCGGCACGTGCACCTTTTCGTACTTCATCTGGCTCAGCTCAACCAGTGGTAGCACCAAGCCGTACAATGCCGCAGCACCTAATGTCATACCAAAACCAAGATAGTACTTCTCCTTCGACTCACCTTCCGGCCTGTCCCCGCTCGAGTTTATCCCCAGCATAGCTGCTCCAACAATCAAAAGCACCATGGCATTAACCGAGTACGCAGTGAACCTCTGCCTCACTAGCAGAAATGCAAAAAGAGCCGTGAAGGCAAGCTGTGTGGATATAAGTATGGATGATGTCGACACAGGAAGGTATGATATGCCATATGCATAAAGCCAGTCATCCAGTCCAACGATAACTCCGATGAAGGTGCAAGATATGAAAAGCGATGGTGACATGGCGACTAATTTTTTGTCTCCACGTCTCAAGTACAATATGAAAAGCGGGATTAGAGTAAGAGGCCAGCCACCTGTCTGGAGCCAGCTCGAGAGCCAGATTCGCTTGCCGCCTTTTAGGAAGTAAAGGCGCAAAATAAGGGGAGCCCCGGCCGTGCCAACGACCATCATAGTGAAATTTAGTATTAGAAGAGAGAATTTGGTTAGGCTTTTTCTTTTGCGGAGTTCGTTGTTAGGTTCGGGAACAGGTTGCTGAGATTCTACTTCCATGTTCCGGATTTTTAAGGTTTGATGATATATATTTGATATAAAACAGAGATTTAATTTTGGGGAAGAAGAAGGTTGTTATCCTATGGTATTGGCATGGTCTGTGTATGAGATCTAATAGATGGGAACTGGAAATAGAAGGCTTTAGGGGTGGCAAGCTAAGAATTCAATTTTCTTTAATCTCCTCTTTAATTATTTAGCAAAAACGGTAATAACATCAAACATTTAATAAGGTCATGTTGGGTTAATTCTTCTAATGTGTCTCCATCATAAAGGAAAAAAAATTGAGCAGACAATGAAAGCAAGAATTTTCAGCAGACAATGAAAGCAAGAATTTTCAGTAGACTACGAAAGCAAGAATTTTTAGTACACTATCATCACCTCATGATCTAGTGAAATAGTTGTGTTGAAATATCATTGATATGCACTGAAATAGTTATGTGTTGAAATAAATGTTCAGTTATACTCGAAGAATACTTGTGGAAAATTTTGATCTGACCAAAGATATTCATTGGAAATTGTATTTTTTTTCCTTCTGTAAGACTTGTTATCAATACTAAATGAAAGTAATTAATAATAATTTTCTGATTTAAATTTTAATAATAAAATATTGTGAAATTTAGAAAAATAAAAACAATAAATTGAAAAAGGTAAAGTCGGAATTGATGGTGAAAAAAAAAATACAATTTAAATAGTTTATTTCCAAAGAATAATTTTTCCAAAGAATAACAAATGAATTTAGACAATGGATTAATTAAACTACTTCAAATCATCCACATACCTCACAAGATATTGGGAAAATAATAATAGGGTCCAAGCTAATTATTTTTCTGCCATCGTTTCAAGCTTTGGATGGAAATGAACTTAATAAGTATAAGAACTCAAGATGGGTTAGAAAAAAGTCTACCAAATACATTATGAGAAAATTTAGTCAAAAATTCAATACAAATCCATGAAATTATGTTCATCCAAAGAGAGCTTTAGTCGATATTCTGATAATACTAAGAATTACATACCACCATTAGATATTTAACAAATAAATTGATAATTAATACAAATTAAGAAACATACACGTTAATAATATTATAAATTAAGAAAAACCTAATTGTTTTAAAAATTAATTACTAATTAATCTATACCATACAAAACGTCCAATTAATAGATAAAGATATCAGCCGAATTAAGAATCCGAAAAAAATTTGTTTAGCACCCTTAAATTTAAAATTCTGACATTACCATGATTTTTTTTTTCCATATTTCAAACGTTGTGCGCAAATCTGCACACCAAATTTGACGGGTGCGCAAATCAGGCTGGCACAACAATTTGGTGCTCAGACTAGTCTGGTGCATCAAATGTGTGTTTTTATCTGTTATTTTATGTTGTGTTTAGAATTATAGGTTTGTACTAAGTTTTTTTTTTTTTTTTTTCCTGTTATGTTGTATTTTGAATTATAGTTTCGCATCAAATTAGACAGAGAAATTGTAGACCATAACTTGATAAGAAAATAGAGTTCAAATTAAACACAAATATTTAACAAATAAAAGTTTGTACTAAGTATGAACTAAAAATTACTACAAATTATACGTATAATCTGATCAGCTTCTTGTACTATAACTTAACTACAAATTAAATGCTAAATTTTTTGCCTATCTGTAGCCACATAACATTTTGATGCGCAAATCAGGCCCGCATGGATAGTAACTTTTGAAATTTGAAGTTTTCAATAGTAATTTCAGAATTTTGAAATGTTAGGGTAGTAACTAAAAATTTTCGGATTAAGATCTATTATATCATTATTTCAGTCAATTTAAAATTATTACATATATCATATGTGATTTTTTTTTTCAGCCGCATAAATCGAATTTTAATACACTACATCACTAGTGGAAAAAACACAATTTGTGTCGTCCTATTTGTGTCGGTCAATGGTGACAAACGATACAGAAATATTTTTGTATCGGTTTATTAAAAAAATGCGATACAAAATATTAATTTGTATCGGCTTACAAAAAATCCGACACAGATTCTTGGCAATCTGTGTCGGTTATTAGCAAAACAGCCGACACAGATATTTTGTGTCGGTTGTTTGCTAATAACTGACACAAATTGTCAAGAATCTGTGTCGGTTCTTTACTAATAACCGACACAAAACAATCTGTGTTGGTTCTTAGTAAAGAACCGACACAAAATGTCAGATTCTAAAAATTCAATATAGGATTTTGTGTCGGTTAAATTGTATACCCGATACAGAATTTTGGATTTGTGTCGGATGATTATTGAACCGACACAGATTCTAAAAATTCAAAAACGCTACTCCCCGTTTTTACTTTAACATTTTTCAAAATTTTCCATTGTCGCCTCCTCTCCTCTCCTCTCACTCCGCCCAAACAGCCATCATTGTCGCCTCCCTCTCCTTCGGCCTAACCACCTTGCCTCCCTCTCACTCGGCCTCACCACAGTGTCGAAGCCCTCCCTCACATCGTGCTCGACCGCCTAGGGTTCGGCGGACTCACCATCTTCTTCTCGCGCAGTAGCACCACTGTGCCGGAAGTTGCATCTCCTCCTCCTCGCATCTCTCTCTCTCAGGTAATTCATGCTTTACACATTAGGATTTAGGCTCCTGTGATGCTTGCTGTGATGCTTGCCGAAATTTCATTTGGTTTATTTGGTGTAGGGTTTTTTGTTCAATTTTAACCATACTTTAAGAAATAGTTTGAACATGGTATCGACGGAGAAATAACACTATGGAAGAGTGGTGATAAAGGTACTGGACCTGTCTACAAGGTACTAATTTTTTAGAAACTATCACTAAATAAATAATTTTGTTATCTCAGAACTTAATCAGTTTCTGTGCTGCTCCAAAAGAGGTAACTTATTTATTTCAGGACAGAAAGAGATACAAGTTGGATGACCCTAAGATCTTTCACTACCTTAACCAATCAAATTGCATAATTGAGGTAGATGGGATTAATGATGCACAGGAGTATTTGGTTACTAGAAGGGCTATGGATATAGTTGGAATAAGTGCGAAAGAACAAGTATGAACTGCTATGTTTTTTTCTTTTTCTATGTTATTCAATATTTCGTGGTTTAAAAACTAAAAATGTGCTTGCTTTTGGTCAACTGTAGGAGGCAATATTTCAGGTTGTAGCAGCTGTGCTTCACATTGGAAATATTGATTTTGCAAAAGGAAAAGAGATTGATTCATCAGTTATTAAGAATGAGAAGTCAAGATACCATCTAAAAATGGCATCTGATCTCTTAATGTAAGTACAAAAGTCGTTGCACAGATTCACATCAAGTGTCTGATTTTAAAATTTGAATAATACAAACAAGAAAAGTGTGAGCAAAAGTTACATGATAATTGGAAATTAAAGCTTTTCGTGTTAATTACTAATACACGAGCATTCGGCCATATTGATCGCAGCAATAAAGATTAGTATCAAAGATGGGAATTACATTCCTGTTGATACATTAATAGCACTAAGGTAGATTAAGAAAGAAAGTTTGGTACATTTGCAGTCTGTAATACCAGCTAAATTTCGGTAAATACCAGCTTCTGGTAGTGTACTGTGCTGTAGCACCTTGTTGTGACTTGTGCTAGTATGGAAGTCCTGGAACCTATGTGTTCTATCTGGATGGTATAGTTAATATAAAATAAGAGTTAAAGCCCATTGTTACAGTGCCATATGTAAGTTTTTATTTTATTTTTTTTTCCTTTTTTACAGCTAGAAGAAGGGGAGAAAGACTACATTCGAAGTCAGGAGTACAAGTATTGCATGCACAAGTAAGAGTTACATTTATACTATCAATGTACACCAGTAATATGCATTGATTTTAATTCCTAGAAAATAAGATCCTTTAAATTTTTCACTAAGTTATCATCTCTTTTACATGTGTAAATGATAATTCATCTTTTACAAGTGTAAACCTTCTATATACTTCTCCTAATTCTTTGTAGCCAGCCTACATTTGGTGATGAAAGTGAAAGCCAGGAAGAGCATGAATTCTAATTTACAGGGGAAACATACAACAAATTGGATGAGAAGCTGTTATCAACCCACATAGTGATAATAAGATGCGACTTGGAGAAACACTCAGGTCACTGTACCAGTACATACCAGTTAGAAATACACCGGTCTGAGTAGATAGGTTCGATAGTGGGTTGAGGTTTTGTGCAAGATCGATTTGTTCTTGTGTTAGTATTTGCTTAATTCTTTAGATCTGATATTGGGAGTGTTGAATAATAATGACTTACTTTGGTATTGTAGATTTGATACTTTGATTATTGTGTTATTTAGTGCATAATCCAATTTAGGATGTGTGAATGCATGCTTCTATATAGGCCAGCAATATATATGGTAGCTGGCCAAAAATAAAAAAAATATTTCAAAATAAAATATAAAATCTGTGTCGGTTGTTTATAAATAACAGATACAAAATGGATATTTGTGTCGGTTGTTTATAAATAACCGACACAAATACCCAATCTGTGTCGGTTGTTTATAAATAACCGATACAAGTCGGTTATTTATAAACAACCGACACAGATTGGGTATTTGTGTCGGTTATTTATAAACAACCGACACAAAATGTCGAAGAAAAAAAATTAAATAAAATGGAAATTAAAAAACTGTATCGGTTCAATAATTAACCGACACAAAAAATATTTTTCTGTATCGGTTGTTTAACCGACACAAAATCTGTGTCGCTTCTATCTGTGTCGCGCCAAAGTCCGATACAGATAGGCATAAACAACCGATACAGATTGTTATTTCTCCACTAGTGCATGTATGTACAATTTTTTTTCTGCAGTTACCCTATATATATAGAGAATAATAAATTTATTGCAGCATTTACTCGTATCCAGATCTGAAACTGCTGTGATTTTTTATCCACGAACAGTACCCTACAATTCTTGTTTTTTCAAATCCTACTGCTGAATTGTTTCGAGATTCGTGCACAGAAAAATTTGTTATTTTAAAATACGTGCATAGAAATTATTAAACGGCTAAATTTGAAAACACAAGAATTTTAATATTACCGTTCATAACATTCGAATCGTAGCAGATCCAATTCCACTCGTATCCTTACTACAGTCTACAGCTACAAACAAATTATATTCATCCCGTCTTATATATCAACAAGTAGAGTATGGTGATCCCAGATTACCTCGCTACACAACAAAACAAAATAAAGTTCAAATGTATCGGCCGGAAATCAGGCTGCAAGTTAATAATTGAGTCGGATCCATGTACCGCATGCACCGTTTGACGGTTTGAGTTTCAGTTCGGAACGTCTTATTATAATTCCAATTTGTTCGGTTTCAGCTTGAGCACACAATTTCTTTAAAACGAACGAACTGAATTCAAACTAAAAAAAATAGAGCACCTTATTAGATGATATGAATTCCAAATAATTAGGAGTGCTTCTTCTGCACTATAAAAAAAAAATTATACTTAAGACTATGATATATAATATAATTTTATATATTAGATTTTGGATTTTCTTAAATTTACTAATATTTTGGTGAGCTTAAATAAAAAAAATCAATTAGAATAACTTCAAACGACTACTTCAAGTCATTGAAACCAATCTACTTCACGACTGATGTGCTTGCATGTCAAATATCAAGCAGTCAAAAATAGAAGATTTATAAATTAATTTTAATATATTTATTTTTTATCATTTTTTAAACGCTCAAGTTATATTAAATTAATTCAAAAATATACAAATTTGATATGTAAACGCATGACTCACAAAGTGGATGAGTTTCAACAGTTTATATTCATAATTTGAAGTCAATTTGATAGAGTAACTCTAATTTTATATATTATGGAGTGCACAGGTACACAACTTATTTTTTTAAACAAAAGTTGTTTGAAAGTTGAAACAATTTGGATAATATTTGAAGATCGGACTTAAGGTAATGCAATGCTAATTAAAAATAAAAATCAACAAATATATACTGTAAATCAATGTTCTAAATAGCACGCTATAGCGTTTTTGGAGCCTAAATGCTACGCTATGACATCAAAATACTCTAATTGAGCTACGGCCGCTATAACGGTAATAGCGGTCCACTATAGCGCTTAGCGTGTAGCGCAAATAGCGCGCGCTATAAAATATGGACTTTTTTTGGGCATTTTTAAATGGGATTTAATAAAAAAGACTCAATTAGACTTTAACTATGAGTTTTTTTGGGCAATTAACTTAAATTAAAAAGTAAATAAAAGCTCAAATCAAAATCAATTGAAAGATTGGTTGCTGCTGTCGAGAAGAAACCCTTGTTGCTCAAATTGTGAAAAATTCTAAATTGAACATTCCCAAATTGGGATATTTTGAACCGTAATTTGGATTTTGTATTGGTCCAATACGAATATTATAGTTTTTAATCAATTTGGTGTTATTTATTGTTATATGAGACTTTAATTATGTTGATACTTAGTGCAAATATATAATATAATTTTTGTAAAAATAAAAAAAACGCTATGTGGCATAGCTTCTGCTATAGCTATGCTATCCTCTATAGCTTTTTTTGTAGCCTTCCCGCGATGACGTGATAAACGCTATTTAGAACCTTGTTGTAAAGCGGTGGGAAACAATAAAATAGGAGCAATTTCATTATACCCCTAAATAAACCTCGAAATTACCTATTGTTCCTCTAAAATTCATTATATCACATTTGTCCTTCTAAATTTTAAGAACTCACAAAGTTACTCGATTTATTGACTTTCTTTTAATAAAAATTCATTTAAAGTTTATAAAATATTCATTTTACTCTTTATTAAAAAATAAAAAATATGTAACATGTTTAAGAGAAATATTTAGTCTTCTAATTGACCGGTTTTGAAAATAAATGATTTGTTTTCTTCTTCGTGACACACACCCAAGCATATGTATAAATGCCACTGTGTATGGGTCACAAGTAATTTGTCCTCATAAATAAATAAGTTAGAAGAAATTTTTTTTTCTTACACAGATTATATGTTTTTTTAATAAAGAATAAAATGAGTACTTATACATTTATAAATAGTTTTAATAGAAAAGTCAATAAATTGGATAAATTTGTGATTTTTTTACTTTAGAAGGGTAAAATATATGATACTATGAATTTTAGATGGGCCGATATGTAATTTTGAGGTTTTTGAGGGGTAGACATAAAATTTGAATATGATGCTAACATTTTAGAGGGGAAGATATGTAATATGATGTTAAATTTTTAAATTTAGAGGGAAAATTTTGATATTATAATTATTATGATATTGAAATTTTTAACATGTATTTATTTTGTTCAGTCCAATGAAGCACGCCAAAGCAAGCTAGACTTTTGGGCTATAATTTAATAAATAATTTGGAGAACATGAAAGAACAAATAAATTATTTGGTCTCAAAGTTTGGAGATTGTATTGTTTGTGCTTCTCAAATTGGACGACATCATCAAATCTGCCACATAAAAATGAATGGTTTGATTTGAATAAAGAGTAACCCTGCGATTCCAAACAGATTTATTTCCATTTCTCTTGCCCACCAACAGGCAACAGCTGTCTGGATTTTCTCCAAAAAAAAATTTTCCAGAATAAATTACTTTGTGGGATTTTATGTAGCTATCAAACTGTGTTTCCAAGTGTTATAGTTCAGAATTCAGATTGATATATTACCTATTTGTTTTAATGAAAAATTATAATTCTAGTATTTAATTAAATGATATGAACTTGTTTCATTGTGGCTTAATGTGATTAATAACGAGATTATTCCATACTTAAGATTCTTTTTTAAAGTTTGATAGGGACTATTAAGATTGAATTAATTAAATGATATGAACGTGTTTCATTGTGGCTTAATGTGATTAATAAGGAGATTATTCCATACTTGAGATTTTTTTTTAAAGTTTAATAGGGACTATTAAGATTGAATTAATTAAATGATATGAACTTGTTTCATTGTGGCTTAATGTGATTAATAAGGAGATTATTCCATACTTGAGATTTTTTTTTTAAGTTTAATACGGACTATTAAGATTGAATTAATTAAATGACATGAACTTGTTTCGTTGTGGCTTATTGTGATTAATAAGGAGATTATTCCATACTTGAGATTTTTTTTTTAAAGTTTGATAGGAACTATTAAGATTGAATTAATTAAATGACATGAACTTGTTTCGTTGTGGCTTAATGTGATTAATAAGGAGATTATTCCATAATAATTTTTTTTAAAGTTTGATAG
Source organism: Carex arenaria (assembly GCA_964058825.1). NCBI lineage: Eukaryota > Viridiplantae > Streptophyta > Magnoliopsida > Poales > Cyperaceae > Carex > Carex arenaria. Next base: position 551,454 of record CAXKVW010000055.1, on the reverse strand, counting down.
GAACTATTAAGATTGAATTAATATATAAGAGTGTTTACAATAACAAGTTGGACTAAGAACGACAAGAAGTTATTTGATGAAAACTCCTTCACCTAGGGGAATCCGCTCTTCACAAAAAACTCCGCCAGGCGATTCGAAAAGAAATTTTGAGAGTCGTTAATCAGTCATTCCTCCGCCCTGCTCTGCCCCACCACCTCCTCTTTCATCCGGTCCATCTCACCTCACTCTATTTTGTTGATGCTTACCACCTCACCTTAAGAGAAAGATGAAAATGTAACTTTAAATTTATTAGTGATGGCACTAGTGGATTCAATTTTACAAAAATTTAGAAGAAATAATCCAAAGAAAAAAAAGAGCGTCAAATATAAAATTTACATTAGCAGTTTATTATTCACACCTCCTATGAAACTTACATGGAATTTCTTGATTTTAAAATGTATGTGGTATGCCCTACCAAGTTTTCAAAAAAAAAAAAATGTATGTGGTATGGCTACAAACTTTTTTTCCTAGGTAGAATTTATTTTAATTTGACATATTTTGAGTAAATATTAGGTATGTATAATTTTGTTTTGTTAGATCAAAGTCAAAAGGCTCCCAAGTAAGTTTAGGCAGAAAGCAAACACAATTGAACAAGATAACGACAACTTTGGACTCTATTTTCAAATCAAGTGAAAAAATTTGTAGAAAAATAGTAATATATAATTTAATATTCCGTCAATTATAGTTTACATAGACAATTTTTAATTTAAAATTATTTGATAAATGATAATAATTACATCAAATTTTATGTTTTTACATATGTATCGCGTCGAATTTCATGAGTCCAATTCAATTTTTTTAAAACTCTTTTCAATATATCTTTTACCGATGTCAAAATTAAAAATGAGACAAATCAAGATAATTTCTTTCTGAAAAAAAAAATCTTTTTTAACCACAATATTATTAATTTAAAAGAGGAAAATCATAACCTAACCTATTCCATTGTGAGGTTCATACAGTTCCGTTCATTTAGCAATAATTGATTGCAAAAATTACTTGCATTATGAAAAAGCAAGGAGCTTATAAAAATAAACCAAAACTAATCCCTTGTTCTTCCATTTAATTATTTCTTGAACACTCTTCCAAAATTCTTGCTCTCAGAGCAGCTTCTTTCTTCTTCTGCTTGGTTTCGAAGTAGTCGCCGTAAGAATACGAAGCGAGGCCCCACAACGACAGAGCTAGTGCGATTCCTTTGTCGCTGCCAAATTTCTCGTTGAAGAAAATGACGGCCAAGACTTCCGTAATCGAGATGAAGCCGGTGATCAGGATGCCAGCTAGCAGCGTGTGTACACAGAAGATCACGCCGATTGTGCCCAGGAAGAAGAATTGCCAGAAGATTGAGCACCATACCAACACAACGTAGTACCGAACCTCGCCGAGTCCGAAATTTATCGCCTCATCTGGAATTGCCTGCAAGTGGTACCATAGTTTTGTAAAAAAAAAGAATTGCATAATTCTTGTTATTTGTAAGCTGTATGTATACCAAATGTAAATGCTTTTCTGATCAAATTATATGTTTAATTATTAATTGGTACCAATTAAATCTATCAATAGCTCTTAGATCGGATAATTAAATGTCTCTGAGAGGCCCAGTGGAAAAATATAACCTTGTTTCCACTGGGCCATATGAAAAAGGTTTGTCCTCATGAAAATATAGTTGTCATTTATTTGTGAAAAAGTTTGTCCTCAGTGCCATATGAAAACAAACATAATTTTTTTGTTCCTTGAAAACTATTTACCTCAATTTATAAATAGTACATTCTGGAACAAACATGATGTATGTACTATGTAGTCTTTACTGCCGTCAGATATAAACTATAGTAAACACTACACAGTTATGATTTTTCTCCCCAAATGGGCCCTCAATTATTGTGGGTCAATTTGTCAAAAGTAAGTAGAGACATGTGCAGCCCAAAGACTAACTAAAGAGATTCTTTTGTGAAAAGAAGACAGCCCAATGACTAGGAACCGCACAGCACAGGTGCTCTACTCAAGTTCCACATTCTAACTATTACATAATTATGTCTATAATTCACATCTTGTGTCACTAAATATCTGACAAATGTCTCGGGTAAAGATATTGACAGATGCAATTTCGCTTTATGTAGCGCACAATCCATAGAGTTAAAATGAAAAATATTTCACTAGTGCGCTGCATGAAGGCAAACTACCTCTGTCAATATCTTTACCCAATATCTACGTTCTTAATTGAAATAATAATTGTACTACTACTATGTTTAGTACCTGAAAATCCTTGGCGAAGATCATACCAATAGCACAAAACAAGGTTGCGAAAGCCCCCATGACGAGCTGCATCTCGACGACGAGCGAGAACGTTATCTCCTGGTTCGCCTTCTTGTACGTCAGCTCGATCAGCGGCAGGATTAACCCGTAAAGTGCTGCACAACCCAGCGTTAGAAAAAACCCTTTGTAGTAATCCGCATTCGACTCTCCGCTTGGCCTATCCGAGCTCGTGTGCAACCCCATTACCACCGCCCCTACTGTCAACAGCGCAACCGCATTGAGCGAAAATGATGTGAACCGCTGCCTCACCAGGAGGAATGCGAAGAAGGCGGTGAACCCGAGCTGGGTGGAGATTAGTAAAGAGGAGGTGGAGGCTGGAAGAAAGGATAGCCCGTAAGCGTACAAGTAATCGTCAACTCCGATGAGAATCCCGAGGACGACGCATGCCAAGAAAACTTTTGGGGTGGAAAGGAAGAAGCGGGCGGTGGGGTTGGTGCGGCGGCGGTTTCGGTAGGAGAGATACATGGGTAGAAGGAGAATGGGGAACCCGGCGGTCTCAAGGAAAGCCGAGAGCCATTCGCGCTTACCTCCTTTATGGAAGTAGAGACGCGACATGAGGGGCCCACCGGTGTTCCCTAAGGCACTCAATAAGACATTAAGCACGATGATGAATAGCGTTAACCGGCTTTTGTTGTTATTACCACCCGTCGTGTCGGGTGTAGGCTCCACGACGCCACCGCTCTCTATGTTCATGGTTTTGCCTCTGCTTTGGTTCTCTAAGTCTTGCTTCGCCTTCTCTACATCCATGATTAGAGAAGAGGAAAGAAGGAAAGGTTTTTATAAAGATTGAATTATGTGCAAGAGAAATTAATTCTGGGATTTAAACGGTGGTACTATATATCAATTCCTTAGTTGGCAATATATATAGAGAGGGGTTTAAGTGGGGCGGTAGATCTTTCACTGTCTCTCCCGTCCCGTTCAAGGATCGGTTGGGTTGCGTCGCGTTAAATGGAATTGGAATCGTATTGGAATTTAAATTTGTGAATTTTATTTAGATGTGTACGGACAAGTATGAATTTAGTTTTTTTTTTGTTTAAATGACAAGCGTGTAACATTTAATTATTGTGTTGTTTTTTGTGAGAAAAAAAAAACAAAACCTAACTAAATGAGAATTTTTGTCACACTCCTGATCCGGAGGTGTGACGGACTTACCGCGTCTGTTTTCCATTTCAATTCACGTAACACAAGGCATGGATCTTTTTATGCATTGCCAATAGCATCCATTATTTTTTCCACATCCCAATTAATTTACAAGAATTATCTGACATTTTACAGTGGATGATGCTAGATGAATTTTCTGCACCATGTCAGATAAAATAATCCCATATCCCATACATTTAGGTGACCCTGCTGTCAATTACGATCCCAAAAGCGTTTCTCAATCTTCATCTAATAAACCTGTAACCCACAAGAGGAAACGAGTGAGAAATAATAAATTATATCTCAGTGCTGATTACCACTCAGATTATTGGATTCGAAGGAAATCTATATTCATAATGAAATCACCGCACGAGAAATTAACAGTTCATTTTAAAATGACGAATGCACATGCTCAATAACAGTATACAATTGAACAACAACAATTACATAGATAAATCAGAACTCAATAAATCTTATCAGAATAAATGGTTTGGGTCCAAATCTTTTAAACCATAAAGTCTGGTAACGTTTGGTTTCTTACCTTTACAATTTCTATTCTGGTAACACTGACATATACTGTAACAAGTATCTGTCGTGTTAGGGCTTATACTGTTCTATCCATCCTGACAATTTGTTAATGGAAATTGGAAACAATATAGAATCAATATTTCAATGCCGTCAGTATCAGAAAGAAAATCGATGATAAGACAGTTCTAACTATCCTGACAATCGGTTAGCAGAAACAATACGAAATCAATATCATAGTATTGTCATTATCGGAAAGAAAATCATTGATAAGACAGTTACTACAGTTCATTAGTCATACAGTCATAATTCATATTTATTCAGTATCCCCTACCCAACCGGTACTGGGTTCAGTTGGGGCCATTCACCATATGCGCATAAGGGTCCTGGAGTAAAGTCTAGTAGCTAGCTAGACTTTACGATATATTAATCATTTTTCTCCACTATATGGAGGTTCAAGGATTACAGTATTAAATATTCAATTAATTCAATCACTGTGGTCTCAGTCAATCATTTGCAATAAGAATCAATCAATCGATAAACAATATCAACATGATAGTCAACAGACTCACCTGTAATTCAGTTTTAATTGTATTGGGCTATGCATATGATGCAACAGTTCAATCAATGCAGTCAATCAAATATTCAAAATGTACAGTGAGTTACGATTTAATTTCTAGTCATAAATCTCAGAATAATCCAATAACCTTGCACCTGATATCGTAGGGCAACATGTGAGGTAACTATCAGTCTGTTCTTCCTGAACACTTTTGTCTCATCCGTTTCTTTCTTTATTATGCCTTGTTCAGTACTATCTTTTAAATCCTCCAAATATTTAAGTACCTTTATAATCACATTTCCAATTAGTGTTAAGTAATAGAGATAATTATTTTAACTTCAAACAATTTAAGTCCAACTCCTACAGCCTATATTCAATCCAAATTTATGTATTTTCAGCTAGATCCGGTAGCCCACAAATTTCGCATTAAAATGCCCATTTAATTTATGAACAAAGACCAAATATTAACTTCTTTATTTTTTTTACAATTTCTAATTTATGCATAAAGACCAAAGACCAAGGTCTACGATCCAATTTCTATTTTCATTCTTATTTCCCATCCGAATTTTAATTTCTTCAGTTTACAATTTAATCCCTCTATTAAAGGATTATAATCCAAACATGAAAACTTTACATATTTTACTCTAATTTATATATTTTTCTTGCAACTAGTCCATGTACTCAATTCTCACACATAAACATAACAACATTCAAAACAGTGGTACTAGTGCTCAATTCCAAGTCCAGAGAGTATCACGCACGGCCAGCAAGAAAAAGAAACAAATTAAGCACTGGTACAGTGCTATTTTAATTGGGGCCGGTACCAACTCAGGTTCAAACCCAACACAGGAAAAACAGAGAGAAAATAAAGATATCCAAAAATCCTTCAATATTAGTCATGAACAAACTTAACAATTCAATTTAGCAGTAACATAGACTAATAGCACTTAGGTGCTCAATTTCTCAAAAATTATCAAAATTATAATCGGTTTAGAATAGAAATCACAGTCAAGAGAAAAGGGAGGGATTACCAATAATCACACAGCTCTATGGAAGAGAGTACCATGGCCATTCATTCAATAGTAAAAGCCAAGTCAACAAAAGAAAAGAGAGAAAAGGAGAGGTACACGGTGGAATTTAGAAGAGAAAAAGAAAGAGATAGAGATGGCAACAAAAATGTCGGTCCCACATAATCATTAAATATTCATTTTATTAATTTAACTCTTAGTTACTTAGGTGAAATTCAAATAGGTGTGTGTTTCTCGCTCCCAGCGACCACCACGTGGCCTTGTGCCATTTGGTATATATAATGTTTGCATTTTTCATCTGTACCCTTCAATTTATTAAAATTTGTGAATTAGTTCTCAATCTAAATAAATAAATACCTACAAATATTATCATGTATAAATTTTCTATTACCCGTTACATATTTCCCAATATATAACCATATTATTTGATAAATTCTTGCATATTACAATCTTTTAAGTTTTTCAATCTAGCAACATATAATTTATATCACTCAATTTGATATTAACAATTAACTTCAAGATAACTTATAATTTGTTCTGTACAATAATATTTCACTCCAAATGTTACCAATTCTATTAAAACAATTACATTCAAACATTTCGAATATTACATTTAGTCATTAATTTATATCTGTATTTTGTAGAGTATTACATTCTTCCCTCCTTAAAAAAAATTTCGTCCTCGAAATTTAATTTAATACACCTTTTATCAATATAATCATTACGTTTCCACTGCGCTACTCTGATTAATATTTTTCTTTTAACATTCTCTAGTTGTATATTGTACCTTATGATAAATAAACCAAATCAAGTTCCTAAAACAATTTATATTCCAAACATAATACAAGATTATTCTTTACCTCTTTGGTAGTCAGTCAAAGAAGAAAGAATACATCTTGTATTACTTAAGATCAGTAATCAAAACTGATGACTGGTCAGTTTTGTCCCCAATCTTCATGTTTCTATAAAAATAAACAGTTTATTTATAACAACTTATTACAGTATAACAACAGTATATATTTCATTCTGTCATTTTACCTATATAGTTGAATATAGAGATCAATACTTATATCCCGTAAATAAATCAATATATATACATAACGGTCTAATCCACATATAATGTAACACTTTAGTCTCTTTCTTTTATCATTATTCAAAAGTATCAAGTACAATATAAGTTATCATATTTCTCTATTACCAATATCTCATAGTTCAAGTCAGAAGGCAGGAATTCAATCAATATTAATTGATATCAGTGTCAATATGACAATAATCAGTATAGACACTTGAAAAAGAACATCACTATAGAACTGAATCATTTCAGAAAACTACTATTCTCACATTTACAAAGAATTACGATCTCGTATAGATTGGTCAAGACCATGACTCATCAGGACAACAATTATCAAATTCTCAGGACAAAATGCATCTTTTAATATTTTCATAAATCAAACTCAATATCAAAATGCATCTTTTAATTTTCTTTTGACACTCGTTCAAATTTATCTGTTATTATAATAAACATTATAATACTTATCACAATTACTCATCACAAATCTTAACCCAATATGTTTCTATGAAATACTTATCACAATATTTGTTTTTTCACAAACTTTATTCTTAACTTGAAATCTTTGTTCATCATTTCTATAACTCTTGTTCAAAACCAGTATATATCACTTAACATTTACCCAAAATTATTTGCTAAAATAATAAATAATGTTGGATTTCCCATAATAACTTAGGTATACCCAGTCATACTTCTCTAAAACACTTATTAAGAATCCTTTCTAAAATTTGAGTTATCAATTTTAATTAATAGCAATCAATCCATACAAAAATTTAAGTTTCGGTAAAAATCCTAAAATTTCAAGTCCACAAACCTAGTTACAATGCCCTATGAACATCAAATTATTATAAATATTATTTACTTTGATAACAATACAACTAACTTCAGAAATTCTTTACATTCAGTGGTTCACATGAATTTTTATTTCCATGTCATACTTTAGTACTATTTTCTGTTTTCATATTACACAATTAATATCAACGAAAAAAAAAATTCAACCAAGACAAATATTTAAAGACTATCAATGCAATTTAAAAGTTACCATTAAATATATATATCTTTTTATTTAACTCTTCACTTTCTTTTTAAAATATAGTTACAACATTTTCTTAATTCATTTTCTAATCTTGTATGCATCATTTAACACTTTCACAAACTTGGTTGTTAACATGATAATTACTATTTGAGTACCCGTAGTGACTCGGTTTTATCCCACAGTCTATTTTAAACACTTATAAAAAAAAAAATCCTTCTAAAATTTTAATTGTGTATCTTAATGTACAGCAATGAATTTATGCGACATTCGAAGTTTAAGTCAAAAACCTTGAAATTTCAGACTCATAACTACCCAAAATTTTCCATAACAAAATCCAATTATATAATCATTTCCTTAATCCTTTTCATTTAAAAAGTCATTTCGATTTCAGCCTAATATGCAAGTGTACAAAAGTCTAATAGTTCGTATATGTCCAATAAACCACAGTCCAATATTTTTTAAGTTTAAATAGTCAAAGACCCAAATCTAAATTTACCCTACTTTTGAATTTCATTATTGTTTTTTAGATCAGAGGCCAATCGAGCCAATATTTATCTTCCCTTTTATTTCATCTTTAAAATTCACAAGTATATGGTCTAGCCTCGCCTCATAGCTGCCTTCGTTTTCACCAACAGATAGCACCGGCCAGCACTGAGTAGCACCATCTAGCACCAAGAGAAATGCACCAAAATCACAATCACACATTTAATAGAAAAATCGCAAGCAACAAAGAACAACATAAAAGAGGAAGGTGAGTGAGTGAGTGATGGTGATGACGAAGTGATTGATATAGAGAGCAACAAAGAATCAGAGAGAGAAGTGGAAGAGACAGAGAGTGACAGAAAGAGTGAAATGGAAGAGAGGAGCGGCTCACCTGCGCATATTTTTTTTTACAAGTATAAAATCCTAAATTCTTATTTGTTGTAATAACATATAAGCCCAACAGGCTATCTGTGGGCTTCGATTTAAGCTCAGGTTTGATCTAGTCCGTCTTTAGACCCAGCCTTACTTGACCCATCACAACACCGGGCTAACTGGATAAAGAACGAGCCGGATATGACCGGACCTCCATGCCAATTAAGCTTTTTTGTCATCCCTAACTAGGTAAGTTCAAATTTGATATCTCATTGACTGAAGAACTGCGGCACAAGCAACAAAAAAAAATTAAACGATACACAAAAATATTTGCATCTTTGTTTGAGATTTTCACTAAACATTTTTCTCTATAAAGTGGTGTGAATGCTATTGTAAGGATTTTTTTATTTTTCTTATTTTTTATTATTTCTCTCATGTGATGATATCCTACTTTGAGACAACACAATTAAACAAACTACTAAGAATTCACACAGCTGAGAGTTGTTCAATAAATAGTTCAATATAATTAAAGATCAATAGTTCAGATCGAATTTGAAACAGTATTGGGAATTTAATCATTTATGTTCGTATATAAGAGTAAATCTTAGATGCTATGGATAACATAACACTTTTCGTACTATTATCTTAAAAATCTTCGTATAAATTTTAAATAATAAATTCAAACCGTTAAAATCAATGTACTTCGTTATTGATGCGATTACAGTCAGATATATAAATTTGACTATATAAATTTTTGAGTTCATTTGATATAAAGTCAAGCGGTAAAAAAAATGATGAAAATGAATGTATTAAAATTAACTTAAAATTCATCATTTTTTACCGCTTGACATTATACTAAAGAAATTCAAAATTTTATAAATTTAACATGTAAATACATCAATAACAAAGTACATTGATTTTAATAGTTTGAATTTGTCATTAGAAATTTATACGATAAATTTTTAAAACAATAACACGGAAGACCTTATATTATTCGTATTATCTAAGTCTTACTTCATATATATAAACAACATGATTAGTCAGTCACACCAAGAAAATACTACCTGTGCTTTCTTTAAAATCTCTCAAATTGTCACACACTCTCTAATAGAATAACAAGATTGAGTTCAGGCCACATTATATTTTCGGGACCATACCTATATAAACAATTAAAGTTCAAGAATCTCTTGGTTGTCATAATTGATATTGTTTGGTTCAGTCCATTTTTATTAAATTGATGATTCTTAAGTTCTACATATTAAAAGTCTGCGTTCTATATGACACATTAATGCTTAATATATTAGCTATAAATTATTACTTTAATTGCACATAAAATTAACATTATACAATATGGGGTGTGTTTTGATGAAGTGAGAATATATTGCTTTTGAAGTTAAGTTATTCTGAATAGTTTGTTTTATGTTTGATGGGTTATAATAACAAGAATAAAGAATCTAAATCTTTTATTTTATTAGAATTAATTATTCCTAAAAAGTAAAATTTTATGCTATTCTAATAAAACAAATCTCCCTTTGACTATTCTAGTTACATATGTCTCATGTTGAACTAATGATCTAACATTAATTATAATGCTTGTATAAGAATTGCAAATAAAAATATACAATTATCACTTCTTTCTTTTTACATTTTCTATTAGTGACAAAATAATATATTCCTAGAAACATAATTACAAACAAGTATAAAAATGAAATTCATACAATTTTCTTTTAAGAGTACTGGATATAATATCCACCGATTAATTTGTATGTTATATAATTTAATCAATACAAAACATCTTAGTTAGGGAAGATTCTTGTTGATTTCGATATTGAATTTTGTAATAGTGTCTTAGATTATATTATGATCTTTCTCCATCGTAGTCCAATTCCATTAACCTTAATTTAATTAATTCGTGGAGGCTTAGGTCTCTTCCTTCATCACGTACATTAAGGGCTTATTTAATGTATACTAAACTAATCTCTTTTTTCTTTTCATCAATTGACATTGAAGCAAATTTATTCTCCAATGAAATAGACATATCATGAATAAAATTAAGAAAAATTGTTTCTTGTTTTTATCAATAAATTATTTATCAGTATGTGCCTTCACTATATTTTTTTAAAATCTTTTGCTTGTTGAAAATAGAGGGAAGGAGATAACAATTTTTACTTCAACTTTTTTTAGGAAACAAAAAAAAATCACATCATGAGGAATCCCATCCAGATATATTTTGGGACTTAATTGATAATTCAATTTAAGTAGTTTTTGGAAATTACAACGTGTCTCGATCACATAAAATTGAAAAATACTGGAACAAATCATTTTCTGATTTTTTTTTTTTAGTTTTTATTGGCTTTATTAAAACACTGAAGTTGTGGATGTGTGGCGGGTCCAGTGATTGAGTCAATGATTCAGTCCGAGTAGTTTCAGATTTTGTGGTGGTGTTGTGGTTATGTGGAATTATGTTGGTATTTGATATGAACTTGATATATTTAATAATAGAAGAGAGAACATTCTACAGAAAAAATTTAACTTTTATTATTAATATTCTTTTACTCTCATACTCTTTTACAAATTCTCTTACTAATTTCAAATGACAATATCTCAATTTATAGATTACATAGTATCCTTTTAGATATTCTAAAACATAAATATCACTAAACATGACACAAGTACCAAGTACATGAATTTTACAATCTAATATAATTTTAAATAATCTAAATATTTAATCTATCTAAAAAACTCAAATACATTTACCATAACCATTTAACTAATTGACTAATTAATTAATTTACTATTTCCAACAAATCAGTGGAATCAAACCATTGAATTCATTCCATCTTCTTAGAATTAAATTATTAGTTTGGTTTCATCTATTTTCCAAAAAACAAATAATTATTTTTGTAATAATTTTATTTTTCATTTTAATAATTTAGTTCAGTCGATTTTTTGAAAAAAAAAATAATCAATTCTTTTGACCATATTTGATTTAATTATTATTTAAAAAAATAATTCTAATTGTTTATTAATACAACTTATGAACAATTAGAAAGGAAAATATCCAATGAAAGGAGAATTATGGGAGAAAACAAAAACAAGCGAGACGATGAGATGAGACGAGTGCTTTTAATTGACTGTGACCTTTCCTACGGACACAATACCAAAAAGAGAATAAAAATTGATTAATGATCAGCCCACGTATGGGAATAATTTATATGGTTGGTGAATGGTGAAGTGCTATTGCATTAATATTTATCATTCCTCAATTTCATTTTGTTGTTGTTGTTTCACCTTTTCAGTTTCTTAAGGTCACAATTAATCATGATTTGGGAATTAAAAAAAACAACAAAAAATTTGCAGTCTTGGATTTGGGAATTCCAAACCTGCAAATTTATTGTCGCACCTCCGATCCGGAGATACAAAAGACCTATTTTTCTATAACAATTTACTTAACACAAGACACATATTTTTTGTATGCATTGCTAATAGCATCAATTATTTTTACAACATCCCAATTAATTTACAATAATTATTTGATCATTTATAGTGGATGATTCTAGATGAATTTTCTGCACTATGTTAAATAAAATAATCCAAAATCTCATAACTTTAGGTGGCATTGCTGTCAATTATAATCCCACAAGCGTTTCTCAATCTTTATTTTAAGTTTGCTATTTTATATATTTGACATTCATATTTTCAATCTTTGCAAATTAGTCCAAAAGCAAATTAAAGAACGTTATATATATATTACAAGCATCAATCATTCAATCTTATATTCCTATATACGTTATATCCCATACAATTTCAATTTCTAATTTTCAAATATCCACTCCAAAATATTTTAGACATTTGAGTTAACAACTTGTGTTGATATCAATCAATCATAATTTTAAATTATTGATTTGATAATAAATCACACACCCAAGTAACTTATTCATCATTGCTAATCAGTTCATAAAAATAATATTTATTCTTTATATATTACTTACTCACTGAATAAATTCAGACAGTTTGTATAATATTTTCAGTTATCAATTTCATTATATATATTTTGCATAATGTTACATACTTTATTGAAAACACATTCAAGCGTTAACCTTCGATTATAAATTTCAGAATTGTAATTTTTTTTTCATACTGTTACATTTATATTGCGGTTTTAAGTTTTTTTTAATTAAACAAAAAAGATTACAATTTATTTATTTTTTGTATTAAAATATTAGAAATATTTTATATTTTTTTTTGAACATAGATGTAATACTATATAATTTGATTTCCAAAATTTTTATTAACATCCAAAAAAAATATTATATTTAACATTCTACCCACCATTTGTTACAAATTTGTCCAAACCGATAACTAAACTATTGATTTTGTCTTCCAAAACCGATTATAAAAGCATCGGTTGAGAGCCACTTGTAAATCAATCGGTTTCTATAACCTATGATAAAGGTATCGGTTTCTAACTTTTCAGTTGATAATTAAAAGTTAACACAAAACACACCAACTCACCAAACATCGATTTTCAGTTGTTATTCAATTGTGTCAAATGGTCCCACTAATTTGTGGACAAGAATATACAAAATTACACTATCAATGTAAAAATAAAAACCAAAAGGACGGACTTAAAAATGTGCAACATATTCACAACTGGAAGACACATGCAAACTAGTTTTTTTTTTTTTTTTTGAAAGATGGAATTCAAGCTTCCAAATTACCTTCGCAGAAGATATCAAAGTATCAATTTTACAAACAAAATAAGAAATAAAAAAATAATTTTTCTTAGCATGCACCTTTTGAACGCTAGATATTTATGTTTTACACAAGATTAAAATAGCGACTATTGTGTCATCACATGAAGACTAAAACAAACAACTATAACAAGCTATTGTACAGCTGCACTCAACTATTTAATAACTTTGTTATCACAATAAAGAATTTTCTCCATCTAGATTTTGAATCCATAATCTCTCATATTGAGACCATGTGTCTTTATTACTAGATCTATAGTTAGTTATTTAGAACCCTGTTAAAATTAAGAATAATTATATACAACTCCCCACTCCCATCCCCCCACTCTCCAAAAAGGTGTTTTTTGTCTTTTAGCCCATTCCCATTCCTCCTTCATCCCCCACCCTCTAAAAATGTGTTTTTTGTCTTTTAGTGGAGATATATGGGGGACACTATTTTTCACTGTCGGACGGCAATGGTTAATACTACAATGAACAAAGTTAAATACTAGATCGATGAATGGTAAATACACTAAAGACTGAAGTTAAATACCGCAGAAAATTAAATATCTGAAGTTAAATACTGACATTTCTAAAGTTAAATACTAATGTGTATAAAGTTAAATACTAAGATATATGATGCTAAATATAATGCATGCAACTTATTTATAATTTTAGAGATTAATACTTTTAACTTTAAAGATAAATACTAACATTCATAATGTTAAATACTAACATTCCTAAAGTTAATTATATAGAACCCCATTCCCATCCCCCTTCATCCCCCCACCCTCCAAAAAGTTTTTTTTTTTTGTCTTTTAGTGGTTCCCATCCCCCCACCCTTCAAAAAAGGTGTTTTTGTCTTTTAGTGCGGGATGTGGGGGACAACATTTTTCGTTGTTGGACATCAATGGTTAATACTACAATAAACAAAGTTAAATACTAGATCGATGAACGGTTAAATACTTTAATGAACAAAGTTAAATACTGCATGAAATTTTTGTGGGGACAAACATGTTAAATACTATAATGAATAGAAATAAATATTTGAATAGAGTTAAATACTCCAATGAATAGAGTTAAATACTTGTTCGATACACTGTAAATACATTACATATAGATGTTAAATACTACGCGCTCCCAGATTTTTTGTCTTGTAGTGCGGACTTTTTTATCTTTTAGTGCGGAGATAAAGGGGGGATGGAGATGCGGGGACAATTATCTAGGTCCTAAAATTAAAGCAGTTGATAGCGCCGTAGCTAGTTATTTAGAATCTCGAAGAGAATATTTTTTGTTAGAATTTATGCTCTTAATTTGAAATTCGTGTCAAATAATATATGGTTAAATTAGCTACGTAGTGTTGATAAAAGGCGACTTTAACTTTCAAATTCGTATCAAATCTTTTTATATATCTAATTTTGGATAGATGGTTACTGTAGAGATACAGTACCATTGCCTCTTCATTCCGTCTGATTCCTATCTGATGGTTAAAGATGACTCCGTTGTCCTCTTCTCCTTTCTTTGCTACGTGTCGATGTCTCAAGTTGGCAGGTGTTCTCTCTCTTACAGCACTCCCTCTCTTGAACATTCTACTCCTTCCAATAACGGCGAAGAGTTTTATCCTGCAAAGTTTTGCTAAAACCCTAGCCTTCTGGTCAGTACCGAGATGAAACCGTATACCACTGACAATTAATAGAGTCCGCTGTCAGAGCGCTCCTCTCTTCTTCTCTCTTCCAACTCGTCTCCTCCAGAAGACCAGAACCTTAAACCCGAATTCTTTTGCGTATCAAACCGTCGATGGAAGCTTTGTCGTCGCCGCTCTACTCCCACCGTCATCCTCAGTCTCAATCGTAATCGGTGCTCCGTCTTTGCCGCTGCCGCCTCCTCCTTCATCCCTCATTTGGAGCTCCGATTTTTTTAAATATCCTCTACTCCTCCCCGAGGGTCCCTGAGTATATGAATCAGGGCACACATGTAAGCCGTAACCCCAGCACCTACTTGGGCGGGTCACGTGTAGGATTGTTCAGAACACCTATAGCAGGGGGGTTCACAGAACTGGTGAATCCGATGCTTTCACGTCATCCAGTCTTTAATCTCTGCATAAGGGAGGGAATATATTGAAATAGAACCTTAAACCCAGGACGAAGCAGATCCACCAGAACCAGCCGCTCGAATTCGACTCCCCGATGCCCAAATCCAAGAGAGGTCCATTAGCGCCAGCAGAAGTCATCGATTTTTTATTGCGTGCATCGCTTTTCCTCTCACTGCTGAGGTATTGTTCTATCTCATTGTTAGATTTCTTTAATTTCATAATTAAACCATTATTTTCATCTCTTCATTGGCTGAAACTCCATTTTATTGCCTTTTGCTATAAATTGGGAAAAAACAATAATTGAACATCATCGGACAGGATTGTATGAAAACTTTCTAAATCATATACTGGCTTACACAACATGTCTCGGACATGGGCTTTTGCTGATGCCGTTGATAGAGCACTTCAATTGTTGCTAGGTGTATATGTCGAACACGAACTCCAGGTAATTACATATCAAAAGATAAAAACTGCATGTATATTATATTTATTTGTGCATTTTCTTTTTGTCATGGAGGTTTCTTTCAGTGGTCTGAAGGGAACAATACAAATTGAGATCCTTTTAAATTATTACTGTTACAAAGATAAATCTCATTAGTTCTTTGGTTACTAATAATTTGTTGGTGCTTCTTTATAGTATGCACATATAAAGAGACTTTTCATTATGAGGACTGTTCATTTGGTATCTAAGAAAAAAATGAATGATGTGTTGGCCAATACGGTATCAGCATGATCTCTCCTTATATGGTTCGACACTGCACACCGAAAGTAACATTTTTTTAACCTACGGTTCTTTTTTTTTTTTAAGTCCAAGGGTATACCATGGCAAAAAAAATGTAACATTTTTAAAAAGAAAATATTCCCTCTGGTATGGTTCAGTACTTGAAGCTGCCTTTTCTATTCTCTTTTAAATATAGATGGTCATTTTGGAATTGTTAATTTTTCATTACACTCTTTTAGTAAATGTGCCTATGATTGTCACGTATTGGTCATTATTATAGGTTATGACAATGCGAAGCCCACAAGAAAGAAACACTATGGTCGAGAATATGTTCTGGAGAATTTGAAGTCTGGCTTGAAAGAGGTAATATTGTTTTTTAAATTATTTTAGTTTTCAACTAATTAGGCACTTAAATAAACAATATAGCCATCAAACTAAAAAATTTAAATTGGTACAAATGCTTTCTATTGTTACATTTGTCAAGATAAAATGACTATTTTTTATCTATTTGAATTGCATTTGCCGTAAACAATATACACCATCAAATATTCCTCATTGCATAACCAATAAAACAACAATAATGAGTGAGTGCCCATCTATCCTAGAGGCCAATGCCGCTAGCTGCAAATCAACTTGCATGTAAGTTGTCTTCAGACACCAAAAATTATAGTGATATCCTCTCAGATGTGTAATAATGTTTTGTATAGGTACAATTGTATATGTTAGGAAAAATTATTTTTTTCCGATGACTAATTCCTCTTAACATTTATATGTAAGATCAAATTGCTTTTCCAGTGTCGTCGGAATTTGTATATGCAAGTCCTTTGCATATAAAGGATTGTAATTATCCTATAATTTATACAGCGTTTATTGCATTGGTACTGACTTTGCTTATGCACAGTTTTTCTTCCATATGCAAACTAATATTGCAGTTGTACAATTTTTATTCTGTTGTTCATGTAGATTGTAAATTAATAATTGCATTTGTACAATTTTTGTACTGTTATTCTAAATGTATACAATCCATTTCAATTATCACTGCCGAAGCAAAGCAAGGCACTCTGCTAGTAAGGACTAAAGTTGTTTACATTACAAAAGGCGGAGGCTATAAATGACTTTTGCTTAAATAAAATAAAAGAATGACGCGTGCTCAATCAAAAGAATAGTTGAACAATCAACATAATAAAAAAAAGTATCTTTTTATTGACTAGTCATTACAAAGAAACCATAGAAAATTAAAAAAGGGATACTATCCCTTACAATGGCACATATTGCGATACAATAAAATAAACTATACACAATGGCGTGTAGTCATATAATTTTGAGTCACTATTGTATATGTCTCGCCAAAATAGGAACATATATGTAGCTTATTACATAAAGTACAGTACATGAGATTCTTGTTCACGCAAAGATTCAAATGAATCCACTTCCGAAATTTTTATAAATATACAAAATCAGAAATTAATTTAACAATCTATACATTTTTTGAACATAATTAAAAAATTGTCTATACCGATGACAAAATAATCGGTTACAGAGTCCAAAACCGATGACCTGCTCATCGGTTTCAGAAAGCTTGAACCGATGACATTTCCATCGGTTTTAGTCCAACACGGTTATTGATGCTTTCTGCACACTTTTTGAAACAACGAACGACTCAGATTAAAATACTGTTTGTAATCATTACACCCAAAATTTTCTCAAATTTGAACAGATGACATATCCATCGGTTTTAATTTAAAATAATTTTTAATTTTTTTATTTAATTAGAAAATGTTATAATTTTTTTTATTAAAATATTAGCAATATTTTTATATATATTTTTTAAATTATATAGAATACCATATAATTTGATTTATTAGAAAGACTTAAACAAATAACCCGGATCAATATTTTTCAGATCGGATTTTTCATGGCTGTAAGAAAAATTAAAATATTTCTGTGTTATTAGAAAAAAATAAAAATGCTTTGAATCTGAATTATTGATCCCGGTTCAAAAGTCACTTTTAGGTAAATACAAAAAATATTATGGTCTTTCTATTTTTGAAAAAATAAAAATTTGAGAAAATTTTGCGCAAGTGAGTAATCATTACAAACAGTTTTTTAATCTGAGTCGTTCGTTGTTTTAATCTAAGTCGTTCGTTGTTTCAAAAAGTGTGCATTCTGCATCGAAAACCGTGCTAGACTAAAACCGATGGAAATGTCATCGGTTCAAATTTGAGAAAATTTTGCGCAACTCTATAATCATTACAAAAAGTGTTTTAATCTGAGTCGTTCGTTGTTTCAAAAAGTGTGCAGAAAGCATCAAAAATCGTGCTTGGCTTAAACCGATGACACTGTCATCGGTTCAAGCTTTCGGAAATCGATGAGCAGGTCATCGGTTTTAGGCTCTGTAACCGATTATTTTGTTATTGGTATAGACAATTTTTGAATTATGTTCAAAAAATATATAGATTGTTAAATTAATTTCTGATTTTGTATATTTATAAAAATTTCGGAATCCACTTGGAATGGATTCTCGGCTTGTTAACCTTATTTTAATTTTTCAATTAATAAAAAGACCTTTTCAACATGACACACGGGCCAATAAAAATAGTTGGGACTTATTTTAAATTATATACTAGCTAATGGATAATCAGATAAGCAACGCTTGAAAGATTTGGAAATCTAAAAGCCCACCATGCATTGTTTAGTCGGAAATTAAAGATTCAGCAAGACTTAATTATTATATGCTCTTTAGTATGTTTTTGTCCTTAGCAGCCGCCAGCCACAGAGCAAAAGTATTGGAGATATATTATGTTATGTTGTGTTGCACATCTCGTCACATACTCGATCACATGGAAGCATTACATGATAGATAAGATACCAGAAGACGTATATATATCAAAAAGCCTAAAAGGCAGAAGCACCAAGGATAGCTATACTCAAATTAAAATTACAATGCCATGCATGAGTCTTGAGTGGGACCTACATAGCACTTACCACTCCTAATTAAGCAGAGCTGTAAACTGATGTGTCATACTGTGCTATGATTAAACTGTGTTATGATTAAGTCAAATTTATATATGTTGTGATGTTTCGTTATTAAAGTTGTAGAGAATGATCATGATATGTGAATGCTCGTGAAATATTAATCAAGTTGTGGTCACCCGTGTTGTAATGGTCATATTTGATCACACTAGTCACATTTGGCTTTTTTTTTTTGTTAAACTTTTTATATATGTTGTGATGTGTCGTTATTAAAGTTGTAGAGAATGATCACAATATGTGAATGATTATGAAATATTAGTCAAGTTGTAGTCACCCGTGTTGTAATGGTCATGTTTGATCACATTAGTCACGTTTGGCTTTTTTTTTTTTTTAAACTTTTTATATATGTTGTGATGTTTTGTTATTAAAGTTGTAGAGAATGATCATGATATGTGAATGCTCATGAAATATTAATCAAGTCGTGGTCACCCGTGTTGTAATGGTCATATTTGATCACACTAGTCACGTTTGGCTTTTTTTTTTTGTTAAACTTTTTATATATGTTGTGATGTGTCGTTATTAAAGTTGTAGAGAATGATCACAATATGTGAATGATTATGAAATATTAGTCAAGTTGTAGTCACCCATGTTGTAATGGTCATGTTTGATCACATTAGTCACGTTTTTTGGCTTTTTTTTTTTAACTTTAAATTGTTTTAAGGAAGAAAAATAATAAGAAAAATGTGAAAAATTGTGGATATTGTAAATAATTTAATAGGTTTTAAAATGGTCACGGCATGCGAATAGACATGTTGTGCCGTGTTGTTTCATGTGGTGATCACTTGATATTAATTCCAAGAATAAAAAATGAGAAAATTAATAAAAGAAAAATGGTATGTTTGCTTTCTTCTTTGTGTAGGTAATTGCAATTGTATGTTTGCTTTCTTTTAATTTATAGGCACTGAACATAGGTCGTAATGCTGTGCAGGAATCAGTGATCAAATCCCATTTAAGCCAATTTTGTTAATATAGTAATTCATGCCTCAATCTGCAGCTAGCTGTTATGGTTAAAATTTAGTTTAATTAAGTGATCAGTTATGTTATTAATGTATGGGATTAGTTTTTAACCAGTTGGCTTCTTATATTTGAAACTTAACTGGTTAATTCCAGCATCTTTTGGTACACAAGTTCTATTCCATTTTTTTTTAAATTGCATTGGAGTCAAAGACTATGCAAATATACCAAAATGTGGAGCTTGGTGGATTCAGGATTGTACTTATTTTTTATTTTGTTTTTTTTTTAGTTTTGTGTTATTTGAGTAAT
This sequence comes from Carex arenaria, assembly GCA_964058825.1. Classification (NCBI taxonomy): domain Eukaryota; kingdom Viridiplantae; phylum Streptophyta; class Magnoliopsida; order Poales; family Cyperaceae; genus Carex; species Carex arenaria. Next base: position 531,057 of record CAXKVW010000055.1, on the reverse strand, counting down.
TATTTCAATCAACTACTGTTAATTCTATAATTGTTGGGTTTGCTAATTTGTAAGTAGCAATTGGGAAATTTTGTTAATTTGCTTAATAGGCAGGTTTGTTATGGCTTACGATTGTTTTACTGAAGAATATTTTACTAGAATTTTGAGTCAAATCTGGCAGGAAAAGAGTTTGCAAGGTGCACACTTAGGGGTGTCAATGAAAACCGTTTACCCATTTACCCTACCCGTATCGTATTCGATAAGATGGGTATAGGTAAGGATTTTTTTTTCGTTAGCTTATTGGGTATGGGTATGGGTAAGGATTTTTTTTCGTTAGCTAAACGGGTATGGGTACGGATAAAGGCTATTTCGTACCCATTGGGTAACGGGTAATTATAAAATAAATTACATATAGATATATAAATATTATATTCAATTTTATGTTTCTAATATCATTGTATCAACGTTAATTCATGAGAAAATATATGCATTTTGGTGTAAGATGAATATAATATTAAACATATTACTTTTTTTATTTGAATGTTTTATTATTTAATTAAAGAATTGAATTTTGAATTTGTTAGAAGAGATAATTGAATTTTTTATTTTTTTTCTTTATAAAAAGTTATTAGTTAGAATTGATTGCATATTTATATTTTGATTTTTATATTAGTAATTGTGACTACATATGTATGACATAATGAGTTTTGATAGTATATTTGTAAAAATAATAAAACCATTATATTAGTGTTATTCGTTATTCACCCGCTACCGTTTCGTCACCCACTAATCTTAACGGGTATGGGTAGGGTAGGGTAAGCCAAATTCTTAACGGGTAAGGGTAGGGTATGGGTAAGGTCAACTCTTAGTGGGTATGGGTATGAAAATACTTCCACCCGACCCGTATCGTACCCATTGACACCCCTATGCACACTTATTAATTCTTCTATTATTTTTAATACAAAAAAGCATTAGTTATACCTATCCAGAATCTTTTTTTTTTTATCACCTGGATAAATTTCAGATTGTATTTATCTATCTATCAATCTATCTATATCTCTGTGTCTATTTATTTATGACTTAATTTTGTGTCAAATTTTAGTTGTTTGTGTAATTTTATAATATTTGATAAGTTGGAAGATATTATTTGTATTATAATTGAGTTAAAATGCTCCATTGTTTCATACCTTAATCAGACCTCGCATTTTTAATTTTGTTTTTCAGGTCAAAACAATTGATTCAAACTGCTCCATTTAATCTCGATATTAATATGTGCCTGGAGATCAAATTTATCTATTTTTTAAAACTTTTTCTTACTATTTCTTTTATATAAATACAAATCAATGATTTTTGGATGATTCAAAATCTTATGAGAAAAACAATAATGATTTTGTACATATTTAAAAAATGCTAATTTTTTTTTTAGAAAATATAATTTTTTTTTTAGAAAATATAATATTTTTTTTAGAAAATATAATATTTTTGGTTATGTAGTACATTTTAATATGTAGATCGTGTTAAGTAGACTATTTAGATTTTAAAAATAAAGATATTAATGTGATCATGATTTGAGCACAAAAATAATGAAGGTATTTTAACCATATTTTTTGTTCTTAGTAGTTTGCCTATAAAGGGTGGGATTTTGTCCAAAAGACTACTGACAAAGCCTTATTCAAAGCTGACGCTAAATTGTTCAATATGTGTTGAAATTTACATGGATAGTTTAGGTTTACCGAACTGTTTAAATCTATTAACTTTTAAATCTTTAATTCGGACGAATTTCAGCGTTGTTTGAACAATTTAGATCCGTATTTAAATAAAATTTGTTCAAAATTCTTTTAGCAAAATCCAATTCCTAATTTAAATCAGAGAATGCAGACGTAGTAAAAAGATTAATTTGCTCCTAGCTTACTAGCTACGACAAGATACATCTTCTTACACCAATTTGTAGATCATTTGTTTAAGATAAACAAATGCATGTAATTTCTAAATATAATGAAATATATCTATTCAGATTAAACAAAGTGATTAGCTGAGAATTAGATTCTGGTCTAGTTGCAAAAACAATATTTTCCGTGTGGAAAGTCACAGGTTCGAAATCCAAAAAGAATAGTTTTTTGTGAATATTAAATAGTTAGATGGCTTGAACTCCAATTTTTATTCGAAAAAATAAAAAAAATAAAGTGATTACCCATGTATAATTTATTTTCACTTGCAAGTAACTAATATTGTCCTTATACTAGAAGAAATAATTAATTAAGTGAATCCACAATAGCTACTACGGTTGAAGTCAAGCATGATTTGCCTTGAGAATTATAAAGAAAATGAGACATGAGGTTCAACAGAGATATATACATCCATGTATCCCAAAATTTTCGACCAATTATCAGTCTATATATGGTTGCATAGATAATTACATCAGGATCATATCGAATACGAATATGATGATGAGTTGTAATTCAAATTCAAAAATATAATACGATAACCTTGGAAGCACCTTCCAAGTTTTCAAAAAAAATAAAAATAAATAAATAAATAAATAAATATATATATATATATATATATATATAGAGAGAGAGCATGGCTAATATGATTTTAGCAGCATTTCAGCTGAAGTGCGGTCGACTTTGCAGCTGTCCGATTTGTATTTAGATGTGCGCTGTGATGATCTGGAAAATAGTTAACGGAGCGCTCCGTTAGCTAATTTTACAAAACGCTGAATGCATAGCCCCATTTTGGTGCTCCTCTCCACCAGTGAGTCGTCTCTCCTCCCTCCTTCTCTCTCTCACTTTCGTGCTCAGACCATCTCCTCGCCCCCATCCCTCTCTCGCGAGTTCTCTCCGAGATGAAACAACAAATACTGTTAAGATCAGTACTCTCTCGAAGTTGTCTCCCTGCCCCATCCCTCTCCATCTACTCTCTGTCACGATCGGATCGATACTCTCTCACTCCAGTTCGGTGAAACCCTAGGGCATTTTTTGCTTCTTCAATTTTCGTGAAACAACTGGTATATATCTCTCTCCTTCCTCACTTATCTTGATTTTTTTTTCTAATTTGCCTAATTAATCTAGTTTATTTCAAAAAAAAAAGATGTTGTGAACCTGGAGAATAGAAGGTACATTAGCCGATTTTAGAACCTTGCTTTCATTATTGGATTTTTCTAAAGGGTAAATAAATAACCCTTTGCATTAACCACAAAACTGCACTGGTATACAGTGCATTAGGGTTACTGGTACACAAGTACCTGTGCAGTCTGGTTACAATTAATTAGAATTAGTGAGGAATTTATTTCCAGTTCTATTGGTTTCAACCAATTTGCAAAACATAACAAGTGAGGTTATTGGTTACTGGTACACTGGTATGGTGGGCATCAAGACCAATTCTAATTGGACAATGCCCTTGATTTGTGTGGAGTTCCTTTCTACACAAGTGAGGAGGCTTGAAGTTTTACTTTTTGTATCAGTGTCATTATCTGTTAGAATTCACTAAACTTAATTTGTGGTTGAGTAGTTAAAACAAATTTTATTTGGTACTTTTTTTTTTGCTTTTAGTTTTCCACATAGAAATTGCAAGGTTGTTACTTCAGGTTTATGGGTAAATTAAGTGTTAATTCCAGTGCCAGATTTTGGAGCATTTCTTTGTAGTTTTCTATACAGTATTTTCATTCATAATTCATTACTGAAATATGTCATTGTATATGCCTTACAGGAGATACAAGCAACGCAATCCAGTAGAAAGCATAATCATGGGAAGCTTGATTAAAACATGTTGCTAATATCTGATTTTACAAGTAAAATTGGGTCTGGCCATGAATTTGGTGGTGCAGCTTGCATGTTGGATTTTAGTGTTAATGTAAATACTGCCATGGTTCCATCTGTAAAGATCAAACTTTTGTCAGGGTTTTCTTTGGCGGGGGGGGGGGGGGGGGTTGGCGCGGTTAATTTTTAGAGAGATAAAATTTGATATGTAAGAGTGATTTTATAAAGGTATATATGAAAGGTTGACGATTTTTGGGGTTATACAGAACGTAGTAACGTTCCTTGAAAGTTGGAACAAATCTTGTGAAAAAAGGACTATTCTATTGCTTGTTGTACCTGATTTTGCAAAGTATGTCATTTAAACGAGTAACCAAGCACATGTAAATTTTTGTACACTTATTATTTGTTGTAATTGTGCACTAAAACTGGATGTGTGCATTATGGTTTGTTGTAATTACAACTTTTTTAGAAATGTTGTAAATATAATAGTTGTGTACCAGCTTGTATTAAACAAGAAGGTATACAAGATAAATATTACTAATTAAAATATGGTTGTTTGTTTGTTCTATACTTGTATACATTACTAATTTACCAGTAACAAGAATCATACTTCATCCAAAGATATTATATTTGGCACTATTACAACAAGCACATATTCACTATGAAGCTAACACATCACATAATCATAACAACATATTTGAGGCTGAAGATATACAAGATAAACATTGAAACAGATAACAAGACTAAATAATAAAGTAACATTTAACAGTAAGCAATAACAAGCATTTTGTAGTAAACCAAAAGTACCAGTAAATAAAAAATATCATCACTGGTAACATAGCCCTTAATGCTCGCTTAATCTCGTACTATACCTTTCTATACCAAAATATATATTACTATTCCTTTCTATACCAAAATATAACTATCATTTAATATACCAAAACATTACTATTCCATTATGTACTCCTTTCAAAACAAGTTGTCATCTTCAGTCTCGTACTCACTACCATCTTGAATATTATCTTCACCGTCATCTTCAGTCTTGTACTCACTATTATCTTGAATATTATCTTCACTGTCTTCTTCATGTTCATGTGTCTTGGAAGCTTGTGCCCGATCCTTCTTTTTCTACAAATAGATTTAAGATGAAAGCATTAAATAAATTCAATTTTAGCAAATATTGGCCACAAATTATTAACAAGTAAACTATACCTTTGGACATGCTCGCATATTATGACCTTCCTTTTTATGGCAATACGAACAAGTCCGCATCTTCTTGGCATCTTTTACTTCAGCTGGAGGCTTCAATCGTTGGGGTTTCCTTTTGCCTTTGCATTGTGAGACCGGAGGATCACTGAACTTCTGACTTAATCGTGCTTCATTTGAGGCACTAACTGCATTACTGGTCTCTTTGTTGATTCCTTGATTAATTTCTGTTATCTCCTCTTCTAGCTTGGTAATTGTTGCATCAAATATGTCATATGCTATAGAAGTCTTGACTGCCTCTTTAGCAAGTTTTTGCACCCTCTGTGTTGCAGCATGCAACAACATTGACTCCCTCTCTTTAGCAATTTTGTAGTCGCTTATACCTCTCTTTATATTTGCATTAGCATCACGAGTCCATCTTTTTAAAATGTAATGTGAAGGAAGAAGTGGTACCATCTCTACACGTTCCATAACCTTGAGTGCATGAGAACATAGAAGTCCATGGAACAAAAAACCTTTGCACTCGCAATCAGCCAAACAATTAATTTTGTCTATGAGAACCATGCGATTCGGCTTGTCCCATTCATAATGGAACTGACTTCTCTTAGGACATACCTCATATAGCTTGTCCTTCTCCACTTCACGAACACGATACGAGGTACATTCCTTTAAATTGCTTTTAAAAAGGGAGAATACGCTTCGAGTGTAAATTTTTAGCGCTTCAACTTCTATTGGATCAGAAGACCACAATTTTGGAGTTGCATTCATTGTACGGATATCCTCGTCACTCTCCCTTTCAAAAACACCTTCCACCATTTTTTCAAACTTTGTTGCAAAATTATATAGAGAGGTGTTGGAATCCATCCAAATCTTCGTTACAGCATTCATGCTCTCGCTCCTTTGTGTGGTACACATACCAGCACAAAATGCCTCTCGAAAGAATGCAGGAACCCATTCTTCACGTCTGTCAAACATAAGATTGAGGTGGGAATTGTTCTCCATTTTGTACTTCTTTAATACAACATCCCAATTTTTTTCAAAATCTACCTCTGTCAAGCTCAAATCGATTACATTGACTAATTCATTTCTGAACCCTTCGACCGATCCATAAAACACACCCAAGTGGTCCCTAGCCTTTCTCATCACATGCCATAGGCAACATCTATGCAAAGTATTTGCACCAAACACCATCTCAATTGCTGCCCTCATTGCTGGACATTGATCGGTAAATATAACTTGTGGCTTCTTCTCACCCATTGCTTCCAACCATTTTTTGAATAACCAAGAAAAAGTTGTCTTCTTCTCATCCCGAATAAGGGCACAACCAAAAAATATTGATTGTCGATGATGGTTCACACCAATAAATGGAGCCATAGGCATGCTGTATTTGTTAGTATTGTAGGTTGTATCAAATACGACAACATCGCCAAACTCTTCATATGCTCTCCTAGACCGACCATCTACCCAAAATATGTTCTTGGCGGCATTGTTATCATCTGGTTCTATGTCAAAAAAGAAACTTTCATCCTCTTGCTGTCTTCACATAAAGTAGTCTACCATGGCATTCACATCCACGCCAACCAGATTTCTTTTCCCACTAGTAATTTGGTTATTCACATCCTTCTTACTGTAACAAAGATTAACTTTACCTCCCGCCTTCGACCCAAGAATCTCTCTTATTCGTGTAGCACCAATGTTATGCTCGCTTAGCAACTCAATATCTGCCATGTCTTCCATGGATATTTGTTTGTGAGATCGAAGGTGTCGCTTATTTGAGGGTGTGTTTCTAACAAATGGATGGTTATGATCTTTGTGCAAGCCTGTTATCCTCCAAACCCCATCCTCATGCAACTTCACATGACATGCAGCCTTGCAACCACACCTCTGGTCCGACACTTGCTTTTCAGGAGTTCTTTCATTTGACGCAACACCTATCTCCCTTGAACCATCCATTTGTACTTTTTGACTCTTTTTGCATCCTTGCTTAGAGCAAACCAATCGCAATGAAGTAATCTCACCTTTAGTAGTCTTGTAACAACTATTCTTACGGATACTAAATCCGAGTAGATATCCATATGCATTGTAAAAATCGTATGCCGCTTGTCGACTAGGAAAATCCATCCCCAAATGAGGCTCGAAACTTGCCTCTTCCATGGCATCTTCACCTTTGCAATCCTCGTCATCTATTGGCAAATCATCCATTTCACTATAAATTAAATCATAAAGTTTGAGATTACTAATTTAACATAGAAGGATCAACACTAGTGCATTATAGACAACTAAGATTTGAGAATAATTATATTGTTTCTCAAAAATTTCAATTTGCCTTAAAATTTTAAATTAATCAGAAATTTCATATCAACTATAAATGTACGACCATGAGGTTTCCAATGTAACTTTCTCACAATTTTGCCATGCTTGATAAAAGTACAATATCTAAATTAGTACAAATTGGTTAAAATAACAGAAATAGAACCTAACAGATCAATTTAAAATTAACCAAAATGAATAACAAAAATTAAAATTAATTGAAAACTATATGCTTCATTTCTGTTTTACTTGGTTTCATGCAATTTATAAATGTTATACTGCTGTATTCTTTTTATGTTCTTTGTCATTATGTCAAATAGTTGTTGGTCTTTAATAAAACTAAGCACACCTCACTCAAGCAATTAGTTACAAGTTTCAGAACTCAATAATTTTATATTTTAATACTAATTATTATCAAAACCAGCACAGTGAAATGTGTCAATTTCATCCAATTTCATCCAAACCGGGAAATGTACCAATTTCATCCAAACAATGAATAAATAAAATGTACCAATTTCATCCCACCCGGGAAAGAGAAGGAGATAAGGGAGGAGGTAGGGTAGTGCAGCACAGTGCTTCGAAAGGAAGGAGAGATGATTTAGGGAGAGACTACTTGGTTGCAAGAGGGACGACAGAGCGCTCCGTCGTGTCGGGTAGGGTAGCAGGGTCTATGGAGATGAGCCCGAGAGAGAGGAGATCGAAGGGGAAATAGCGGGGTCGAGGGTAGCTAGGGTTTAGCAATTCTACAGGACTTGCTCTCCATGGAGCACGAGAGAGAGAGAGCGAGAGGAGGTCAAAGGTGCCAGAGAGAAATAAGAATGAAAAGAAATATGGAGGAGATGAGCTAACGGAGAGGGCTTTGCATTCATTATTTTGTAAAATAATCTAACGGAGTGCTTCGTTACCTATTTCCCATGATCATCACAGCGCACATCTAAATACAAATCGGACAGCTCCAGAGTTGACCGCACTTCAGCTGAAATGCTGCTAAAATCACATTAGCCATACTCTATATATATATATATATATATATATATATATATATAATACGATAAAGATATGAATATATATATGATAATATATATTTACATGTTAATTAGAGGTGGCTAATAAACCTCCATAAATTAAAAATTAGGAATTTTGTCTTTTATAAGTACTTGTACTACAATAAGTTATTTAGCCGCCCGATTAATTTTCTAGTTCAGTCCCTTTAAATATAATAATTCTAGCTTTCAACAGATAAGAATATTGGAATTGAAGAAACATAAATATATGTTGTTTTATATTGAAATCTAATTTTGAGGGACGATAGAAACTATATAAATACAATTGATGTAATATTCTCAGCGGCAAATGAGAAATTTTCATCATTCTATAAATGTAAAAAAGAAAAAGAAAAAGTGGAGAACACAATCGAAAAGAAATATTCAATTTCTCCACGTGGTACGGTCAAAACTAATAAATTATTAAGAAATATGACTTACATATTTGATATATAATTATCTTATGCGAATTGCATGGCAGATTAATTCAGATGCATATCAAGGTAACATAGCATTTAATACTTGTATACTTCAGTAATATAAAACCATTGTATTAGGTAGAACAACTAAATTTTATTTATTTAATGTAATTTATCTTTAATATTTTATATATATCTACTTATTGCAAAAATCACAATAAGTGGATCCGTTCAATAAAATTTTCATGGTAGTAATTGGGAGATTAAAATTGAATAGAAGGCCCATTTTCATCAAGAGAAAAACTTTTGGGCTGATGCCAGTTTCGGTATTGTGCGCATGATTTAGTTTGATTGTGAATGTTTTATGTAAATATGGGCTAAAATTTAGTTTGATTGTGAATTTTTTATTTTTTATTTATTTTTTTATAGCTGGGCTTGGCAAGTGCGCTGGAGACCTTGTGTGGTCAAGCATATGGAGCAAAGAAGTACCACATGCTCGGAGTATACCTACAACGCTCATGGATCGACTTCTTCGGCTATGATGTTGTGGTAAGGAAACTATTAAGTATTAATTTTGATTTTTGAAATATTAAGATGAACTTGTTGTGGTAAGCTCTGTAATTTGGAAAATTAATTGTGCTATGCAGCTTGGAGAATTGGTATTACACAGTGCTAGTTCTGCTTACATGACAAGCTTGTTGATGCGGTTTCAATCTGGTTGATTTTTAATTGTTACTTTCTTATCTATGTTAAAAAAGAAAAAAATGAAAGTTGTTATGTAGATGCTTGATAGAAGTGTAAAATCATCCACTAACTACAAGTTCAGTATTTTTCACAACAAGCTTATGTATAAATTTATTAATTTATTGGAACAGCATGAGCATAAGTACATGGGAGTTGATGACCCCTCTCGCTTTCTTAATTTGCTGGAACTGGGTTAGTGAAACCATTTTCTTGGAGAACTGAAAATCACCAATTCTTTTTTTTTTTTTTTCAAGTGTACTTGTAACAATATCTTTTATTTTTCAAGGGGGAGAGTGGCAAATGAACAAGGTGCAGAAAAAGGTCAATCAGCTAAATTTGCCATGATTATGACAGTGGTGACATCTCTGTTAATAGGAATTTTCTTCTGGGTATTGATACTGGCATTTCATGACAAAATTGTCCTGTTTTTCACGTCGAGTATAGTAGTACTCAAAGCAGTGAATAAGCTCACTGTATTGCTCGCCTTCACAGTTCTCCTTAATAGCATCCAACATGTTCTTTCTGTTAAGTCATTACCACAGTTCAAGCATATAATATGATGATTTAATATTATATCTGCTCCAACGTAACTAACTCTAAACCGGTATCGGTACCAGTACCAAACAAATACTGGTTAGTACTTGGTGTTTTTGTTTCACTTCATTGGCATCTTCATAACTGATCTAACATCGTATCAATGCTGAACATAATATACCGGTTATGACAAAATTTTATGTTATTACGTAGGCTGCATACTCTACAATGTAACCACTACCAAACATATGCCTCATATAACTCTTAAATTATACCACTAAGAAAATCTCATAGTTTGGTTATATAACCATTCCCAATAAGGAATTCGAGGTAGCTAGATCTGTTATTCAAAACTTAGATTTTGCTTCTATTTTTAGAGAAAGAAATAAAATAAGATATGCATAAACCGTTGTAACGGTTGATTAACTGTTGCAACAGTTAGCCCTAGTATGTTGGTTTTGATTGCGCTGGAAACCCTAACACTTATCAATTCTTACAACGGTTATCACAACATTTGGCTCTGTAAATTTTGAGGTCCGAAATGATTTATTCCGTCGTAACGTTTGATTAATTGTTACAATGAAATAAATCGACTTGTATGTGGATTGTTTGAAAAAATCATTGTGACGATTTTTTAACCGTTGCAACGGTCAATGTGAATTACTTCAATCTCAAGCATATTTTACCAATTTCACATATTTCTAACTTATACTAAAATTGAGCTAAGTCTTCACAGTCCAGTGCTTGATTCTTCATGACCCATCCTTGATATGTATAGCAATTGATTTTCAAAATGGCTTAATAAATATTAAAAAACAGTAAAAGTTTCTGGACCATCAGATCAGCGATTTTCAAAGTGGCTTAATAAATAGTAAAAAAATTCAAAAAAATATAAAATTTGGTCTCCAAGGACATTTCAATATGGAGATCATGTTGAGCGGTTCGGATCGGTTGTTTGAATTTTCAAAATAGAAATATAGTGCCATGAAGTAAAAACCTGTTTTACTTCATGAAGCACATTAGCCTAGCTCATATATATCAATTTATATCGTCATGAAACTACACAATATCTCAAGACAAGAAACTATAAAATTCAACAAATATATATTTTACAAATTTATGCAAATTAACTAATTATATTATTACATAGTCCAACAGTATACGCTTTTTATTTGTACATTTTTTCTTATAAACTTAACTATATATATTTGACAGTACAAAAATTGTTGAATTTTAAAAATGAATATACTTATTTATCAAGATCGCTATCTTGGAAATATTTAGCTAAAAGTTTGAAACAATTTTTTTTTATAAAAAAAAAATACAAGTTGACAAGTTAGAACACTCTATTTTTCTTTAAAATAACATTTAAATTAAAACTTTTTAGTAGTCAAGTTAGTAATTGGTCAATTGTTGGAAATATAAATAAATGTAGATATTCAACCATTTTGTAACTCTCAATATTAATCACTGTTGGGTTATGGACAATCCAAACCCGTTGATTAGCTTAAGCTGTGGAAAGAACGTAAAACAAAAAAAATTTTACTTCTAACTTAAGCCAAGGATTAAACGAGGTATGTCAGAATACTTTCCAAGGCGATCCACCTTCAGTATTCCTTGACATCAAAACCCGATTTAATCCTTTTACAGATCTACTCCATAATTGATTTCTAAAACTTTAATCTACTTACAAATTAAATAGATTAATATAACATATTTATACCTTGATCCAAATTCCAATTGGATTGCAACAGACCGAGAAGATCGAATCTGAGGAACGTCTTGCCTCGGAGTATCAGACATCTGATACCTCTATCGGTCGTCCACCAGGAACCACCAGAGCGCTGGCTTTCTACTGCCAGTAATACTGACCAGCGAGATTCGCAAAAACACTATTCACGGAAGGCGTGAAGACACTATTCACGACAACTGTAAAAACACTATTCACCGAGAAAAGGACAAAATAAATATATTTACGACCTTCGCAAATATATATATTATTTCCAAATTCCGTAAATACTATTCACCGAGAAAAAGACGAAATAAATATATTTACGACCTTCGTAAATATATACTATTTCCAAATCCCGTAAACACTATTCACCGAAGGCGTGAAAACACTATTCACGAGGATCGTAAAAACTGACTTGCGTCTCATGCAAAATTCGATTCACGAAACTTCGTGAAAATACTATTCACGACAACCGTAACCGAGAAAGAGAGAAAATAGATTTATCAATTCGATCAGACTGATCAGATTAGATATTAGTGAATTAGTAATTTTCTCTCTCCCCCTACCCCTCTATTTATAGCCATTTTGAGGAGGTTCGTCAATGACCGAAATACCCTCGGTTTTGTGGTATTTACCAAATTGCCATTGACAAAATCAAATTGAATTTTGCTTCTTTCATGGCTATCTTTAATATAGATATTTATATCAAATATCTATATAATTGTTCTAAACAATTATATTTCTTACGGTTCGGTTTCGGTGCGGTTTTATACAACGTATCGAATACGCTTATAAATTAACCGTTATTTTTGCTTGTCATCTTATATGACATTTATAATTTAATTATATCATGTATAATTAATTATAACTATCTTAATATTAATTATAATCAATTTATAATTAATCAGTAAGATTCTCTGATAAGTCTCATTTGCGGTGTGACCCAATAGGATCTGTGTTATGTTGGTAAATAGAATTAAAACCATTTTAACTTCTATAATCATAGGAGGCATCTGACATCTACACTATGACCATCCAATTACACAGATGATGCTGTACTATACAGTACCACGATCCAGTAAACTATTTTAGTCGTGTTAATTCTTATGTCTCACAGTATCAGATCAGTTTCAAGGTAGGTGTGTGTCATCCTTGCAAACTTAATCTTTTCTTGATCTTGAGCAGATTATCAAATATAATTACTCTTGTAATTATACTGCATGCAGATAATCCTACTCTATCAAGGGGCCCAGTGATACCGTAACTCGTATAGAGATACGAGGGACAATAGTACTTTTGGTAAACCATCACTACCTCAGCTAAGCTATGTATACCGAAAAGCTACCGTTATGACTGCGTTTTACCGACAGCGTTAGGTAACAATCACGTATACACATCTCTTAGTAGGAAAGATGAATACCTCATACTTTAGAACATAACACTGAATGAAAACATTAATGACACGTACACAATTCCATTTAATGTTTCATTCGAGGTCTGTCAAATACCATGTTCCTAGAACATGTATCTATGTGATTAAAATGACATCTCATGTCAATGGTCTGTAAAACTTGACCATCTTTTAATCCACATTCTAACCTTGTAATGGTAAATTAGTGTTCCTGCTAATTACCTCGGTTAGAGACTTTTAAGAGTATTTATTATCTATATTATGAAGCTTTACAATTTCAAGTCATGAACCCGAAATGATTCATAAATTCAATAATACTCAAGGAACAAAATGACAGTTTATTAATCACTCAATTCATGAACAAAGCTTTATGATAATTTATCGTATTATTGACTTCTAGATTATTACAAACTAACAATCACCTCATCCCTACTATTATTAGAATTCATTTTCCCACTACTATTGTAATTAATTTTAGATGGCTTTTCATTTACAATTTGTAGCCTATAAATAGAGACTCTGTAATCTTGTATTGGACACATGAGCATTATATGAATAAAGAGATTGTCATCTTTTATTTTCTCTCTCTTGTTTATGTTTGTTTATCTTTATTTTATAACACGTAATCAGCACGAAAACTCTACTAGTTGAATATTCGAGGATCATAAAATTTTGTACCATATATCATGTTAATTTTATATTTATTTTTTATTAATTAAGCTGTGAAAAGGCCTCTTGTTATGACGTGCCTGAGAAATTGAAATTGTATTGTCAAAGAAAATAGGCTCGAAGCCATAATATTAAATTATTTAAGAAAAAAAATAATGTCATAGTATTCAATTTTAACATATTCATATTAATTTTTTTTCTCAATAATTCGATCTTCCAAAAGAAGATTTAAAAAATTATATAATTTAATCTTCCCGAAAAAGATTTCAACAGCTATTAAGAAGAAGAAGATTTCTGAATTATATATATTTTCTAATTATATATATTTTCATATATATATATATATATATATATATATATATATATATAGAATACGGCTAACGCGCTTCTGGAAGTATATCGACGATATACTTCCGGCCTCTTAAAACCTATCGAATCGGCTTTAAACGACAAATCCAAACCGTTAGATGTTCAATCTATATTAAAATGTGCTTGGAGACCAAATTTTACATTTTTTGGAATTTTTTTGCTATTTATTAAACCGGTTTGAAAACCGCTGTTTTTATTAAATTTCTGGAGCATTGAAAACAGCGGTTTTCAAACCGGTTTAATAAATAGCAAAAAAATTCCAAAAAATGTAAAATTTGGTCTCCAAGCACATTTTAATATAGATTGAACATCTAACGGTTTGGATTTGTCGTTTAAAGCCGATTCGATAGGTTTTAGAGGCCGGAAGTATATCGTCGATATACTTCCGGAAGCGCGTTAGCCGTACTCTATATATATATATATATATATATATTTTTTTTTCTAATTATTAATTTTTCTGAAGAAGATTTCAACAAATATAATTTGTTCAAAAAGATTTCAAATAATTTTCATGAAGGAAATTTCAAGAAAATTTATATGATGTGCAAATTTTATATGATGTTAATATTATTATTATTTTTCAACAAAACTTCCAGAAGAAAATTTAAAACCATCATTCCACCAGAAGTGAAAAAAAAATGAACAAAAAGAATGAGAAAAAAATGAGAGAAGTAACAAAGTAGCAAATAAGAGAATTCATTATGGTGGTAAAAACTCATTGGTCATGTACTTGTCGTATGCCCAAACATAATGTTGACATATGTCAAGCATCACTAAAAAAAAATAGAAGAAAATTGTTTAAAATAGATTAATTTTAGTTATTTATTTGTTTAAAATAGTTATTTATTTATTTAAAATAGTTATTTATTTATTGCATTTTTGTTTATAAAGACAATACAAGTCTAACTATATTATTGTTGAAGAGTTATTTATTTATTTAATATTTTTTCTTTGAAAAATGAATAATTCTTTGGTTAACAATGGCATCAATAATGAAGATATATGTCTCGCCGATAGTGCAACAACTCATACCATTCTCAAAGATAAAAAAATATTTCTCTTATTTAGTAATGCAAGAAGCGAATGTTAGTACTATTTCGGGTAGTACAAAATTGATTGAAGGCTCCAGAAGAGCAACCTTCTTGTTACATGGAAGAACACAAATTTATATTGATGATGCATTATATTTTTCTAAATCTCAAAGGAATTTGTTAAATTTTAAAGATATCCGCTGAAATGAGTATCATGTTGAGACAACTAAATGTGGATGTCCAACTATTTTGTAACTCTCAATATTAATCACCTTATCATCACTACTATTAGAATTCATTTCCCCACTACTATTGTAATTAATTTTAGATGACTTTTCATTTACAATTTGTAGCATATAAATAGAAACTTTGTAATCTTATATTGGACACATGAGAATTATATGAATAAAGAGATTGTCATATTTTACTTTCTCTCTTCTTATTTATGTTTGTTTATCTTTATTTTATAATAAATTAAATAATTTATTATTATTATATATATTTTTTTAAACTTGGTAGTAACTACCAAATGTACAATCAGTAGATGAGAATGAGATTACAACTATTAAACGAATATTTTGAGAAAAGATAATTAATGCACAGAGAAATGAAGTGAGGGGACCGTTCGATTGGAGTGATTAATGGGATCTACTCGCAAGCGCAGCTGTCTTTCAAGTGATTGTCAAAATAGATGGGCTTTTGCCTTTTATTGCGGTCCGGTTAGTTGTTCCGGATACCAATTCGCATCTGGTTGGCTCCATGGAATTTATTTCAATTCAGATCCACTTCTAGTAGAATGAGATCTAACTCCTAGCTTTTTATCTGACACAAATATCAAAACATATCTCTATATTTTAGGAGTAGACTTCAAATGTTTAGTTAGTTTCGTGGAAAGAGATCACCTGCTCTTTAGGAGGCATGATTTTTCTATTTTCTAGTGAGGCTGATATGTAAGTTCAGAGTTTATAAATTTAAATATTAGTTTTTAGTTTTGGTGTGGACTCACGTGTCAGTGACTCGGGGCAGAAAAATCCTACTTCCTGGGAACAGAGAATTCGATCCCTAGTTCCGTACTTTAATCATGTCTCACATATTTATCTTTATTTCATTATTAAATACATTGAATATACAATCCACCAACAACTACAATTAATTGAAAGATGAGATTTCATATTTAATCTTAACCCTACAATCACATAACCTGTTTTTTTTTTATTAGATACATCTTTTTTATATGTAAAAATCTAAATTTAGTTAGAAATGTACTTGCCAAACGTATTGTATTAGTACATGACTGAGAGAGAATTTTGTACAAAAAGAAAAACTACCAGATGAAAAAACTCTCTTTTACTCTTTACATATAAAAAAAGAAAACCCTCTCTGCCATTTTTTTCACGAGATAGGAGTAGGTCCGATGCCCATCGGACCTACTTTTAGGTTCAATTAGCTCTAACACCGTACGATTATCATTGAGATTTGTGCGCACGGAAACTAAAAAATACTTGCACAGATTTTAGTGAGTTCACACGAATCTTGATGCAGATCTAATGGTCATTTTACTCATCAAAAAAGGTAGGTCCGATGGGCATCGGACCTACTCTCAATTCTTGTTTCACCCTCTCTCTGACTCTCTCTACTAAGCACGGACTCCAAAACATCCTCCTCTCTTTCTCTTACCCGAGCACTAAGCATCAAGCGTCGAGCACAAATCCTCCCCAGATGTCTCTCTCTGAGCCGGAGCACAAACCCTCCTCTGCTCTCTCTCTCTCATGATTGAACATTCTAACCCTAGAGCAAAAATCAAAGCAATGACACGAATAATTACTACTCTAAAGATGGTAACTAGTACCTCCAAATAAGATATATATGCAAGTAAATAAGGTAACAAACAAGTAACTTCAAACAACTTTTTTAGATATATACTTACAACAATCGTACAAGGTAACAACCAACAAATACTGTCCAATAAGAAAGTAAATAAGGTAATTTATAACTGAATAGGAGAACTAGTCTTTGGTCTAGTGGTTAAGACACATGGCATTTATGTGAGAGATCATGGGTTCAAAACTCAGATGGGAGAAATCCTTGTTATGATAACAAAGATATTAAATAGTTAGGTGGCTTAACCCCCAACTTTATTAAAAAAAAAAAAAATTTATAACTGAATAGCAAATTCATCCTTTTTCTGGTTATATACATGTTAGAAATATTTTTTTTTAGGGTAAGGTAGCCACCAGTCATCTTAAGATTTTCATTGATAAAAGAGTTATTTACAATGGCCAAGTAGTGAGAATGAAAAAATAATTACATCGAAATTAAATTATACACACAGGCTCACATAGCCAAAATAAACTATTCTAGTAGTGATTGATGATTCATTGTCTGATCTCAGTTCTCGTTTCTCTCATTAAATTTTGCAGTGATTTCGACTTATTGTTGAAAATTATGTTGTTCCTCTCGTGCCATATTGTCCACAATCCTGCTGCCCATACCGTATGACAGTCCTTGTTGCAATGTCATGACCAGTCATGACAAAGAATAAATAGATCTAAAAAGACCTTTGCAATGGCACAGAATCATTGCACAGATTGAGAAAATACACATTGAGGTGTAGTCATATTTTGAGTCACTGTTGTATTAGTTCACTCAACATTAATTAATTTATGTCACTAAAAGGATACTCATCTTTCATTAATTACAAAATATTTAGTGAAAGAGAAATAGATGGGATGAATATATAAAAAGCCACAAATGGACACATTAAATTGAACCCCAGTTGTCATGCATTAAACAATACTCTCATTATGATCATATATAGGCATAGCATACCTTTGGTCGGGCATCATTTGGAAGGTATGTTAATTATAACAACAATTAATACTTGGAGAAACACGCTTTTGAGTTTTGACACTTAATTTGTTTAAATTTTAAAATAAATATACTTATAATTTATAAAATCGCCATCGCCATCTTGCCTAAATAATCTCATATATAATTAAATTTCGGTCTTTCTCAATTTAAGGGAGGAGAAAAAAAGAGTACTTAATTAGTAGTTAAGAGAGAGAAGGAAAAATGGAGAAGGGAGGAGAAAGTTGGATTAATTATTTGTTTAATAACTTAAAAAGAGATATTTATTTGATAGTTTTAAAAGAAAGATAATCTATAAAAAAATTCCCATTAAAATTTGGTAGGCTAACAATATCTTTCATAAGAAAACGTTTCAATTCAAACTTGTTAAAATTAAGTCAAACTACTAATTAAGAACGGCAAATTCTCTGCTGTCTTTGAGTGATCGATCATTGAAATAAAGGGTCTTTTAATGCGACGGGTATTTCCTTGAATCTACTTCGTATTTCCAAATATATCACTGTCCGGTAGAGTTGGTATTTCCTTGAATCTTCTTCGTATTTCCAAATATATCGCTGTCCGGTACAGTTCCGGGATTCGTATCTTCTCTATTACACTACATAAGATGGATCTCACTTTACGGTATGAGATTAAATCTCAGCGGGTTTGAAATTCGAGAAAATAGGGATAGTATTATTGAGCCTTGAGATTTGTGCCAAGTTAAAATGAATGGTCCGGATTCAGTAATTGTAAAAGACTCTCTTGTGCGGTAAGAGACAGGATGTGAATTCGAGTTCCGGATACCAATTCCCATCTGGTCGGTTCTAAATATTAAACTGCATGTTTAATTTCATTTATTTTTTTATTTTTTAATAAGATAAATTTTTAAGAGTAGTGAATTAGAGAAAGAGGAGAGCAATTTGGGTCTGATCCGGTTTAAGAGCTGTGTGCATGGATATTAAAACAAATGTGCACGGCTATTAAAGTAAATACGTACGAATTTTGAAGTGAATCAGACAGAGCCCATCGAACTCAGTTTGAGCGCGGACCCAAATTGCTCTCGACTCTCAAGAAAGAGATGGATTCGCACATTACACGTGTCGTGACCTCAAACGATTGATTGATTGATGTTTTGTTATTTTTACATTCTCAGGGACCCTCACGTGGCCATGTTATAAAAAGAAGAAGAAGATACGGACCTTTTGCAAATTGCAATAGAATCTTATACTTTATAATAAAACTAAAATATTTTCTACATAAATGGAATATATATATGTCGTTGTTTGGTCTAATGACATAAGACTATATATGTTTTTTATACGGGACCGCATGTTCAAAATCTCAATAAATAATTCTTCATGAATATTAACATTTGGATAATTAGATCATCATCTTTTCCTAGCTCAAAAAAAAAAAAATGCTACAAAACTTTCACCAACAATTTCTACAATACACAATCAATTAAGATTCATTTATTAATTAAAAAGCAAACACATTCTCAATGGTGTCCATATTTTAATGCAAATTGGCTATCCAGGTACCACTCCCATGCACGTTCGTAATAATTTTAACATATTATTTTACTATTTTTTGCAAACTGTTATTAAATATATAGTAGAAATGTGACTTTCATATATGCACTTAATTACCTTAAAAGGACAATAATTACTAAGCTCGGATAAAAGAAGTCAATGATATTAAATATATAATAACAGTACTTACACATTAATTATATATATATATAATGAGTAAGGCTATTGTGCATTGCGAATTAAAGGGGGTGTTTTAATTCGCGCTTATATCGCTATTTCCAAAGTTCAAATAGCCGATCCGAACGCTCAACATGTTCTCCATATTGAAATATGCTTGGAGACCAAATTTTACATTTTTTGGAATTTTTTTATTATTTATTAAGCCACTTTGAAAATTGCTGATCCAACAATTTCACTGTTTGGTTGAGCCACTGTTGGATCAGCGATTTTTAAAGTGGCTTAATAAATAGTAAAAAAATTCCAAAAATGCAAAATTTGGTCTCCAAGCACATTTCAATATGAAGAACATGTTGAGCGGTTCGGATCGGCTATTTGAACTTTAAAAATAGCGATATGAGCGCGAATTAAAACACTCCCTTTAATTCGCAATGCACAATAGCCTTACTCATAATATATCTCTATTCTATTATTAAGCACGTTGAGTGTCCGATCCGCCAACGGCTACGATTGAAAGATGAAATTTTGGATTTAATCAAAGCCCTCCAATCACATAATTTGTCTTCTTTTGATTAAATGTATCTGAATAATGTGCAAAAGTCTAAATTTAACTAAAAATATGTTCGCCACACGTACCGTCACACCATGCATTATAATTACAATTAATTAAATTCTGAAATTTAGTGATACAATTTTGTTTCCTTATTTCTTTCATTCCTTAATTCTTCCTCTCCCATTAATACCGACTACACCTTCCGTTTCTATACGGCAGATCACAATGAAAATCATTTTTTTCTTCATTTCCTTATTTCAAGATGGAAAAAGTCAAGGCTGCGATAATGCCTGGTCTCTCGAGGTACTAAACTATACACGACATTACTTTTAAAATATCAGTTAATTTGCAAAAAAATAATATTAATTAGTTGAATCAATACTAGAAATAATATTATTTCAAGATGGGTTTGGCTAAATCCTCTTTTTGTTTGTTTTTTTTAGCTTTGTGGTGAATTCTTTCAATATCTTCGCGAGTAGGAATCACCCGGCAAGTGTTTTTTTTTAATATTTTGGCATCTATTTAATTTATTACGTGTATCTAAATTTTTCTTAAAACTATGGGCTTCTCTGATTAGTTTAATAAAACATATATATTAAATTTTTAATAATTTTATAGTAAAAATTAATCAATTTGTAGAAGTTTTGTTATTACAAGTTGCTTGTCCTCATTTCGTATATCTTAGGCTCTTGTACAAGTTGAGTAAGTTGAGTATTTATGGTATAGGAATTTAAATCATCAACTACACATTGAATAGCATAAAGATGACAAAAAAAAATAGGTTTCTATATTTCAAAAAATATAGCAGAATTTATATCAGTTCCACCTGGTACTGGTTGCCAGATTTTAATTTGTTTTGTTAACTTTTATTTTTAAAAAAGAAAAAAAATTATAAATTACTATTCACGTGATGGAATTGCGACTGTCAAGCTCCATCTTTGCACATAACCTAGGGCCTATAATTGCCATAATTATACTTACCCCTCCACAAATTTTTTTTTTTGACAGCATGCTTTGTTTTTAGCAATATTTAAAATTTCTTTTATTTAAATTTTCCTGTAGGAATTGTGAAGATATTGCAATGTCCTTTCTTATTGCAAATGTCACCGGTTCTCCTCCCATCCGGGTTCAAGGTGATCCTCATTTTCTCCTTTCTATTTCTTTTTTTGTTTTGATTTTTTTACTCTCATTTATAATAGTATTGCATATATTGTAAGCTGAAATGCTTTGTTCTTGTACATTTTGCATCCAGGTTGTCTAGCGACATATAAGTTATTTTTGTTGTCTAGCAACATATATACAATTTCGAATTTAGTATATATTTTTAACTTGTGTTGTAAATAATTATGACAAAAAATTGTGTATGCACTAACATGCAAAAAAGATTATTGAATTAAAGTAGTCATTTATTGTTGTTTCTTTTAAATGTTAAATTTTATAATATGTCATCGTTGCAACGCACGGACACGATACTAGTATATATATATATATATATATATATCTGTGTGTGTGTGTGTGTGTGTGTGCTAACTTGCTTTGGGAAGTAAAGAGGGTTCTTTACTTCCCGCTCAAATCTCCATTTTCAAAATTCAAATAGTCGATCCGAACCGTTAGATGTGATCTCCATATTGAAATGTGCTTGGAGACCAAATTTTACATTTTTTGGAATTTTTTACTATTTATTAAGCCACTTTGAAAATTGCTGATCCAACGGTGGCTCATATTGAACAGTGAAACCGTTGGATCAGCGATTTTCAAAGTGGCTTAATAAACAGTAAAAAAATTCCAAAAAATGTAAAATTTGGTCTCCAAGCACATTTCAATATGGAGATCACATCTAACGGTTCAGATCGACTATTTGAATTTTGAAAATGGAGATTTGAGCGGGAAGTAAAGAACCCTCTTTACTTCCCAAAGCAAGTTAGCCCATCTCATATATATATATATATATATATATATAGAGGTTGGCTAATATCAAATTAGTTGTTCCTAAGATCCCGTGCAACCAAGTGGTTTTTTTAATTTTCGAAGTCCAAAATGTCGATCCAAACAGTTAGATGTGTTCCCTATATTAAAATGTGCTTGGAGACCAAATTTTATATTTTTTGGAATTTCTTTGCTATTTATTAAGCCACTTTGAAAATCGCTGATCCAACGGTGGCTTTTGTTTTTACTGTTTGGTTAAGCCACCGTTGGATCAGCGATTTTCAAAGTGGCTTAATAAATAGTAAAAAAATTCAAAAAAATATAAAATTTGGTCTCCAAGCACATTTTAATATAGAGAACATATCTAACGGTTTGGATCGACGTTTTGGACTTCAAAAATTGAAAAACTACTTGGTTACACGGGATCTCAGGAACAACTGATTTGATATTAGCCAACCTATATATATATATATATATATATAGAGTCCGGCTAATGTGCTTTCAGTAGCATATGGGCCGAAGTGCTTACACTCCAAATTTGAAATTTCAAAATCCAAAAAGTCGATCTGAACCGTTAGATGTGTTCTTTATATTAAAATGTGCTTGGAGACCAAATTTTACATTTTTTGGAATTTTTTTGCTATTTATTAAGCCACTTTGAAAATCGCTGATCCAACGGTAGCTTAACCAAACAGTAAAAACAGAAGCCACCGTTGGATCAGCGATTTTCAAAGTGGCTTAATAAATAGCAAAAAAATTCCAAAAAATGTAAAATTTGGTCTCCAAGCACATTTTAATATAGAGAACACATATAACGGTTCAGATCGACTTTTTAGATTTTGAAATTTCAAATTTAGAGCGTAAGCACTTCGGTCCATATGCTACTGAAAGCACATTAGCCGGACTATATATATATATATATATATATATATATATATATATATATATATATATATATAGAGGAGGGATCAAGTTACACCTTTTTTTTGACACATTTTGATACCTACCATTTTCAAAGTCCAAATAGTCGATCCAAACCGTTCAACATGATTGATATACTAAAATGTGCGTGGAGATCAAATTTTACATTTTTTTGAATTTTTTTACTATTTATTAAGATGGTTACAAAATCGTTATTTTCGGACTATTGAGAAACAGCGATTTTGTAATAATCTTAATAAATAGTAAAAAATTTCAAAAAAATGTAAAATTTGATCTCCAGGCACATTTTAGTATATCAATCATGTTGAACGGTTTGGATCGACTATTTGGATTTTGAAATCGCAAAATTAACCTATAAAAAAAACGGTGTCATGATGTGTCAAAAAAAAGAGTGTAATTGGATCCCTCCTCATATATATATATATATATGAGGAGGGTTCCAATGCCTCATCCTCTCATACCTCATTCATACCTCATATTATATATCTCTATTTTTAAAGTCCAAACTATCGATCCGCACCATTCAACATGATATTCATGCTAAAATATGGTTGGAGATGAAATTTTATAATTTTTGCAATTTTTTTACTATTTTTTAAGATAGGTACAAAATCATTGTATCTAGACCGTTCAAAAAACAATAATTTTGTACCTATCTTAAAAAATAGTAAAAAAATTGCAAAAATGATAAAATTTCATCTCCAAGCATATTTTAGCATGAATATCATGTTGAACAGTTCGGATCGATAGTTTGGACTTTGAAAATAGAGATATATAACATGAGGTATGGATGAGGTATGAGGAGACGAGGCATTGAAACCTTCCTCTCTCTCTCTCTGTTTGTGTATATATATATATATAATTATATATGTATGTATGTATGTATGTATGCATGCATGTACTTTATTTTGGATAAAAACCTAATAATTAATCTGGCCGTGCCAGGATATGAGCATTTTGGTGTCACGACTGAATATTATAAGTCGTCAGATAAATATAATTTTTCTTTTACAATAATTAACATTGCAAAATCCTAATTTTAAAGTCGTCAGATAAATATAATTTTTCTTTTACAATAATTAACATTGCAAAATCCTAATTTTAAAGGACAAAATCAAATCATCGACTGATTTTCTTCTTCTTCACAAGCCACGTATTCTTCTAAATTTTTAAGATTTTATGATCAAAATGCCAAAAATAAAATCAAAAAGTTAATTCTAAATTAAATTTGTGAATCGCTCATAAAGAATAGCATCAAATGTTTACCTATTATTAAAATTTTGGATTGGAAATTATCAACGATAAAGAGATGGCAACTTAATTTGCTATATTTATTTAAAAAAAAAGGGCAAGAATTGATTGAAATGGTTCAACTCGATAGTCTTCAATACGTACACTTGTTCATGAAATCAAGTCATTTCTAAAAAAAAATGATAGATATGATTTTAAATTTATTAATTGGTTGTATATTAATTTTTAAATATAATGTTATATATATTTTTAAATAAAATCTATTGTTATACCTAGCCATCTAGAGTATGTTTGGGTTGATTGAGAATATGTTACTCTTAAGAATAGGCTATTTGGAATAGCTTATTCGGTGTTTGGTTGGACTTGGATTAGAATAGCTAGAATAATGAATTCAAACTTTTTATTTTATTAGAATAAATTATTTAAGAATTTTGAGATTTAATTGACTATTCTAATATTATTTGGTCATTCTAGCCATTCTTGTTTTGCAACAAAACATACTCCTAGGAAATAACTTGAACCTGTTATTTTAGTCCAATTATTCAAACTTTTTGATACATGAATCTCAACAAATTTGAAGTTTTTCATACACAAATATTAACGAAAATCAACAATTAGAATCCACACAACAGGTTCATGTTATTTCCAATAAATAACAGCAGATTTATTTCCGCATCTGAGTCGGCAACATAAATAGTGAGGGACCGCTACTTGCATAGATTTCAATCGAATCATGAATTTTAAGAAGAAATTTTCTATATAATTAAGGTGACACTTGGGCATGTTTATGCGACATATATAAATAATTGCATGGAAGAATTATTGACACAGATCTAACATGCATGCAAAAGTGGTTCGAGTACGTTTGTCTTGTCAATTGTTCCCTGACACGCAAAAGCTTGCCCATATATGCTTAATGCTCGATCTGGTCTTTCTAATGATTAAATTTAATTTTTTTGTGAGGTGCAAGAGATTCGACATCTCATGTTAGTCCCATGAATTAACATCGCAGAAAAATACTGTCATTGGAAAAAAAATAATGGGATAATTCTAATTTCTAAATATAGTAATTAATTCAATGATATAATGTAATGATAATTATGAACTTCCTATTATTGAGGCATGCGGTCTCTCTTTTGAACCGATCACCCGTGATAAATTTGAAAAAAAAAAAAAATCCTGAAATCATAGAACACATAAAAGTACTCGACTCTATTATCAAGAAAGTAACAACCATCAAGCAATTAAGAATTTTTTTCATAAATCATAATTAAAAAAATAATTTTATAAAACCAACATGATTACTTTTTTTTTTTTACAAAAACCATAAAATTGAAATACCATTTCAGTTTACCATTTTTTTTTTGTATTTCGGCCTGGTGTGTTTTTCAGTGGCCGCTAGTATAAAAAACTGTAAGACCACATAGGACCAAAATGTCATTTCGGTAAAAAAAAATGGACTGAAATGATATTTCAGTTTTTATGATTTTTGTAAAAAAATAGTAATCATGTTAGTTTCATAAAATTATTATTTTTAATTATAGTTTATGAAAAGAAAATTCAGCAATTGAAGCTAAAAAGAAAGTGGAATGTGAAAAAATGGCGAAGAAAATATTTAAAAATATAAGAAAAGTTCTAGTTTTCAAAAGATTGGAGGGTGGTTTCATGAATATTGAATCAAATTTTGTTATTGTCAAGATTCACATGCACCTGATACATACGTGTGATTGACTTTCTTTTAAAATTATCCATACGAATTTTTTAATACAAATTGTATGAGTCCGATACATATGATGACCGCCACGAGTTTTCGTAAGAGATCATGAGAAAAGAGTGTTAAAATTAAATAAAATGTGTGTTATACGGTATCAACAAGCATCCTCAATTAATAATTATTTCTTCAAGGTGATCCCCTTCCCCTCTCTAGGCTAGGTATGCGCTCAATGTGGGCTTGCATTTAATTAAGAAGGTTCAAGTTTACGTCTTATTATTTCAAAATCGAGGCCTAAAAATGGGGCAAAGGGATATAATTTATTTCGAAGAGATATTTATGCAGACGAGATTATCGATGATGAAGACTTAAATTTTTGTTTAAATATTCTTTATATTTTTGTTGAGTAAGATTAAAATGCTCTATTGATTTTGTACCTTGTCATACTTCAATTCAATATCGTTGTTTTTACTTTTCAAAGTTTAAACAGTCAATTTGAACTGCTCAATATGATTTTCATATTAAAATGTAATGGATGCAAATTTTATATTTTTTGAATTTTTTTTGCTATATATTAAGATAGATACAAAACCACTGATTTTAGAAGATTTTGGACCATTAAAAAATAGTCATTTTTGTACATCTCTAAACAATTAGTAAAAAAATTATAAAAATTATGAAATTTGTTATCAAGCACATTTTAGTATGAAGATCATGTTAAATGATTCAGATCGATTATTTAGACTTTGAAAATAGAGATAATAATTTTAGGACATGATGAGGCACAAAACTAATGGAGCATTTTAACTCTACTCATTTTTGTTTATTAATAATTAAAGTGTAAAATGTTTACTCTATAAATTTTATTGGAAAAATATTATAAATTACATACATTTGTGAGTTTCAAAAATTTAAGAAGTTAAATATGATATTATGAATTATAGAGAGGAAAATATGTAACTTTAAATTTTTTAATGGTATACGTAAAATTTCCCCAAATTATTATTACTACTTTCTCTTCCCTCTTTAACATGTGTTGAAAACAATCCAACACCTTCTACTAAGTTTTTCAAAAAAAAAAAAGAAAACAATCCAACACCAAACCTTCAAATCCAAAAAAAAAGGAAGAAAAAAAAATTAATTTCTTGTGTCTACTAAGCATCTGTATCGGGTCCCTTTCTGTTTTTAAAAAGGGTCCATTTAGTTGAATTATTAAAACAGATCAATTTTTAATAATTCGCCTATAAATTAATTTGTTAAAAAAAGCCTACTTTCAACGTTTATATAATGAATACAACTCTCTTCTCATTTTTTGACTGAAGTTAGGTACACAAGGTATACCGAGGGAGTTTCCGTCTCCTTGTAAAATCAAATCACAATACTATCAGGTAGATAGTACCATAAAAAAAGAGGAAGAGGAAGAGGAAGAGGAAGAGGAAGAGGAAGAGAAGAAAGTGTGTGATAATGGAGAGAGTTCCCCTACTAGAGAATGGAAGAAGTGAAGAGAAGAGGTGCTTGGGGTGGCGAGTGTTCGATGAGTCGAAGAAATTATGGCGGATTGTCGGGCCAGCGATATTCCAAAGAGTTGTGTTATATGGCATGGGTGTCATCACACAGGCCTTTGCGGGTCACTTGGGTGATCTTGAGCTCGCAGCCTATTCCATTTCTACTGTCATCACTGGCTTTAATTTTGGTTTGTTTGTATGTAAATCTCTCATAAACCTCATAAAATTCCTTTGAAATTTTTTTATTATTAATTCATTACTAGCTATGATTATGTTAGAAATTAATTAAGGAACTGTGTGATGCATATATCAAACTTTTGAATCCAGGATACCTACAAATATTAGATCCATCAGTATAAATCATTATTATTAATGGCAATCAAACCAGATTTGAGCTAAAATTAATTATAGCTCATACTTTTCAAAATACTGACAAGTCAAAGAAAACAGTGGATTATTTTACAGCCAAGTGATTTCCTGAGGTAATTAATTAACTAATGCATTAATTAATTAAGCTAGGCATGCCCAATAAAATTTCTTTCTGTGATTTTAGCTGGGTATGGCAAGTGCGCTCGAGACCTTATGTGGTCAGGCATATGGAGGAAAGAAGTACCACATGCTCGGAGTCTACCTACAACGCTCATGGATCGTTCTTTTTCTCTTTGCGGTCATGCTCCTCCCGATGTACATCTACACGACTCCATTACTTAAATTATGCGGCCAGACAGATAATCTAGCTGAGATAGCAGGAAAAATAACCATTTGGCAGATTCCCCAGCATTTCGCATATGCTCTGATGCTTCCAATCAACCGGTATTTGCAAAGCCAACTCAAGAACTGGGTAACTGCTGCCTGTGCAGCCGTGGCACTTGTAATTCACATAACTTTTACTTGGTTGTTTTTGTTCAAGTGGAACTATGGGCTGGTTACTGCAGTGTTGATATTGAACAATAGCTGGTGGTTGGTTGTGTTCGGGATGTTCTTTTATGTCATTTGTGGCGGTTGCCCCGACACATGGAAGGGGTTCTCTATGGATGCATTTGCTGATATGTGGGAGTTTGTCAAGCTATCGTTTTCTTCGGGTATCATGATGTGGTAAGCAAACTATTAATTTGGTTTTTGACATTTTAAGATGGAAATTATTGTGCTAAGCTCTGTAATTTGGAAAATTCATTGTTCTCTACAGCTTGGAGAATTGGTATTATCGGGTGCTAGTTCTGCTTACAGGATATCTGCCCAATGCTGAACTTGCAGTTGATGCGCTTTCGATCTGGTAAATTTTTTATTGTTAGTTTCTTACCTTTGTCACAAAAAAAAAAAAAAAGAGTTCTTTTATAGATGCTTGACGAAAAGTGTAAAATCATCCACCAATTACTTGTTCAGTATCTTGCTACAAGCTTATATGTGTAAATTTGTTGGTACAGCATGAGCATAAGTAACTGGGAGTTGATGATCCCTCTCGCTTTCTTTGCCGGAACTGGGTTAGTGAAAACATTTTCCCATTTTCATGAATATTTACTGTAACAAGACTCAATGGTGAAAAACTGAAATTTCAACTTCTTTTTCTCTTTTTGTTTTTGTTTTTTGTTTTCCATGTGTTGTACTTGTAACAAATCTTTTGTTTTACAAGGGTGAGAGTGGCAAATGAACTAGGTGCAGGAAAAGGTCAAGCAGCTAAATTTGCGATGATTGTGTCAGTAGTGACCTCTCTATTAATAGGAATTTTCTTCTGGGCTTTGATAATGGCATTCCATGACAAAATTGCCCTGTTTTTCACGTCGAGTATAGCAGTACTCAATGCAGTGGATAAGCTCACTATACTGCTCGCCTTCACAATTCTCCTTAATAGCGTCCAACCTGTTCTTTCTGGTAAGTCTTTACCACAGTTCAAGCATATAATATGATGATTTCATATTATATTTATATCTGCTCCTACCTAACTAACTCTAAACTGGTATCGGTACCAGTACCAAAATATATTGGATAGTACTAGGGGTTTTTGTTTCACTACATTGGCTTCTTCATAACAGATCTAACACGGTATCTGCTAATTTTTAGAGAACAGGAGGGAAGAAAAAGCAGAAATGATGAACTTGTAATTTTATTATTGTTCTATAATTTTTTACACACTCCAGGACAGTCTATTTATACAATTGGCTATTAAATTAGCCGTTGGCCAAATGGCTACATTTGGGTGCCTTGGTTTCTGCATACCAAATTACAATTTGATTTCTTTCTAGTTCTAGTGATATGGACAGATACTAATCTTTAATCCTAGACATGTGATCTATGATGAATGCTCTGAGATCACCCTTGATATATTTCTATTTTCAACAGTATCATTGCTGAACATAATATACTGGTTATTACAAAATTTTATGTCATTACGTAGGCTGTATACTCCTAAATGTAACTACTACCAAAAAATATGCCTCGTATAACTCTTACATTATATACCACTAACAAAATCTCATAGTTTGACTATATGACCAGTCCCAATAACAGATCTCATACTGGGACTATTTACAGATTCCACATAATGGATTTCATATTGGGCGCATGTATTGATCCTTTGTTGTGAGCCTGTTGTTTCATTCAAATATTGTCTATTTTTTCAGGCGTTGCAGTGGGCTCAGGCTGGCAATCGCTGGTGGCCTACATTAACGTCGGGAGTTATTACCTGATTGGTGTTCCATTTGGAATATTTTTGGGGTGGGCATTACATTATGGCGTTCTGGTAAATGCTTCTATACATTTAAAGTTTTCATAAGAAATGTAGTGAGTAGTTTCCATGTGACCAACACATAATATTGGTAGAAGAAGATTATAAATTTAAATATTCTTGCACAGGGTATATGGGCAGGGATGATTGGAGGGACTTTTGTACAGACAATTATTCTAGCAGTTCTCACCTTGAGATGCAATTGGACTGAGGAGGTAAGATTTGTTTATTTTATTTTAAAGAAACTAAAGGTCAACTGAGTTTTATATAGTAAAGAAAACATGGAAATTGCAATTCCAATTTGCTTTCATTCCTGAAAAAAGGAAACAAAACTTCACTTAATAAATGGATGTTTCCGTTTTCAGGCAAATAAAGCAAGTAGACGCATATCAAGGTGGTCCAACTGATGGCTTGTCGTTCTGTTCACTTATTCACTGAAATATATCCTAAATGAGCAAGACATGCATGCTTCTGGTTTTGGAGTTCCAATCTTCACCACAAAATAGCAGAGGAATTTGTTATTGGAAGGTGTAACCTTTATGAAACTAAAATTATAGGCTGGCTTTAAATTGAAATCAGATTTTGTTTTGTTAACACGAGCTGTTCTTTTCTTTCTATCATATTATAGACTTTTGATATTAAATTAATCAAAGAACTATTCATCGCTTACTTTTCATAATCAATCCAACTTACATATTGATCCACACCTCTATACTGAGAATACGAGGACAAGGTGACAATATATCCCTCTGGCAAAATGACTGTCAGGAGGACATTTTAATGTACACATTCCCAGAACCTATTTAATACTTACTGCATCCTCAAGTTTCTGAGCAACATCAAAACAGACATAGGAAGTCCTGCAAGAAATCCTGAACCAGTGGACATACATGTGACGAATGGGGAGACATGGGCCAACAGAGGGAAAGAGATCATGTCAGAGCTTACTGCTCCTTAAATAGAGTATTCTTTAGTATTTAAGCATTTGTATATATCATTTATAGGGTGATGTGATGTATTGTAACTGACAGGACCTTGTAAATAATTTTTTTTAATTAATCAAATTGTTAGGGGGCTCCTTCCCAACTAATCTTAAAAAGAATCTTTCTTCTGAACAGTTTTCAGTTTTTCTCGTCGTGAACAGAATCCCTGAACATTCTTCTTTTTCTCCTGAACAGTTGTCATTATTTTTTCACTGTTTTCTTTCCCTGATCCTAAATCAATAATGAACCATTATGATTAAATTATAATTACTGGCTTTATGGATCCTAATCAGCACCTACAACATCTAACTGACCCATATGCCCGTACAGTGTGAGCTTCTACATTGTGCATGGAGCCAGTACATTGTGGAGTCGTTCGGCAACAAAGGATTAAGAGTGAAGGATTAAGAGCTTAAGGAGCACGAAAGAACCGATATTCGGTTGTCTTAATCCGTAAGTAGAGGATTAAGTGCTTAAAGAAGGGGTAGGGGTGCCTTAAAGTTCAGGCAGAGGATTAAGATCCAGGCAAAATGAGGCTAAAGGAGGTAATCTTAGTCCGCGCTAAGGAATCGGTGTTCGGTAGGATTAAGCTGCTAAGGAAGCGGATTAAGCCTTAAGGAGGTTTAATTCTCTTCAGCCGAACAACACCTGTGAGCTTGCATGCTGTCTGATGGTTTCTAGAGTTTTTTTTTTTTAAATTGCTTATGGGATTTTTTTTTGTTAATATGTAATAGACATTAATTTCTTTTGTCAACTAAGAAGTAAGAACCTGTATCGTGCCCCTTTGTGTTCTGGAAGGGGTCAAAGACTATTTTTTATGTGCAATTATTGTTAATGAAGCACACTTTCAACACTTTTATAGAATACAACTCTCTTCTCATTTTTTTGTGAAGTTGGGTACATACACGGATGTTTCCTCTTCTTTCTAAGTCAAACCACAATACTCTCAGGCAGATACTATCAGAAAAGAAAAAGAAGAAGTAGAGGATAAGGAAAGACAGCAAAAATGGAGAGAGTACCCCTACTTGAGAGTGGAGAAAATGAAGAGAGGAGCAGCTTGGGGTGGCGAGTTTTCGAGGAGTCGAAGAAACTATGGCGGATTGCTGGACCGGCGATATTTCAAAGAGTTGTCATTTTTAGCACGATTGTCATCACACAGGCCTTTGTGGGTCACTTGGGTGATCTCGAGCTCGCAGCTTTCTCCATTTCTACCATCATCACTGGCTTTAATTTTGGCTTATTTGTATGCAAATCTCTTATTAATTACATAAAATTCATATGATTTTTTTTATTATCTTATTTTAAAACTTAATTAATAATTGTGATTTCATCAAAATTTGCATCTGAAATACTTACAGATTTAAATCCATTAGTATAAACAGATTGGAGCTAAAATAAATTATAGCTCAATTTTAAAATATTAAAAAGTTAAGATAAACAGTGGAGGTGAACTATATTGTGTCCTGTGATGTTCTGATGTTTCGGGGTGTGTCATTACTCATTAGTTGGGCATGGCAAGTGCGCTCAAGACCTTGTGTGGTCAAGCTTTCGGAGCAAAGAAGTACCACATGCTCGGAGTCTACCTACAACGCTCATGGATTGTTCTTTTTATCTTTGCGGTCATGCTCCTCCCAATTTACTTCTACACGACTCCATTACTCAAACTATGCGGCGAGCCAGACAATCTAGCTGAAATGGCAGGCACAATATCCATCTGGCAGATTCCACTGCATTTTGCATTTGCTCTGAATTTTCCAATCAACCGATTCTTGCAAAGCCAACTCAAGAACTGGGTAACTGCTGCCAGTGCAGCCATAGCACTTTTATCACACATAATTCTTAGTTGGTTGTTTTTGTACAAGTGGCACTATGGGCTGGTTACTGCAGCATTGATATTGGACAGTAGCTGGTGGCTGGTCATGCTCGGGCAGTTCTTTTATGTCGTTTGTGGTGGGTGCCCCGACACATGGAAGGGGTTATCTATGGATGCATTTGCCGATATGTGGGAGTTTGTCAGTCGACCTCTTCGGGTGTCATGTTGTGGTAAGCAAACTATTACTTTGGGTTTAGACTTATATTGTGGCAGGATCTGTAATGTTGAAATTTAGTTGTTCTCTGCAGCTTGGAGAATTGGTATTATAGAGTGCTAGTTCTGTTGACAGGATACCTGCCCAATGCTGAACTTGCTGTGGATGCGCTTACAATCTGGTTGATTTTAATTGTTTCTTTTTTACCTTCGTCAAAATATAAAATTTCCTCTGTAGATGCATGATGGAATGTGTAAAAGAATCAACTAATTACTGAGTTCAAGATCTTTTGCAACAAGCTTATATGCGTAAATTTGTTGGAACAGCATGAGCATAAATACATGGGAGCTGATGATCCCTCTTGCTTTCTTCGCTGCAACTGGGTTAGTCAAAAATACTATTTCTTTCCTTCATCAAAATGAAGTAATTTTCTACATTAATTACTGTAACAAGATTCAATGGAGAAAAACAGAAAATTACAAATTGTTTTCTATATTTTTCAAGTGTTGTACTGGTAAAAAATATTTTGTTTTTCAAGGGTGAGAGTGGCAAATGAACTCGGTGCAGGTAGAGGTCACGCAGCGAAATTTGCCATGATTGTGTCAGTGGTGATTTCTCTATTGATAGGAATTTTCTTTTGGGCTCTAATACTGGCATTCCATAACAAAATTGCCCTGCTTTTCACATCGAGTGAGGTAGTACTCAATGCAGTGGAGAAGCTCTCTGTTTTGCTAGCCTGCACAATTCTCCTAAATAGCATCCAACCTGTTCTTTCTGGTTAGTCTTTACCAAATTCGAGCATATATATTGAAATTGGCAATGATAAATGATTTTCTTATTAAAAATTGCACTGATCTTACAGTCTATTCTCAAGGCCTCTTATAGACTGATAATGTTTTGGCAGTTGGCTATTTTCTTAAAATACAATATTCTAGATTTTCCTAGTCTCAGCAAATCATGCTAGGTGCTAAATTTTCCTAACAGTTAAATCATGATGCTAAGCTAGATTTCCTTCCTAAACTGTCAATGTTGATTTCCTAAGACCTAATTTCTACTTATCAACACTCTCCCAACTCAAGTTGGGTTTGAAAAAATTTATAGAACCCAATTTGTACAATATAATTTGAAACATCCCTTTGTCCAATGCTTTGGTGAATATTTCAGTTAGCTGATTTTGACTTCTGACAAACGGAGTTTCGATTTCTCCAGCTTGAACATTTCTTGTATTAAATGACAATTTGTCTCAATATGCTTAGTTTTTGACTTTTTTCATGAAACATTGGGTTTGAAGCAATGTGTCACGCACCTTAATTATCGCAATACATTTGTATTGATCCTTAGCAGGAAATCTTCATGTCACATGTCAATTGGTTGAGCCATACTAGTTCACTTGTTGCTTCTGCTATTGTTCTATATTATGTCTTTGTGCTTGACCTTCCAATTACATTATGCTTCTTTCTTTTCTACATCATAATATTCCCACCTACAAATGTGCAGTATTCTGTGGTTGATTTTCGATCAAATTAAGTTTCCAATCCAATTTGCATCATAGTAAGCAAGAACATTATTAGTATTATTGTTCTTCATTCATATCCTTTGTTTAGAGATCCCTAATAATTCAGTTCACTACATCTAGATGGGTGGTTTTTGGTGCGTGTATAATTTTACTTACAATAACAATTGCAAAACCTATGTCTGATCAAGTAACAGTTAAATAAAATTTCCTATGTATGCCTCATATAACTCTTAATTATACCAGTAACAAAATTTCCTAGTTGGATTATTGATCCTTTGTTCTGAGCCCTGTGCAATGGGAATTTAGATGCTTTTAATCAATGTCAATGATTTTTTTTTTTCAGGCGTTGCAGTGGGCTCAGGTTGGCAATCGGTGGTGGCCTACATTAACATCGGGAGTTATTACCTGATTGGTGTTCCATTTGGAATATTTTTGGGGTGGGCATTACATTATGGCGTTCTGGTAAATGCATCTTTACATTTCTTATGGTAGTTAGTTTCTGGAGTATTTGACCTTTTCAAGTATTCATAATAAAAGTAGTGCCAAAGTCACCAATGGATAATAATAATTGTTGAAGAAGATTTTAAAAGTAGGAGTATATATACACAATGAAATGTTCATGATAAAAAGGGAATTGCAAGGGGCATTGTTAACTGAATTAAGAGTTTAATAAATTTGATTATTGTTGTGCAGGGTATATGGGCGGGCATGATTGGAGGGACTTTTGTACAAACAATTATTTTAGCAGTTCTCACCATGAGATGCAACTGGACTGAGGAGGTAAGATTTGCTTTTCTTTTTAAGAAACAATTTCAACCAAGTTTTGGTCAACTGAGTTTATATAGTAAAGAAAGAGAGGATTCCAATGCATCCAAAATTCTATGATTCCATTTGTACCCAATCATTTATCATCATTTTCAAAGTACAAACAGCCGATCCGAACCGATCAACATGACCTTTATAGTAAAATATGCTTGGAGACCAAATTTTATATTCTTTAGATTTTTTACTATTTTTTAAGATAGGTACAAAATCACTTTATCGGATGGTCTAGAATCTCCTTAAAACAATTATTTTGTACCTATCTTAAAAAATAGTAAAACAAATCTAAAAAATATAAAATTTGGTTTCCAGGCATATTTTATTATGAAGATCATGTTGAGCGGTTCGGATCGACTATTCAGATTTGGAAAATGAAGATAAATGAGATAAAAGATTGGATACAAATAAGAACATAGAATCTTGGGTGCATTGAAACGCTCGTAAAGAAAACATGGAAATTACAATTGCACTTTGCTTTCATTCGGAGAAAAGGGAAACAAAAACTTCACTTAAGAAATTTATGTATGTTTCTTTTTTCAGGCAAATAAAGCAAGTAGACGCATGTCAAGGTGGTCCAACTAGGGGTGTAAACGGAGCCGGATTATCCGGGTGGATATCGGCTCCGAATTCACTTTAATCCGAATCCAGATTTAAACGGATCCGGATAATCCGGATACGGATACGGATAATTATCAAAATCCAAGAAAACACCCGGATACGGATACGGATAAATCTTACCAATTGTAAACGGAGATAAATCTTACCAACTGTAAACGGAGCGGATATCCGCTATATCCATTTACAAACAGTGCTTTAAAATAAAAATTATTCAAAACCCATTAAAGGTTTTCCGGATCCGAATCCATAACTCATTATCTGAGTCGGACCCGTCTAATTCAACGTTCAGCCTCCCCAGCTACTTTTATAGAGGTTCCGGCACATTGAAGCTTTTCGTTTGAAGTTGTGGGACAAATAAAGAATAAACCGGAGCCATTGGGCGCTTGGCTGTGACCTGTGAGCCATTGGGCGCTCGCTGCCTCGCTGGGCGTTGGGCACTTGGGCTGTTCCTTGGCCCATAAATGAAACAATATTTATGATGCAATTTAGAGTTTAGATCTAGACCGTTGATTGAATAAAGAAACAAAAAAACTTAATTAAACTATCCAATTATAATTTTTGTTTTAATTTGATTTTTCCATAGATCTAAATTATAAACTAACGTAAATAATTCATTTTCATATTTGAATTTTGATAATTAGTATTTGTATCTTAAAGTTCAATTATCCGACAATTATTCGAATCCGTATCCGTAGATTATCCGCTCCGTATCCGTATCCGTTTAACGTGGATTTGGTTTTACATTTTGATATCCGTTTATTATCCGTATCCGTATTCGTATCCGCTCATTGAAATGTGGATAGGGATATGGTTTTACCACTATCCGCTCCGTATCCGCTCCGTTTTCACCCCTAGGTCCAACTGATGATTTATTTGCTCAAATATATCCTAAATGAGCAAATCCTGCTTGCTTCTGGCTTTGGAGTTTCAAGTTTCACCACAAAACAGCAGAGGAATATGTTATTGGAAGGTGTAACCTTTATGAAACTAAAATTATAGGCTGGCTTCATATTGAAATCAGATTTAATTTGTGTTTAATACCATAGAATTTTGTTTTGTTAACAGGAGATGTTCTTTGATATATAGCAACTGCTGCTCATATATTCCAGTAATTTTTAAAATGCATAACTCTCCGTTGATGCGTCATCTTGGTCAGTATCGATCACTTCGAAAGAAAATAAAAATTTGCTTGATATTGCTTGATACAATTAATTAATGTATATATTTTTAACGCGGAATTCTTATTCTATGATTGTAACGGAGTACCAAACCTCAATATCTTTGGCATTTTAAAGGAAATATAAAAAAAAAAATCTTGACTTTCCATGAATAGAAAATAAGCTCAATTGACATTTGACTGGGTAAATGCTTAATTATCCACGAAAGGTGTTGATGGAAAGTTTTTTTTATATATATATATTAAGTTTTATATATGAAGTTCTAAAAACTACTACATCAAATTAGATAATGTATATGTAACTTGTCACCGCGAGTTATTAATAAATGGGATGTAAGTTTTGGGCCCAAATGAAATATGGGTTGAGTCTCGAAAAATCATTATACGCAATTTCCACGTTGCACTTTGACCAAGGCCGATTTAAATACCTCGTGTGTCATATATAGTTACAAGGTTATAGTGTATTGCAAGCGTTCCGTAACCGGATCCAGCCAGTCCACGATTTTTACGGATCTATGGGTCTACACGGTGGGGTTCGGCGGATTCAACTTAAAATGGTTAGCTCAAATTTGTACTAAAATAACGGTCCAAATTCACACAGTCCGGTCTAAGGTCCAAACGGGTCAATAGATCTGTTTTTTTTTTTTTAAAAGGTTAAAATTTTAAATTCTAATTTTTTTTTATTCTTGATTTGTTTGGTAATCAACGGCTAAATAAATACACATTTATTGAGTATCTAAAGGGGAATAATTCTACTTTTGGGTACTGATCAGATAATTTTATTTTTTTATTTTAATACAGTTTTATCATTCATTAAATACTTCTTATTTTGCTTCTAATTATTTTTTGTTATTAATTAAGAAAGTTATTAAAATAGGAAACTTTAATTAATGCAATTGATAGGATGACATGATTTACTTGTTTGAAAATATGAAGTTGTTTTTCTCCGGTTTTGCACAGTTTAGCATGGTTTAGACGGTTTAGCATAGTTTAGTACGGTTTTGACCATGAGTTATTATGGTTTTGCACCCGGTTTAGTCCAGTTATGGTCCGGTCCACGGGTTTAAAACCATGTGGGTTATGCTAAGACCCTCTTTATCTATAGTCCGGGTCGGTCCAGGTTTTGACCACGGTCCAGGTCGGTACGGGTCGGTTCCACGGGTGGTCCGGTCCGGTCCTGGATCGGCCAGTTTTTTTTAAAACACTACAAGGTAATATATGCTGAAATTTTTATAAATATACAAAACTCCAAATTAATTTAACAATCTATACAATTTTTATATTTATTTCCAAATCTATGTACACCACTGACACAGTGAGTGGTGGCAAAGGATCAAACCGCTGACACAGGGAGCGGTCCCAGCATGCTACAACCGCGGACAGGGTAAGCGGTTCCAGTCCAAACCCGCTCGTTTTGTTAGCGGTCCCAGAAGAGAAAAGAGAGAGAAGGAGAGGTACACGGTGGAATTTAGAAGAGAAAAGAAAGAGGTAGAGATGGCAACAAAAATGTGGGTCCCACATAACCATTAAATATTCATTTTATTAATTTAACTCTTAGTTAGGTGAAATTCAAATAGGTGTGTGTTTCTCCCAGCGACCACCACGTGGCCTTGTGCCATTTGGTATATATAATGTTTGCATTTTTCATCTCTACCCTTCAAGTTATTAAAATTTGTGAATTAATCCTCAATCTAAATAAATAAATACCTACAAATATTATCATGTATAAATTTTCTATTATCCATTACATATTTCCCAATATATAACCATATTATTTGATAAAGTATTGCATATTACAATCTTTTAAGTTTTTCAATCTAATAACATATACTTTATATCACTCAATTTGATATTGGCAATCTGATAACAATTAACTTCGTAAACTTAGAACTTATTACGTACAATAATATTTCACTCTAAATGTTACCAATTTTATTAAAACAAATACATTCAAACATTTGGAATATTATATTTATATCATTAATTTATATCTATATTTTGCATAGTATTACAAACAGCTCACGTCTTCTAACGTAAATGTAATTAATTTAAATAAAAAAATACAAACATTTGGGAAATATGTAATGGATAATAGAAAATTTATACATGATAATATTTGTAGGTATTTATTTATTTAGATTGAGGATTAATTCACAAATTTTAATAACTTGAAGGGTAGAGATGAAAAATGCAAACATTATATATACCAAATGGCACAAGGCCACGTGGTGGTCGCTGGGAGAAACACACACCTATTTGAATTTCACCTAACTAAGAGTTAAATTAATAAAATGAATATTTAATGGTATGTGGGACCCACATTTTTGTTGCCATCTCTATCTCTTTCTTTTCTCTTCTAAATTCCACCGTGTACCTCTCCTTCTCTCTCTTTTCTCTTCTGGGACCGCTAACAAAACGAGCGGGTTTGGACTGGAACCGCTTACCCTGTCCGCGGTTGTAGCATGCTGGAACCGCTCCCTGTGTCAGTGGTTTGATCCTTTGCAACCGCTCACTGTGTCAGTGGTGTAGATAGATTTGGAAATAAATATAGAAAATGTATAGATTGTTAAATTAATCTGGAGTTTTGTATATTTATAAAAATTTCGGTAATATATGCATCTCACTTTTTTTTTTTAGAGTAAAGATTTTGTCCCCCACCATTTGGTCCCCTAAATGTCCCCCTAACTAACTTATCCAAAGTACAATGGGGACCACTAACTAATTGGGGGAACACAATAATTATTTGAGGGACCACTTAAATTTGAAAATATTTATAACTGGTGCGCACATGTATGAACACTTATGCGCGCAAGTATTCCTATATAATATATCAAATATTAATATCTAAGATATTAAGTATTTAAAAAAAAAACTGGACATCAACTTTCTTTTCTCCATAGTCACATATCCATTTTTTACATGTTTTTAGAAGTTAGTTTTTTTTTTCTCCGTTTAATCTAATTAATATTTCTAACAATCCGCGAGAAACTTTGTAAATCTAAAACCACGAATGTTTTCTACGTAATTTTCTCTTTCAAATGAGATCCATGATGAAGTACTTTCGGGTTCTTCATCGTTCAAGTACTCATACCTCGGCATGCAAGTATTCATACCTCGTCGAGCAAGTATTCATACCTTGTAGTGTGAATACTTTCAATCTTATAGTGTGAATACTTACATTATTTTAGTAAGATTAATTTTATTGATTTTGTTATGTATACTTACAATGTTCTAGTATGAATATTTTATATGCTTTAGTATGAATACTTTGCAATATGAATATTTTATAGTAATGATACTTTGAAAGTTATATTATGAATACTTTATATGTTTTAGTATGAATACTTTTTAAATTTTAGTATGAATATTTTTTAAAGTTTATTCATTTGTGTATTATTTTGTAGGACATTAGACCTACTCTTTTATGAAATCATTTCTTGCACAGACAAGTTTGTTCTCTAAACAATTTGAAATAGCAAAATGGCTTTTTATTGAGTAAGTATTAATACTTGACAAGGTATGAATACTTGCTCGTTGAGATATGAATACTTACTCGTTGAGGTATGAATACTTGTATGTCGAGATATGAATACTTGAACGATGAAGAATCCGAAAGTACTTCATCATGGATCTCATTTGAAAGAGAAAATTACGTAGAAAATATTCGTGGTTTTAGATTTGAAAAATTCCTCGCGGATTGTTAGAAATATTAATTAGATTAAATGGAGAAAAAAAACCCACTTCTAAAAATATGTAAAAGGTGTGTGACTAGAGAGAAAAAAAAGTTGATGTCCAGTTTTTTGTTTAAATACTTAATATCTTAGGTATGAATACTTGATATTTTATATATGAATACTTGTGCACATAAGTGTTCATACATGTGTCCGCCAATTGTATTTTTTTTTTTCAAATTTAAGTGGTCCCCCAAGTAATTAATGTTTCTTCTAGTTAGTTAGTGGTCTCCATTGTACTTTTTTATGGATAAGTTAGTTAGAGGGACATTTAGGGGATAGAATGGAGGGGACTATTAGTCGCTCCCTTTTTTTTAAAGTCCAAATAGTTAATCTAAACTACTCCATATGATCTCCACATTAAAATGTGCTTGGAGACAATTTAATAATTTTTGATGAATTCTTATTCTTTTTTAGATAGGTACAGAACACTGATTTTCAGAAGAATATGAACCGTTATATAAAAGTTAAAAAAAAATTGATTTCCAAGTACATTTTATTATTGAGATCATGTTCAGTGCTTCAGATCAACTAATTGAATTTTGAAAACACAAAAAGATGCGAGATGTGATTGCGGTTCAGGAGGTGTATATATATTTGAATCGTACTCTTAATTATATAAATATATACAGTGTTTTAAAATTCGGTTTATTCGGCCGAATATTTTTATTCGGTTGCAATCCGAATAGAAAATCTATATTATGTTTGAATATGAAATTTAGAGCATATTACCGGTTTAGAGTATATTAATAGTGATAAAATACCGGTTTAAAGTATATTAACAGTGATTTATACCATATATTACCGGTTTATA
Organism: Carex arenaria; assembly: GCA_964058825.1. Taxonomy (NCBI): domain Eukaryota; kingdom Viridiplantae; phylum Streptophyta; class Magnoliopsida; order Poales; family Cyperaceae; genus Carex; species Carex arenaria. The sequence goes on along the minus strand of CAXKVW010000055.1, from coordinate 488,998 downwards.
GTACATTAACAGTGATAAAAACACCGGTTTAGAATATATTAACAGTGAATCATACCACATATTATGTATGCTTGTTTATATATACGAATTCTCATTTAAAATCCGCATATACAAATCTGAAAAAAAATCCGTATATGTGGCCACATACCGTATATGCGGTATGCGGTGGTCTTCTGCATATCAAATGAGAACCGAATTTCAAAACACTGAATATATATATAATCGAATTTAAACAGGACTGCCCCAAAATTCAGTGGACAAATTTTTTCAATATTTTATATCACACATGCTTTTTTCCTCGTTGAAATCAAGATTCTAGTATTAATTATTGGATTTTTTTTATTGTTTCATCACTCATGGATACGTCATTTGATACATTACCCAGGACCTCACCATAAAATTTTTTGTTGGATTGAATCAAAATAAGAGAAATTATACGTACTGAATTAAATCTAAATATAGAAATAATTAAAAAAAATAACCAAACCGAATTATTTAAATCAAAATAACAAACTATTTAATTGAACACATGATAAATGGGGTCTATTTACTAGATAAAATGATAAATTCTTTAGAAAGAGATGGATATCAAATGTTTTTTCACCCTTTCAATAATACGAAACCTCTTTAGGTTCAAACTGTCTTTATAAGGATGCGAAATTGTGTCATCACCCATTGCCTTCAGGTCTTGCTTAGTAAATTTTATGAAACTTTTCACACCCTCCAAGTACTCCATATTATTGCAACCTCCATAATTAATATGTAATTATAAAAATAATTAGGTAAGAGATCAATGGCTTTTGAAATTACAATTTAGGACTTACATAGGGCTGGTGCACAATTCTAACTCATTCTTTGAATGCTCTTTTTTTTTTCCCAAGTACAATTAAAAAATCACATACGTTTGGAAATGAAATCCAATACGTACTTGTAGGAACAACAAGGATAAATATTAATGCTATCAATTTTTTTTATAAATACCAAATTTGCTTACATGCGTTCAAATTCTAAATGAGACAAAACATTTAAAAAGCAGTCCCAACAGGAAACTATTCAAAATTAATCTCTATGGGATTAATTTTGAATGGACATTAATCTAAAAGACATACTAAATGTTCGAGGCAAATTGGATAGATATATCTCACAATACAATAATAATACCAAACTACCAACTATTTCATATATTATTCGGTTGAAATTAGGTATACAAATCAACATAAAGCCATTAATCAAACCCGTTATCCCGTCAATAAATTTAATTATTTTTTTTAGAAAACAAAGTTACCTATAACCGTAGAGAGAAAGAGAGAAAGAGTGTGATCAATATGCTTATAGTGGAGAGAGTGATAAACAGAGTTGGAGTAGAGAGAGAACAAGTAGAGGGAGATAGAGGAATGCTACTTGGAGACTCAAATGCGAAGAACGCAAAAAAAAAAGATATATAGATTAATGGCAGCTGGTTTTTTTTTTGTACTAGTGTGTTTATAGTATTATGTTTTCTGTTCATTCATGGACAAATTAAATTCTAATGATTTCTAGCAGATATTTAAACCTAGGAAAAATTGGTTATTTGTCACTTCAAAACCTTCAAATATGAAAAAATGTCATTACAAAACTATAAATCTGAAAAATGTCACTCTAAACTTAGCTAATTCTTAAATTTGCCACAAATATACGATTTTTATACTTTTTTTTTATTAAAAATTAACTGAAAAATACAGTTTTGAGATACGTATTCTGTATTTCTCTATATACCCTTCAGACCCATCATTATACGTATCTCAAAACTGTATTTTTCAGTTAATTTTTAATAAAAAAAAGTATAAAAAATGTGTATTTGTGGCAAATAACCAATTTTCCCTTAAACATATATATTATCAGACAAACAGTTATAATCAGACATTACGTACGTACGAAATATTATGAAATAATATATGAAAATAATTATACTATTTTCCCTTCCGTATTCCTCAAATGTGCTGAAAGCAGTCAAACGCTGAACCGTTTCACTATACAGACATTAATTTCTGGGGCTTATTAAACAACAATTATCGAGTCCCTAATTTTATAAATAGAATTGAGGGGACCATCGAGTGCAATTATTTAAAAAAAAACAACTTTTGATTACCTTGAACGGTTATAATTTTATGAATAATTTGGGTCCGAGACTCAAATAATTTTGAAATAATTTGAGTTCGATGAGTACGTTTCGTGTTCGTTCGATCCACTTTAAATCTACACACGGATCTTAAAGCAGCTAGGACCGACGCGAAACCCATCAGACTCAAATTGGGCGTCAAACCAAATTGATCCCTACAATTTTATATATAATACAATTCTCTTCTTATTTATTGACTGAAAGTTGAGCACATGATCGAGGTAATTAAGATGTTCCCGCTTCTTTTAAAGTCAAATCACAATACTCACTGGCAGATAGTACCGGAGGAAAAAAAAAACAAGAAAGAGAAGAAGAGAAGAAGAGAAGAAGAGGAGGAAGAAAATTAAAGACTGCGAAAATGGTTCTGTTTAATTTGTCGTTTGTGGTGATTGCCCTGACTCATGCATGCATGGAAGGGGTTCTCACTTCTCTATATATAAATGCATTTAATGATATGTGGCCGGGAGTTATGTCAAGCTGTCCGCTTCTTCTTCCTGCAGCTCGATCCTGCCTTTAATTGTTGTATCATTAATAGAGATCGATGGTAACCATTAAAGATCAAAAGCTAGCTAGCCCATACACAATTAATTCCCTGCTCACATGTCAGTTTGTCCACCAGGACTCATAATTCATAAAGATAAGATAACAATTGTTTAATTAAAATGCACAAATCTTGGGTGATGGTATTTCTGTCATTTATATTTGTTTGTTATAAAGCTTGATCGGCATCGATCACTTCAAAAGAAGAAGAAATAAGCAGGAAAAAAAAAATTTGTTTGATACAATTGTACCATAACCAGCTGTTGAAAAAGAGCCCATAATTTTGTGTGTTGGAATCATGCTGGAAGCACAAGTTTTCATTTAATTGATAGACCAATTTTGCCTTAAATTTGTGCTTCTATCCATTTCTACATAACAGATATGTACTCGAAAGTCTTACCTTGTTTAAGCACAGCATAATTCTATATGTAATAGATGTATCAGACATGATCATTCACACCGGCATTTTTTTCCATAACCAAAAAAATAAATAAAATAATAATAATAACCACATCTTCAACAAAATTTCACCCATAACCAAACTGCTCCCCGGGAGGCGGTTTACCCCCAGACCAACCCGCCCCCTTGGGGTGCGGTCTACTTTTTTTTTTTTTTTTTGGAATCTGAATCTAAAAATGAGAAATATATAGATAAATTCTAAATCTTGTTTTTTTAAATTTATTTACTCTTATAAAAATAAAATTAAAAAGTAATAATCTAGTATCTTCGCTAATCTAATCGGCCCAAATCCAAAGCTGCTGCAGACGACTATGCAAATCGAATTACATTCATTTTTTTTCAATCTTACTTACTTAATAACATCATTTAAAAAAAATATCATTAATTACTTAAAAAAATTGTATTAAAATAATTTGAATTGAAAGTTATAAGACTACTGTTTTATTGTATGTATATATTATATATATATATATTCAATATTGTAACATGAAAGACTTTGTAGTATATTGGTTAGAGTGTGTGACTCTCACCCAAGGAACGCGGGTTTAAGCTCCAGTGGTGACAAAAAATGGGCCGGAAGCATCGTTTTTTTTAAAAAAAACTTTAAACGGCCATAACTTTTGGTAGGAAAGTCGGATTGGCGCGTATGACCCCAATTCGGAAAGTCGGATTGGGTGTAACCCCGGGTATCCGACGAATCAGAATCGCCAAGAAACGTCATTTAGTATCTCAAAAATTAAGTTTAAAATTTTTAGTGTCTCAACTGAATTTTCTTATGTTGAAAAATACGTTTCAGCACTGAGAAATGCACAGTAGCAAGTGCAATTGCCACATGAGAAGTCTCATACAAGCATTTTGTCTTCCGGTTCAATTTCAAGGACTGGAAGGTACATGCTCTAGCAAATCAAATTTATGAATTTAATTTTCTGTAATTATAATATAGTTTACTGGTTCCGTTGATCCTAAGAAGCGTAGGCCTCTCTTTGCAAATTAGTAGTAGTCTAGATATGAACATTATATGTAATATATCACCTGATTTTGTCTTAAAAAGGTAAAGCATGTTTAGATAATTAGGTTCGTGTATTGGTTTGAGTATCAGAGATATGCTTGTTTTGTTTAAATTTCAATCTCTGTATATGTTTACATCCAATGCTTGTTAAATTCTGTTGAAAACAGTAATCGAATGTAATTCGATTTGCATAGTCGTCTGCAGCAGCTTTGGATTTGGGCCGATTAAATTAGCGAAGATATTAGATTATTACTTTTTAATTTTATTTTTATAAGAGTAAATGAATTTAAAAAAACAAGGTTTAGAATTTATCTATATATTTTTCATTTTTAGATTCAAATTCTAAAAAAAAAAAAAGTAGACCACCCCCTCAGGGGGCAGGTTAGTCTGGGGGTAAACCGCCCCACTGGGGGGCGGGTTGGTAGGGGTGTAAACCGCTCCTCCGGGGGGCGGTTTGGTTATGGGTGAAATTTTGTTGAAGATGTGGTTATTATTATTATTTTATTTATTTTTTTGGTTATGGAAAAAAATGCCGGTCATTCACATGTTTTTCTTCTCTGGTATAATTGAGGCTATCCATAATTCTATATATATTACTGCCACTCAAACTAACAATCTTTCAATATTTTATCATTTGCGAACCACCTTTATGTGAATGACAAGGCGCCGAGTCCCCATCCATTTATTTCTGATCTGGCCTCCTCACCTATTCAGGCTTTCTTGTGCCCAAATTTTTATTAATCGAAATTAAATAAAAAAAATATTGGAAAAAAAAAGGAGAGATTCCAAAATTTTTCAAAATATAAGTAGAACGGGTTAAATAATTTCGTCCTACGGGACGGGTTAAATTATCCCGTCCCACTTAATCACTCGGTATACTAACTAAACGAACTAAACAACAACAAAAAAACTCAGTCAACGGGACGGGATGGTTTAGTTCGTTTAGTTAGTAGGCCGAGTGATTAAGTCGGACGGGATAATTTAACCTATCCCACGGGACAGGATTATTTAACTCGTTCTACTTATGTTTCGAAATTTTCTAGAATCTCTTCTCTTTTCCAATTTTTGTTTTATTTAATTTCGATTAATGAAAAAATTGGTTTCTTGTGTGCTTAAGTAATCTGTCTCGATGACAACATTTTTTTTTTGGTACTGTTTATGTGGCGATTACCTGCAGCGAAGAATCTCAATAACAAGATTACTTGCTCTAGCTGATGTTTAATTAGACCAATATAAACAGTTACAATCAGAAATTATTAAAGAAATAATTAGAAAATAATGTATGAAAATGTTATTACTCTTCCCTCTTCCTCATTGTAGTCATTACACCAAACCGTTTAATATAATTAATGTCATTAATTTCTTGTATCTACTATGCAAATGTATGGTGCCCCTTTGTGTTATGGAAGGGGTCCATTCAGTTCAATCATTAAAAAAGAAACTATATTTAATTCCCAAATAAATTTTTATGTACACTTATTGTTAATGAAGCATACTTTCAATGTTTTTATATAATACAACTCTCTTCGATCTCATTTTTTATTGAAGTTGGGTACATAGGATACATCGATGGAGGTTTGAGGTTTGGGGTTCCCTCAAGCAGATAGTATCAGAGAAGCAGAAGAAGGAGAAGGCTAGGAGAAGGAGAGGAGAGGAGGAGGAGAGACAGCAAAAATGGAGAGAGTGCCCCTACTTGAGAGTGGAGAAAATGAAGAGAGTAGGAGCTTCGGGTGGCGATTCTTCGCTGAGTCGAAGAAACTATGGCGGATTGTCGGACCGGCGATATTTCAAAGAGTTGTGTTATATAGCACGATTATCATCACACAGGCCTTTACGGGTCACTTGGGTGATCTCGAGCTCGCAGCTTTCTCCATTTCTAATGTCATCACCGGCTTTAATTTTGGCTTATTTGTATGCATATATCTCTTATTAATTACATAAAAATCATTGGAAATGTTTTTTTATTATTCATTCAGTAGTCCCTTATGTTACAAATTAAAGAATTGTGTTTTTCATCAAAATTTGCATCTGAAATACTTACAGACTTAGATTTATTAGCATAAACAGATTGGAGCTAATATAAATTATAGCTCAATTTAAATATGAGAAAGTCAAAATAAACAGTGGAGGTGCATCATTTTATAGGCATGTGATTTCCTGACTTTTTGGGCGTGTCATTAGTTCAAATATAGATTAATTAAGCAATGAATTAATTAAGCCTGACATCACAAATAAAATATCAAATTTTGATTTTAGCTGGGCATGGCAAGTGCGCTCGAGACCTTGTGTGGTCAAGCATTCGGAGCAAAGAAGTACCACATGCTCGGTGTCTACCTACAAAGCTCATGGATCGTTCTTTTTATCTTTGCGGTCATGCTCCTCCCAATTTACTTCTACACGACTCCATTACTCAAACTATGCGGCGAGCCAGATGATCTAGCTGAGATGGCAGGAACAATAACCATCTGGCAGATTCCTCTGCATTTCGCATTATCTCTGAATTTTCCATTGAACCGGTACTTGCAAAGCCAACTCAAGAACTGGGTAACTGCTGCAAGTGCAGCCATGGCACTTGTATCACACATAATTCTTTGTTGGTTGTTTTTGTACAAGTGGCACTATGGGCTGCTTACTGCGGTGTTGATATTGGACAGTAGTTGGTGGTTGGTCATGCTCGGGCAGTTCTTTTATGTTGTTTGTGGTGGGTGCCCCGACACATGGAAGGGGTTATCAATGGATGCATTTGCCGATCTGTGGGAGTTTCTCAAGCTGTCGACCTCTTCAGGTGTCATGTTGTGGTAAGCAAACTATTACTTTGGGTTTAATTAGTCTTTTATTGGGGTAAGCTCTGTAATGTTGTTAGTTGTTCTCTGCAGCTTGGAGAGTTGGTATTATAGAGTGCTAGTTCTGCTGACAGGATATCTGCCCAACCCTGAAATTGCTGTTGATGCGCTTTCAATCTGGTTGATTTTTAATTGTTTCTTTCTTACCTTTGTAAAAAAAAAAAAAAAATCCTCTGTAGATGCTTGATGGAAAGTGTAAAATCATGCACTACTTAATAATTACTGAGTTCAGGATATTTTGCAACAATCTTATATGTGTAAATTTGTTGATACAGCATGAGCATAAATACATGGGAGCAGATGATCCCTCTCGCTTTCTTCGCCGGAACTGGGTTAGTCAAAAATATTATTTCTTTCCTCCATCAAAATGAATACATTATTTTTAGTAATTACTGTAACAAGACTCAATGTAAAAAAACTGAAAGTCACAAATTCTTCTCTTTTTTTCAAGTGTGAGAGTGGCAAATGAACTCGGTGAAGGTAGAGGTCACGCAGCGAAATTTGCCATGATTGTGTCAGTGGTGACTTCTCTGTTGATAGGAATTTTCTTCTGGGCTCTAGTACTGGCATTCGATGACAAAATTGCCATGCTTTTCACATCGAGTGAGGTGGTCCTCAATGCAGTGGAGAAGCTCTCTGTTTTGCTAGCCTTCACCATTCTCCTAAATAGCATCCAACCTGTTCTTTCTGGTTAGTCTTTACCAAATTCAGGCATATTTATTGAAATTAGAAATGATGAATGATTTTCGTATTAAGAATTGCTCTGATCTTGAATTCTATTCTCAAGGCCTCTTACAGCTGAGAATTTGATGGTGGTTGGCTATTTTCTTGAAATACAATATACTTGATTTTCCTAATTAATCTCAGGAAATCATTCTGGGTACTAAATTAGCCTAGCAGCTAAATTTATAATGCTAACTAGATTTTCTTCCTAAACAGTCAATGATGATTTCTAAGACCTAATTTTTATTTCTCAACACTCTCCCTCAATTTGGGTTCGAAACAATTTATAAAACCTAATTTGTACCATATATTTTGAAACATCCCTTTGTTTAATGCTTTGGTGCATATGTCAGTTAATTAGCTGATCTTGACTTCTTACAAACAGAGTTTTGATTTATCCAGCTCGAATATTTTCTTGTATGAAATGACAATCTGTTTCAATGTACTTAGTTCTTTCATGAAACATTGGACTTGAAGTAATGTGTCGCTCAACTTGGTTGACACTATACATTTGCACTGGTTTTTTGCATGAAATCTTCATATCACATAACAATTGCTTGAGCCACACTAACTCACTTGTTGTTGATGCCATTTCTCTATATTATGTCTCTGCACTTGATCTAGCAACTGCATTATACTTCTTGCTTACAATACCAACTGCAAAAGATATGTCTAGTCTAGTAACAATTAAATAAAATTCCCTATGTATGCCTCATATAACTCTTAATTATACCAGCAACAAAATTTCCTAGTTGGACTATTGATCCTTTGTTCTGAGCCCTGTGCAATGGGAATTTAAATACTTTTAGTCAATGTCAATGATGTATTTTTTTTTCAGGCGTTGCAGTGGGCTCAGGTTGGCAATCAGTGGTGGCATACGTTAACATCGGGAGTTATTACCTTATTGGTGTTCCATTTGGGATATTTTTAGGGTGGACATTACATTATGGTGTTCTGGTAAATGTTTCTTTACATTTCTTATGATAGTTAGCATTTGGAGAATTTGGCCTTTTCAAGTTTTCATAAAAAAAAAGGTAGTGTCAAAGCAACCAATGCATAATAATTGTTGAAGAACATTTTAAATGTAGGATTATATATTATGCAATGTTAATAATAGAAAGGTTATACAAAGGGAATTGCATGGGGCATTGTTAACTGAGTTTAGAGTTTAATAAATTTGATTATTCTTGTGCAGGGTATATGGGCGGGCATGATTGGAGGAACTTTTGTACAGACAATTATTTTAGCAATTCTCACCGTGAGATGCAACTGGACTGAGGAGGTAAGATGTGCTTTTCATTTTAAAAAACTTAAGGTCAACTATGTGTATATTGTAAAGGAAATAAAGAAAAAGAAAAAAAAAACATTACTTCACAAATTGTTATTTCTTTCTTCAGGCAAATAAAGCAAGTAGACGCATATCAAGGTGGTCCAAATGATGACTTGTTGTTAGGGGTGTCAATGAAAACCGTTTACCCATTTACCCTACCCGTATCGTATTCGATAAGATGGGTATGGGTAAAGTTTTTTTTTCGTTAGCTTATTGGGTATGGGTATGGGTAAGAATTTTTTTTCGTTAGCTAAACGGGTATGGGTACGGGTAAATGTTATTTCGTACCCGTTGGGTAACGGGTAATTATATATAGATATATAAATATTATATTCAATTTTATGTTTCTCATATTGTATCAACGTTAATCCATGAGCAAATATATGTATTTTGTTGTAAGATGAATATTATATTAAACATATTACTTTTTTATTTGAATGTTTTATTATTTAATTAACAAATTGGATTTTGAATTTTTTAGAAGAGATATTTGTATTTTTTTTCTTTATAAAAATTATTAGTTAGAATTGATTGCATATTTATATTTTGATTTTTATATTTGTAATTGTGATTGCATATGTACGACATGATAAGTTTCGATAGTATATTTATAAAAATAATAAAACCATTATATTAGTATTATTCGTTATTCACCCGCTACTGTTTCGTTACCCACTAATCTTAACGGATATGGGTAGGGTAGGGTAAGACAAATTCTTAACGGGTAAGGGTAGGGCATGGGTAAGATTAATTCTTAGTGGGTATGGGTATGAAAATGCTTCCACCCTACCCGTATCGTACCCATTGACACCCCTACTTGTTGTGCTGTTCACTTATTTAATCAAATATATCCTAAATAAGCAAGACATGCATGCTTCTGGCATTGGTGTTCAAGTTTCACCTTTATGAAACTGAAATGTTAGGCTTTAAAGAATTTTGTTTTCTTAACGTCTGCATTTTGTTTTCTTTACAAAGGACATAATTTTATTACAATTAATGCAGACCATTAAATTTTCTGTCTGTAAATTGAGTAGAGATTTGCATAGTCTGAAATTTCAAATTAGGTTTCATTTGAGGTAATATAATAGCATCTGTTTCTCAATAAGAGAGATCGTAACAATTACAATCAATTCCTAGATCACAGCTCAGTTTGGCCATCAGGACTGGTAATTAATTTTCCAAGTAATTCCCAGTGTAAAACAATTTATCATGATCTTGGTCACCTGTAATTTTTTTTAAATGCACAACAGAGTGTTCATCCGCCATGTTGGTCTAGTATATATGTCATTTATGTTTATAATTAAGTCTTGATGTTCATCACTTCAAAAGAAAAAAAAAATGTTTGATCCAGACTTCCATAATTGCTTGGTACAATGTATATTTATAATTTAGAATACTTATATATTGTACGATTCTGCTGATTATGTTGTGATTGTAACGGAGTACCAAACCTCAATATCTTTGGCTTTTAAAAGGAAAAAGAATAAGTAAAATAGAAAATAAGCTCAATTGACTGGTTATATGCTTATCCATGAAAGGTGTTGATGGAAAGGCTGATATATATGTATTAAAATAGTGATGCAGTGACTCGGCTAAAATGAGAAGGACATTATTTAAGGGAGTCAATATCTTTTGACAGTTTCTTTGAGCATGTGATTTGTGAAGGACATTATTTGAGGCACTTTTTATTTTGTAAAAATCTAGAAGTGCAATTTGAATTTTGAAACTTTTTACTGAGAGTTGTTAATAAATGGGCCGCAAGTTTTGGGCCAATTTATGGGTTGAGTCTTGAAAAATCATTATACGCAGTTTGTACGTTGCACTCTAGCTGGGGCCTTTTTAAAGACACAGTAACAATGTAATATATGAGCAGAGTTGAAATGTCTCGTGTTTTTCATATCTTAGTTGTGACTCACATCTCTCTCTCCTGTTTGATTCAGGTAGTGTGATTTAGCATTTTAGCATCCAGGATTCATAACCAACTGCCCAATATGTAACTAACTAGCTAGTAGTTAATTATGCCTCCATATTGTAATGTAAACATAAGAAAAAATCAGACAAGGCAAAGAAAAAAAGGAGTGCCGTCTAATTTTAGTCAAAAGAAAAAACATCATCATAAGATGTTAAATGAAAACTAAAAATCTTCAATTAATTCCATAAATTAAAACAAATATGAATCACAACACCATTCCATGTTTCACATTGAAACAGACTTTTCATCATTATTTGAGAGCAAATTAATCATGTTAATACATTCACCCCAGTTGTTTGTTGCTCATTTTATGATCACAGCTCTTTCACATTGTTATATAAATCACCAAATGCACCATACCACGAGTGACTCCACGAAAGACACTTCTAATGATCCTTATGCATACACCATTGGAATATGATTGCCGCTCTTACAAGACAATGAATCATAACAACCAACATAGCAAACAAGACCGTCTATGATACTATAATCACTACAATTGTCGCTCTTACCAGCCAACACTTGGAACCACATACGACCTGTTTTGTTAAAATTGTTACCAGTATCTTTTGTAACTGTTATTTTCTTGGAGGCATGAGTATTGATTTCTCTTCCTAACTTGTCCATGATAATTGAGGATAAGGTGATCCATGGCAAGACGAACCACTCGCTGTTTACCTAATAGAATTATAAATGAGAAAACACGATGAGATTACAAGAAAATTAGGAGAGCTATATATTTTTTTTAATAGAGGCTAGTTTTAGTTATAGGCAAATATTATAGAGACTCATTGAGATTTCAATTTTTGAGAGCAAATATATATGTAAGAAATAATAGATTATGGCATTTATATTCACTCTTGAATTTGTACCAAAAAATATGCTAATAGAATATTAGAATTAGGTAAGAACAGATGGTGAAATTACCTTGAGAATTTTTGATTCCATGTCAAGAAGTGCGATTGCTTTTCCATATGGGTGATTGTTAGAGAATTGAACAGCTGTAACAAAATTGCTATCTTCGCTGTGCAATTTGCAACATTTTGCTTCATACTCCATTCTCTTACCCAAATAGAGTTTTATCTGCATCATCCAAGTAATAGTGATTTTACATTTACATAAAAATAATTAATCAGTGATATCGAGTAAGAACAAATTATTTCAAAAGAAACTATGGGGAAATTGATATTTGATATTCTGTTGGTAAATGATGAGTAAGGCTATTGTGCATTGCGAATTAAAGGGGGTGTTTTAATTCGCGCTCATATCACTATTTCCAAAGTTCAAATAGCCGATCCGAACCGCTCAACATGTTCTCCATATTGAAATGTGCTTGGAGACCAAATTTTACATTTTTTGGAATTTTTTTACTATTTATTAAGCCATTTTGAAAATCGCTGATCCAACGGTTTCACTGTTTGGTTGAGCCACCGTTGGATCAGCGATTTTCAAAGTGGCTTAATAAATAGTAAAAAAAATTCCAAAAAATGTAAAATTTGGTCTCCAAGCACATTCAATATGGAGAACATGTTGAGCGGTTCGGATCGGCTATTTGAACTTTGGAAATAACTATATGAGCGCGAATTAAAACACCCCCTTTAATTTGCAATGCATAATAGCCTTACTCGGTAAATGATACCCTTAACATATACTTAGTTAACTTTGCTGGTACAATTGCGCACCAATGGCCTGAACTTCAAATTATTTTTGTTTGCATATCAAAGTTTAGTAGTTTATTGAACTTTCTCAGTATTCATGTGCACTGTTTGTACAAATTTTTTAAATGTAGTCTTAATTTGCATTTTAATCATGTCAAGGAAAACAAAAATTGGTGCTTACCACATGGTCGCCTTTAAGCTCGCAAAGGTAGTTACAATCTTCATTTTCCTTAATCTCAATTTTACCAGAGAAGTTACATATTTCATTGAAAAACCATTTATTACCACTCCCAACTGCAAGTGCAAATGGTTTTTTTGATTGCTCTGTTACACCGACCACTTCAAACTCTGAAACCATGCTTTTTTGTTTGTTGGCATGCCTACAGGAAGGGAAAATAAAAATTGTTAGACTACTGCTTTATTGCACAGTAACCACTAACTACTAAGCAATAATTACATGTAACAGATTGGTTGTATCCAGCAAAATGTAATAAACAAACTCCATGTAACTCTATTGTTTATTTTAATACTGTTTCTCTTGTATATTTAACTTCATGATAATTTTATTCACCCTATTGAAGTTAAACCACAAAGAAGAAAGGCAATAAGATATCCAATTAATACTGCACAAGCTCATGATGTAAAAACGAAAGGGAATTTATAAAGCAATTGAACATATACCTCATTTGAATTGATTGTACCACTTTACCGCAAACATCTACAATGTTGGTCCAGTAATTGGCATTTCTATCCTTACCACAAAGTGGGGAGAACAACCCACAAAGGGAGGACAAAAATGGATCTTCCAACTTGACCATGCGAAGAACAATTGGAGACTGCACTGGCACAGTAGATGAGGCAGCCACACGCAAAAGAATTGGAGCCAATTTTGAATCAGATTTTAACTCAAACCACTTGTCAATCAACAAATTTGAATCAGAACCAGTCAACTCGTTGAGTTGGATGGCAGTAGTGCCAAGAACTCTCTGAGAATTTGAAGTTGACTTAGCTATTAGGGTGAGTGCTACTTCCCCTAACGGTTCACATTCAAAACCGGCAACACTTTTGATACCAGTAAGAGACTGTATGCTTAGAGTGCCATTTCCACTAAAATGCATGTCAGGTTGATTCTTGGTGAAAGATACATTGAGAGTTTCCGACTCATTTGTTGGTGCATCTTTTACATCAACTATCTCCAAGAATATCTAACAAGAAAAAGTAAAGAACTAATCATACATCTGCATATGCAATTCCGAAAGCCCATATGTAACCGAATAAAAGTTACAAATGATAATGCATGGAATAGATAACCCTCCAAAAGCCCATTTTTGTTGACTCGCATGAATTGATTGTATCATCTACATTATTAGAATGAAAGATGCATGGTCCAGTTGTAAATGTATTGAAAAGATATAACCTAAAATGATGTCTTGGCATACTTATATATATGCACACATCTAAATACATAATACCGCGCATTGTTGAACTATTAGAATAAATAAATAGAAACTATTTTACCTGTATAACAGATGCACGGTGAAGAGACAAGATACCAGGGCATGATTTCAAAGCATCTCCACCATTTACAACCAAATTAAAGGCAACCGGTACTGTTGTCACAGGAGTTGGTTCCTTTCCCCGGTACATAGCAGCAGCTCTCCAATACCTCAACCCAAATGTTTCCTCAAATTGTTTAGTCGTCTCAATAAACCCATCATACATCCTACTGCCTATGGATCTATCAGAATCTTGGTCATCATGCTGTAACACCATCCCAACAAGAGACATCATGTCATTGCAGTAAGAAACCGGACAAAGCTGATGCGAGTGCCATATTATGTCGATATCATAAGTCGGTACACTGAACGACTTAATTGATTTCTCTTGATTGCGTTTTATTAGGTAGAGGAATCCCTTGTAGCGTTTTAGTGCCTCGGATAAGAAGCGTGGGTCCTGAGTTGTGGGTCTTGATACCTTCCGTTTAAAGAGATAATAATATAGTTATGGAAATTAAAAATGGATCAAACACAATAATATAGTTATGTTTTACTTTTATTATTTGCTTTTATAGGAGAAAGAGTATATCACAAAAATTGTACTTCATATATATGGCAAATAAACAAAAAAAAAAAAAGTTGTTCAACTTGTAATAATTCTAAATACAAAATGAAGGAAAGATATTTTAATATTTGTAAATGCCATCCCATTAACCTGATAGTAAAATGATGACTGTCTCTGAACCGCTGCAACCAAGTCATATGTAATATCACCAATAGATGCAGCACTTAGATCAACAGCTTTCTCGAAGGTAATTTTGTTGTAGTCAAGTTCAAATGGCTCATCTGGATATAATTTTGCCCATATTTCTTCTGACTGTTTATTCGATCTAGCCTGTATAGATGATTCGACATTTTTACAATCTAGGATCCTTCCATAGACTCTCTCACAGTCCATTTTGTATTGCAGCTGGAAATAATTAATTAAGGTCAATATAATAGAGAATTAATGTTTTCATTGCGAATTGTTAAACATAACTAAGTAGTGAAAGACTAAGAATCAATGATCTTGCTAATTAATCTTTGATCGAATAGTGTCAAAATTAACTTAGATTTGGACAGAAAAATTAAATTGTGTTTTGTTATTGTACCGGATTGAGGCGATGGCAGTGCCATATCCATTCACAGTCAAGAGGAACAACTAGAGGGCCTTGCATGTTTCCATTTTCACTATGCTTGGCCAAGAGTGGAAGCCAGCATGCTTTGTACCTGCTTATTATTAGACAAAGTCCATAAATAACAACACCATTGAAACATTTTATCGAACACCTTGTATGCACCAAATAAATACAACGATATTTTTATGATCATAAAAGAAAGGACAAACAAGCCAGTATCCCTTTTGTTTAACGAGGAAACCCCAATTTATCTCTGTTTTTCGCCCAATTTTGCTCCAAGGATTTTTATGGTCATAAAAGTATTGCAAATTACAATCAATCAGGTTTCATTGCAAATTACATGTGTTAATTGCAAAGTTGTTCATTATTGGTATTAAAGAAAGCAGTAAATCTTCTTATGCTAAAAGGAAGCATATTAAAAAATGGAGATAATAAAAGGACTCACCTGTAAATGGCTTGCTCCACTCCTGGTGAATTGTACAGCCACCGCTGGCGATCCACTGCGGCCAAGAACTCTAGCTGCCTCTGTGCAACTGCAACCAAATCTTCTCCAATCAATATCTTTTGTGCCTCCTCCCATTCTTCTTCTTCTTTCTTGTTCATGTTAATATTTCTCTAAAAAATAACAAAAAATATTTACAGAGTCCAAAAGCGTTCCAAGAATATATATAAATATATATATAGTTAGCAAATGCTTAATGTTGGATATATAACACACCACCTGAGACGGGACTAAAAAATTAAGATTAGAAGAGGTTAAAAATTTAGTATATTATATTTTTTTTTATTAATAGAACTGACAAATTAATATTAATGCATACATGAATTAGCAAATGCGCTAACTACCATCCAATTAACCCTAGACACAAAATAAAAAAATCTTGAAATGTATACCCTTGTGTTATTTAAGCTTTGTAGTACCGATTGGCAATCCAAAATAATTCTTTAACGATTATAATTATGGAATAACTAGCAACACAATTTACTTTTAAGAATCTCCCATAATAATAGTTTTATTGTGATTATATGATACAAATAGGACTGAAAAAAAAAAACTTATAGATTATGATTCGTTTGAAATTAGCTAGTTTGGAAAACCTGTAAATATATAGCTCGTTTAATTAAAATATGAGCTGAAAACAAGTGTTTTCTTAGCTTGATTCATTTACCAAACTAGACGCAAACTTGTAGGCGGTAAGAAAGTAAATACCTTGCAAGTTGCAACACACACGAAGAGAGAACTAACACAGAGAAACAGAGGAAGGAGAGATGGAGGAAAAATGTGAGATGCTAAATTCTCGCTCACTGGTAGCCCTTAAATAGATGAATGAAATAATTAAGAGGGAAAAGAACCTCATCTTAAATTTCTATGTAACGAATTAATATTGATGTCACACTCACACACTTGTGTGGTGTAGCATATATTAACAAGAAAAATATTCATAGTTATAAAAGTGGGTTCCCACTTGTCAGCGTCATTTTTCACACTAGGTAACAGCCTCCAGTACCAGTGCTTTCAGTTTTTTTCTTTTCCTTTTTTAATTTTCCTATCTGAAGTGCTTTCAGTTTCTAACTCCTAAAGAAATGTTGCTTTATTTAAAATTTTGGTAAAAGAAAATACTTGTATGTTTATCAAATAAACTGAAACGATATATATAGAACGAATACTGCAGACAAAATAGATTAAGACTGCTATATATACATGAATCCATAAATTCAACTAGATCTCCTGCAAATTTATTTAGCAGGACAGAATTAATAGCTTAATTAATTTGAAGTTTATATACAATATATATAATTTATTAAAATACTTAAAGAAGTAGGAGTAGTTTTTGAAATCTTTGAACGACTACAATATACAAGCCCCTCTAAATTAATTCGAATAAAAAAACATATATGCATGTAGTGGAATCTGACAGGAGTTATCTATATGACCACAATTTGACCATAGACCATAATTAATATTTAGCATAATGCTTCCGTTTCGTAAAAGAGAAATGTACGTAGTAAAGTGAAAGGGAACGTTACTTTTAGTAACATCCTTAATTTTGACCACAATATTATATATATTTTTTTCATGTGTTATCAACGCATTTTTTTTTTTAATTAATACATCTTAATTAAATGCTCCGCTTGACCTCTATTCCTCTTGAGAGACTATATATGTACCGTTTAGTTCTTTTTTTTTTACTATAAAAAAAAGTTAATTTTATTGAGTTTGATTAAGGTCCTTAGCGAAGTAATTGAAAATATGCCAACACTTTAATTAGTTTTAACACTATATTGTTTTTAATTTAAACGACTGATCGATGTACATATTAAATCTTGTTTTGAATCTTATGTATTTTATAGTTTTATATATTGGAGAAAATTGATTTAATTAAAATATTGTCGATAATTCATATTCATTGCGAATAAATTAAATTTCTCCTATTAAAATATTTGAACAAATAAAATATCAAATTTTATTTTCTACACAATTAAACATATTTCCTCTTCCATCAATAAAATCCTTTAAACCGATAAAATTTACAAATTAATTTATAACCATTAAATAAGATATTTTTAAGATCAATCTGAGTGTTAAAATATGTGAAAATTTTCTGGTGTACTCACACAAACATTTGAAATAACTAATTTTTTTCATAAAATTATTATAATATTCAATATCCGGATGAAAATTTAACATTGTTATTTCTATACTCTTTCAGTTATTTAATATTTTATTTATTTATTTTAAAAATTGAACTGACCAAAGAGATGTCTTGCACAGTACTGGATTTTGTATAGAATTTTGTAGATGATGTCTGTTATAGATGATGAGTTATAGAACTAGTTAGATGATGTCCATTGTGAACCGAGAGCAACGAAAAAACTCTGATTTGAGATGTAGCCACTTGCAAGATTTAAGACATATTTAGCACTGCCTCCATCTTTTACTTGTCCGCTCCATTTGATAAATATTTTGATACCTATTGTTATTCGATGGTGGTTCCTGTTGAGAAATAAAAATCTTAGCCTCAGTAAAATATCGTCATGTATAGCTGTCAACCATATTTGGTACTTATCCTTGTAAATCATTGTAATTAAAGAACAAATCAACATGGCATATCTCAGCCACTATAATATAGGAAAGAGCCTAACGGCTAGTAGAAATTAGATTATAAATACTCATGTATATAGAGCTTGTAAATTCAGAACATACAATTAATAAAATCATTGTGCATCATCTCTATTTCTCCTCTAAATTTAATATGGTATCAGAGCGGGAGTAAATTCTGTAAATCACACAACAAGCAACAAGCAAACAAAGGGTCTAGAGCCGATAGAGCCAAAAGAATCCCAAATTCAAGCAACAAGCAATCAGAGGGTCTAGAGCCGACAGAGCCACAAGAACCTCAGATTCAATAAGTTCTTCTTATCAGTTTTTTTTTTTCTTCATTAGTACATACCAGAAAATATTTTATTCAAAACCTGTAAATTCGAAATCTTCTTTGTTGCTTGATCTTCCAAAAGATAAGTACTGGACTTAAGGTCTACTTTCGGTTGACTCGGAATTAATTGGTGTTTTGGTATTTTTGGATATTTTTCCCAAGGACATCATAAAACAGTTTTAAATCTTGTACCAGTAACCCGTTTTAACCAAACAAAAAAAAATATCAGTAAAGGGTAAATAAATAAAAAATTTAATTTTACCACACAAAAAAGGCCTTCGAAATCTGTACCACACACACACACAAAAATTAGTTCTCAAAAGAAAAAAATAGTGCAAAACCTGTACCAGCAACAAACCAGCCCCAATTTTTTGACCTTACAGAACCGAAAATCTCAAGAAAATGGAATCACAACCATCAAAGAAACCAAAGGGACCGAGTAGAGAAGGAGATCGCCGATCAGATCAGAGCGATGGTCATTGTAAGGAAAGAGGCGGCTACCATGGTGAACAAAAGATGGGTTCTTTAGTGGAGAATAAAGTAGTGGACGGTTCAGAAAAGAAAAGAGATGAAGGGGTCAGATCTGAGTTGGCTCAATGCCTCAATCTAATACAAATTCCAATTCCTTCGGATTCTCCGTGGCTCAAACAGTACAGATGATCCAAATATTAACCCGAATAAACAGTTTGCTATAGCAGCAAACTTCAGGTTTTGTACACTCTAAATCTACTCTTAATTCTTGCAAAATTGATAACAATTTTAAATTTGCAAATCTGTGTCACAATACAAGTAAATGGATTATTGACTCGGGTGCCACTGACCATATGACATGGGACCAAAATAAATTAGAAAATATCACACAAATTAAGGACCCTCAACATGTAATTGTTGCAAATGGAAATAAAGTCCAAATTCATGGTTTTGGTACAACCAAATTTCTTACAAAAGATGTGAATGATATTTTGTATTTACCAAATTTTAACTCAAACTTGTTATCGGTTAGTAAAATAACTCAAGAGTTAAATTGCAATATCATATTCTCACCAAACAAAATGACCCTTCAGGATTGAGAATCAGGAAATACGATTGGTGAGGGATGTTTGAAAAATGGTCTCTATTATCTTGAAGACAACAAAAATAAATGTCTTGTGTCATCAAATTCAGTAGACCGTGACAAATTGCTACACTAGCGATTTGGTCATCCATCTGATCAAGTTTTAAATAAACTTTTTTGTTATAATCTAAATTCAAAAAATTGTGATGTGTGTAGATTTTCAAAACAAACTAGATTACCATTCTCTTCATCCAACAATATGTCAAAAAAATGTTTTGACTTAATTCATTCAGATGTTTGGGGGCCAGCTCCTGTTAATTCTTATAATCATTTTAAATATTTTGTTACATTTATTGATGATTTTTCTCGAACAACTTGGGTTTATCTTTTAAAAGGAAAAAATGAGGTGTTTTCATATTTTCAAGAGTTCTATAATTTTGTCGAAAATCAATATAATGAAAAAATTAAAATTTTTAGGTCGGATAATGGTACAGAATATATAAACAAAAATTTCTTAGATTCTTTTAAGCAAAAGGAAATTTTACATCAAACCACATGCATTAATACTATTGAACAAAATGGAGTTTCAGAAAGAAAAAATAGACATTTACTTAAAGTCACTAAATCACTTCTCTTTCAAACTAATGTTCCAAAATCCCATTGGTCAGACGCAGTGTTTATAGCAACTTACCTCATAAACAGGTTACCAAGTGCTAGACTTAAGAATATGAGTCCCTTAGAAATTCTTAAGAACAGAAAAATTGATCTTGATCATATAAGAATATTTGGGTGTACATGTTTTGTACACATAAAAAGACAAGACAAATTAGATAAAAATTCGGTTAAAGCTATTTTCTTGGGATATTCCTCGGAAAAGAAAGGATATAAGTGTTATGATCCAAAAAATCATAAACTTTATATCTCTCGAGATGTGTCATTCTTTGAAAATGAACCTTATTATCAAACAAATAAGCAAGATAATGGACAAAGTCAACCAATTTTATCATCTCCAAATAATTTCATATTTTTTTATGAAGTAAATCAAGAACAGGTTGAACATGTGGAAGAAGAACAAATTGGTGAAACAAGTGCAATCTCCTCAGGGGAAGAAAATGAGGAAAATGAGTCAAGTGAAGAAACAACTCAAGAAGAAATTACCTTGAGAAGATCCACAAGACAAACTCGACCCTCCGTCAAACTAAGGGATTATGTATCCCAACAGGTGATGTATCTAATTCAAGATTTTATTTCTTATAAGAAGGTATCTCCTGAATACCGAGCTTACTTGGGTAACATCAACAATCAAATCGAACCAACCAATTTTAATGAAGCCAACCAAAGTCCAGTTTGGGTTAAGGCTATGACATAAGAACTTCAAGCCTTAGAAAAAAATGACACTTGGGATATTATTCATTTACCAAAAAACAAAAAGACCGTAGGTTGCAGATGGGTATACAAATTCAAATACAATTGTGATGGTACAATTGAAAGACACAAAGCTAGGTTAGTAGCCAAAGGGTACACCCAAACTTATGGTATTGATTACCAAGAGACCTTTGCACCAGTAGCAAAAATGAATACAATTAGAATTTTACTATCGGTGGCCACCAACTTGTTCCAAATGGATGTAAAAAATATATTTCTTCAAGGAACTTTGGAAGAAGAGGTCTATATGACTCTTTCTCCAGGTCACAAAAATGCATCGGATCCAACACTAGCATGTAAGTTAAAGAAAATAATTTATGGTCTGAAGCAATCACCAAGAGCATGGTATGCCAAGCTAAGTTTTTCTCTTTTAAAAATTAATTTTAATAAAAGTACAGCTGATTCCTCCATGTTTGTCAAACATTCACAAAATTACACGATCATTATTCTTGTCTATGTAGATGATATTATCATCACTGGAAATAATAATAGGGAAATTAACAAGGTTAAACAATATTTGAAGGAGGAATTTGATATCAAGGATCTTGGAAAACTTTCATATTTCCTTGAAATAGAAATAGCTCACTCAAGTAAAGGCTTATTTTTATCTCAAAGGAAATATGTCCTTGACCTGTTAAAAGAAACTGGTAAGTTGGGAGCTAAACTAGCCAATACTCCAATGGAAACTAAAATTAAACTTGGAATTGAAGATTGTGAAATACTACATGACATAGGACAATACCAAAGGTTGGTAGGCAAGTTAATTTATCTTACGGTTACCAGACCTGACATTGCCTTTGCAGTTAGTGTTATAAGCCAATTCATGCATGCGCCGCGCACCAGTCACTTGAGTGCAATTGATAGAATACTGAGATATCTTAAAGGCACTCCAGGTCAAGGAATTTGGATGAAGAAAAATAATTCTAATGATATGGTTGGTTTTTCTGATGCAGATTAGGCCGGTAGCTACGATAAAAAATCAACCACAGGCTTTTGTACGTTTGTAGGTGGCAACCTGGTCACTTGGAAGAGCAAAAAACAAAATATTGTGGCAAGATCAAGTGCAGAGGCAGAATATCGAGCTATGGCATCCACTACAAGTGAGCTCATCTGGATCAAACAGCTACTCAGTGATATGAAGATAAAGCTCTCAAGAACAATGCAAATGTATTGTGACAACCAAGCTGCACGACATATTGCATCCAATCCAGTGTTCCATAAAAGAACAAAGCATATAGAGGTCGACTGTCACTTTGTGAGAGAAAAAGTGCAGTCGAGAGAAATAGAAACACTATTTGTTAGAAGCAAAGAACAATTGGCAGATATCTTCACTAAAGCACTCGACAAATCCAGTCATCTAAACATACTCGGCAGGTTGGGCTCAATCAATCTATGTGAACCCAACTTGAGGGAGAGTGTTGAGAAATAAAAATCTTAGCCTCAGTAAAATATCGTCATGTATAGCTGTCAACCATATTTGGTACTTATCCTTGTAAATCATTGTAATTAAAGAACAAATCAATATGGCATATCTCAGGCACTATAATATAGGAAAGAGCCTAACAACTAGTAGAAATTAGATTATAAATACTCATGTATAGAGCTTGTAAATTCATAACATACAATCAATAAAATCATTGTGCATCATCTCTATTTCTCCTCTAAATTTAATAGTTCCGATTGAAATGACTACGTCGCATTAATTCTGAATAGTAATTGCAACTCTAATTGGATTTCTGAATCGATTGCTATTGAATAACCAGATTTCAGTATAATATGTGTTTTCGATTTGAATGGTTAAATTGGATTTTGATTGGGTATTGAATTGGATAATCGGATTATGATAGTATATTTAACTGGAATATTGGGGTCTAGACACTGAAATTGTTTTCAATGGACAAATATACTGGGAATCACCTGTTTCAAAAATTCCAAATAGAAATAGAAATGTTGTTATTGAAAACCTAGACCCAATTGATATTGTCAGTTAAATATGCATACATGATTTGATATTTAATTGTGGATTAATCCAATCCTATTGAAATGGTTGTTTATTGTTATTAAACAAACTATAGAGAAGCTGCATCGTTAAATAACTAGTTACTTGGCTTTGTAGTTGAATCCGTATTATTTATGTTTCTTTATGTTGTGATGTAGGTTGACAGAACGGCGGATAAATGCAAGAATGTTGTTCTGTCGCATCGCATACCTAGCCCGGCCACCGGGGCGTGACAATATTCTTATCAAATCTCAAAATTATGTATTTTTTTCAAAATTATATTTATTCTTCTAAATTTTGAGAAATAATAAAATTATTCAATTATTATCTTTTCCACAAAAACTAAATTTAAATTTATAAAATTCTTATTTGACCTTTTATGTATAAATAAATAAAATTTGTAGTATGTATAACAAAAATATCCAGTCTTCTAATTAATTATTTTTTAGGACAAATTAATAATTTGTTATCTACATGTGATATACAATGTGCATATTTATCTACCTGTGATATACACTGTGATATATATATATAAAGAGAGAGAGTTGGGCTACGGTACTTTGTGAAGTAAAACGAGTGTTTTACTTCACTCCTATAGTTTCAATTTCAAAACTCAAAAAGCCAATCCTAACTATTCAAGTTAATCTCCATATTAGATTGTGCTTGGAGACTAAATTTTACAATTTTTAGAAACTATTTCCTATTTTTTCGAATTTTTAAAATCATTGTTTTCATAAAATTGTGAACTATAAAAAATCAATGATTTTAAAAAATTCAAAAAATAGTAAATTTTTTCTAAAAATTGTAAAATTTGGTCACCAATCACACTTTATTATGGAGATCAACTTGAACAATTCAGATCAATATTTTGAACATTCAAATTGAAGATATAGATGTGAAGTAAAACACTCACTTTACTTTGCGAAGTACCGTATATGTGTGTGTGTGTGTGTGTGTGTAGTCAGGCTAATTTGCTGCTAGCAGAATTTCAGCAAACTACTGCCAGGTCAGTGAGCTATCGGATCTGATTTAGATTTGTACGTGTTAAATGAGGAGCTGATTTGATTTTGACGGAACGAAAATTTTCAAAAATGATTATGCTACGTATGGTATTTCAAAAATGGATGATTTGGAAGGAAATCTAATGAATGATTTGGAAGTAGATGAAATTAGGATCAGAGTTAAAAGAGCCTTTAGAAAAGAAAAGCGTTGAGCCTGACATAGGGAAGATTAGACCTGAGTTGGTGCATGTCATCCTGTACATTGAAAAACAAACCATAAATCTTTATTTCATCACAATTAGAGGCTGACCCTCGAGTTATCAAGTGACCTGCATATGTAACTTGCATTAGCACTTAAGAAGTTGCCAATAAAACACTCTATTTACATAGAATTGTGATTGGCTACTTAAACAGTGAAGGTTCTAAAGAATTCTGACAGGAGTTATGGCCACAATTTGACCATAAATAATTATCACAATATATACTTTCCTTTGGTAAAAGAAAAATGTAGTGCGGTGATGCATGCGTTATCCTTGGTAACATCTTTGACCGCACTAGCTACATCTCCATGAGTTATGAACACCATTTATTTTAAAACGTTTTAAATGCTCCTCTAGACCACTACTATTCCTCTTGACTAGTCTTGATATACTATATGTGGTACACGACACAGATAGACTTTCAAGTATCGTAAAATTGACATCTTGCATTAATTGTCATTAATTAAGAAGATGTGTAGTTGGGTACTGATCAATCATGGTGCTAGCTGTTGATTTGTTGTTACGCGAACATATTAAATTTGCTCTATTATATTGTACGTGGTAGATAAACACATAAATGCAACTCACTAATTCTTCAGTCATACATATTCTCAAATAAGAACTATAATTTATCACAAAATATGATTTTATTATGTATGGTACCAAATACATATATATTCTTTGAAACCCAATGAGAATTGAACATATATTACTAATTAATTACAACTTTTTTCTGGTTTTCCTATTACTTTTTTAGTAATACAAACACTACAATTTCCGTAAGCTACTGATTTAGCATGCAATACGCATTTAAACTAGCTAGGTACGCTCCAAATAAGCATGAAACACGTTTTTTTTTTTAAATAATGATTCCAAACTACAGGGTTTATTAGGTTTATTTCGATAACAAGGATATGTGCCTTCCCTTGTGAAAGTATCGTGTGTGTATGTGTGTGTGTATATATACATGTCCCATCTTTCTTGGAAATAATCATAAAGAAAATAACACATTCATAAGTTCATCGACTAGTACTAGTGCTTAATTAATCAATTCTTCCTTTGTTTCTGTCTTATGACTTCATTAAATACTTTAGTTGTTGAAGTTCCCACTGAAGAGACGATCCCAACCATTGACATCGGACATCTTGTCAATGGAACCCCTGATCAACGGTCTACGATGCTTCGAACACTGGCCAAGGCTTGTGAAGATTGGGGATTCTTCATGGTACCTATGTTTGATGCTTGACAATGGCAAATTTTTATTTTTAAATCCTACAATTTCCTTTATGATCTTATGCATGCACTACTTTATTTGTTGTCATTTTTACTTTTTAGCTGGTCAACCATGGAATTCAAGAAAGATTAAGGGATGAGATGCTGGAGGCATTCAAGGCCTTGTTCAATCTGACAGATGATGAAAAAGGATCATATAGCGGGGCACATGTACTGGATCTGATTCGAATTGGGAGTCAGTTTAACTCCATGACTGATACAGGGGAATGTCAGTGTGTGAGACATTATGCAAAGATAATGGTGCATCCTCAATTCTACTCTGTACCAAAGCCTCTTAATTTCAGGTACCACAAGTATTCAACCCTAAGAGTGCAGGTTGTACTAAATGTTTATAAGGTGCATGCATTAAGGTTTGTCTGGTCAAAATTCTTTTGTCAAGCATATGTAGATCATTATATATATATCACATGAGCAGCAGTCACAATTAAAATTGTACTATTTTTCAATTACCCTATTTAAATTGTTGTTTCTTTAAATTCAAATTCACAGGAATATATCAAAAGAGTATTCTGATTGCACAAGAGTTATAGGCCTGGAGCTCCTCAAAAATATCTGGGAGGGCTTACGCATAAAAGAAAGCCGCATTATGGAGGCCTTAAAACTCAGTTTATGCACACAACATTTGGCAGGCAATCTATATCCACATTACTTGAATCCCGGTAATGCATTGGGTTTGGTACCACACTCCGACCTTGGTTTTCTCACACTTGTTTACCAAAACGGTGTTGACGGCCTCCAAATCATGCACAAAGATAGATGGATATACGTAAAGCCTGTACCGAATTCCATTATGGTCAATGTCGGCGATCACATGGAGGTACAGGCATGCATCTTCGATATTTTTATCTGAAATAGTTGTCTCAATTTGTAGAACATTCGCATTATACCAGTTTTGTTTTGTTCATAAACATTAAAAAGGAAGTTGTTTTGATTTATTGCAGATAGTAAGCAATGGAAAATACAAAAGTGTGTTGCACAGAGCAGTGCTGAACAGTGAAATGGAGAGGATGTCGATTGTGACAGTCATCGGGCCATCGCTTGATGCGATTGTGGAACCAATTGCTGATATGGTGAATGCCGATTCTCCTGCCATGTTTCGCGGCTTGACGTATAGGGATTATTTTGAACACCAACAGAGCAACAGTCTTGTGGAGAAAGGAGCGTTGAACCTTGTAAGATTGCACACAGATAATTAAGACTTTTAAAATGAAAATTGATCATTACTGGTACGATGAAACACATTCACAATAACAATGTGTGTATTGCTTCAAATATAAAACTCAGAAATAATAAAAATAAGGAAAGACTATGTATAAAGTTCATAGTTTAAAGGGAACCGTCTCAATGTGCTCTTTCCTAATTGTATTAACGTTGGATTTGTTTGGATCTCTTTAATTCTAATTGTCAAATGCTTTATTTTGCCTTTTTTTTGTGTTTAATCGATGTAAAACTTTAATTATATCTCTAGAGAAATATTAAATAAAAATTGAGATATGAAATATCGGAACTAAAATCATGACCCTATTCTATGAGTGATATTAATATTTATGATATATTTATAACTATAAGGCATCCAATTACAATATATATATCGTACCACATGTCCGCAGCCAACACTCTCCCTCACAGTCACAGGAGAAACACTAACACTGTTCACTGCTAAAAAAGCCGCTAAATTTTCTATATCTCGGTCCAAAAGAAACGCTCGGTCCTATAACTCTAGATAGAGAAGAAGACAATTTCTGAATCCAAGATTTTTTATTGATTCTTGACTAGTCTTTACAATGTACAGTGTACCTTATTTATAGAGAATGGATTTACATCACCTAATAAAGGTTATACTCTTTAATCAGAGTTCTGACTAACTCACAACCTAACAGCCACTGCAACTAACATCCTAACAGTATGTACTAACTAACTTTTACTAATCAACACTTGATACTATGGTTCAGAAATATTTGGTAAAAAAATAATTTGTAATAAAATTATGTTAAAACAAAATATTACACTCAAATAATTCACTAATTATATAATGTAATACAATAATTAAAAATTAAACGCACTTTTTATTGCCAGAAGCTATACCGAGCTGGCTGAATTATCTCATTGTCCTATGTATTAAAATACAAATGGGGATATTGTTGTATACGATCAAAAAGGAAAGACATTAATGTAGTGTCAAATGAAGAGTTATTAATATCCTCATATCCAACATATGGATTGTATGTGCCAGAAGAATTATAGTCTGGTTATACTCCATATGAAGATGAGCTTGAATTATATCCCCCACTGAGCTCTGAGGTCCCATACATGTCATCATAAGAATTAATATTCGATTTTTTGCCGTTAGTTCATTGACATCTCTATACCATGTTCATGTTCGTTTACTATCTGAGGTAGGGCCCCGTGGTTGTTCCCTTTGCTGGTGAATTGATTCAGAATATGTGTTTTGAGTTTCCAAATATGTACTAGGGACGCCATCTCCTGCCTAGAAAATTTCACATATAGTCAAATAGAGTCACATGCATTGTCTACAAATTTCACATAGAGTCAAATATGTTGTTTTTCGTTCATTCTTGCAATATCTAAGCAGTGCCTAACCCGTTTCTAAACATGCAATATACAAAAACTGTTGAAATTTTTTTTTAAATTGAAAAAATGCCTGACTCTGTCAAACTCGGTCAGAACTGGGTTAGACTAGGCCTGACTCAGCCTAGCTCGGCCAAAAAATCGGATAACTCGGCCGAGTCAGACACTGTTCATCCGAGTTTTGCTGCAAAACTCAAACAAGCGAGGAACTCAGGCATAACTCGGACCGGACCGGCCCGATTCCGAGTTGACTCGGAATCGGCCGAGTTTATGAACCATGCTTGATACTGTTGTCTTGCCGCCTTGATCTTTTGTGTTTGTCTCGGAATGGGAGCTGTCCAGTGTGACTCTAGCTATTAGTCCTCCCGCAAGCTTAGCCAGATGAACAAACGGTGAGCTTGGAGGAAAGAAGAAGAAACCAGGGAGAAGTAAGGGTCTTAGTGAAAATATCCGCAAGTTGATTCTTGGAAGATAGAAACCGAATTTGTAGAGATTTGCTTGCAACTCGCTCTCGCACAAAATGATAATTGATCTCTACAAGTTTGGTTCGTGCATGGAACATTGGATTGAAGACTAAAAAGGTCGCTCCAATATTATCGCACCATATAATAGGTGGATTCGAGAGAGGAAAATGAAGCTCAGCCAAAACATATTGCAGTCAAACAATCTCAAAACTCGTAATTGCAAGGGATTTGTACTCAACTTCGGTGCTTGAGCGAGCAACTGTTAGTTGCTTCTTAGAGCCCCACGAAATGAGATTATCACTAAGGAAAACACAAAATCCCAAAGTCGACTTGCGGCCATCAATAGAGCCAGCCCAATTGGTATCGCTAAAGGCATGAAGAGAGAGTTGTGACCGGAGCTTAAAATATTTGTATTAATGGATTATTTTAGTGTAAGAAACGATCTTAATATATTTTTGGATTAATTATATTTGTTTTTACATTTTTTTCTATTTTTTAATACAAAATAAGTTTCTGTAAAAGAAATTCAAGTTTCCGATTCCAATTTCAATTCCACAGGTAAGTGACTGATCCCGATTTCAATTTTGCGAACCTTGTCTTAAAACATTAATTTTCTCTATTTTTATATTTAAATTAAAATAACACATGTTGCTAAATATATCTCCATTCTTATATAATGCATGTTATCCTGATCCGCCAACAGCTAAGATTGAAGGATAAATTTTCGAATTTAATATCACTCCTCCAATCACATAATCTGTCATATTTTGATTAAATGTATCTATTTTATGTGTAGAAATCTAAATTTAGTTAAAAATATACTCGCCACACATATTGCTATATAGTTTGTCACAATTAAAATTGAATGAATTCCTATCGATATGTTTCATTATTTCTCCTTAAAGCTATATTTGATTTCTGTAATTAAATTATTTTCTTATTTCTTCATTTTCTTTGTTTTATTTCTTCTCTTTCTATATATTTTTGACAATAAAAATAGAAATTATTCAATCTTTTCTACTCTGTAGAGGGTAACGACTCATAATTTAATATAGCAATTTTGATCAGGTCAATCTCGAGTTGTGACCATCAATACAAAATTAGAAATTAAAACTCCAGCTTTTGTTTTCCTTCTCTTTTGTTTTTTTTTTTCTTTTTTGAGGAAAAACCAATGTTGGCACTAGTGGAAAAATAGGTATCAGTGACGGTCGTTTATGCACATCAGAGACGGACTTAGAGGCGATACTGATAGTAATAATAATCAGGAACAGTTAAACAACCGTTACAGATTCAACAATCAAGAACGGTCGTTTAAATGCCCGATACTGAAAGTCACTTTCAGTAACAGTCGCTTATAAACGGTCGTTTATTAACAACTGTTACTGAAAGTCACTTTCAGTATCGGGTATTTAAACAACCGTTACTGAAAGTCACTTTCAAAGACAGCTAATTAAAAATGAGCCAATACTAAAAGGTATAATCAACCGAACTTGATTGTATTTTTCTTTTTTTTTAATTATATTTTAATGTTGCCAGCCCCTACCAAATTTGTTGACCAATAATTAATATATCAGAGTCACAAACAGTTTGAACATGCCACTAATGATATTTCTTCAATTTCACAAAATAACACATCCTAAATTAAAATGTTTCTTCAAGTTCACAAAATAACACATCAAATTAAACATCATTAAGTTCACATGTTATTATAAACAAGTTAAAGCACTCCTAAATTACGACAAAACCACAAGTTGAGTAGGACCTCTTCCTCGTTTCTTGGGAAGGGCAGTGATAGGCTCAGCATCATCACCACCACTGGACATGATTTTAGCTGCAAAAAAAATTCAGAACTAAAAAATGAAAATTCAGCCACTAATGATAATTAAATGGCTTGGCTCCTATTTTATTGCATACTATAATAAACTATATCTAAAATGTGAATTGTAAAATTTGGGGTAATCTGATAAAAGTTGTATTGGACAGACATTGAGGCTGCTATGTCTGTCTGATAAATCGGTACAGTAGGTACTCTCAGAAATTGTAATTCTAGGCTTTCACCTATTTAATAATAAAACATCTTATAGCCAAGCTAAAAACTAGAAACAATAATGTGCATTGCAATCTGCAGGATCTTAATAAGACCTGTTATAAGTATCACTTTATTTAGTAAGGGATTTGATAATTATTTTGACTAAATCCGATAGTTCCATCAGGCACATTGTAATCTGCGCATTATTACTCCAATACAGTATCTTTTTCTTTTTCTTTTTTTGAAATGCTTGGTAGAGACTACCAAGTGTTACTCCAATACAGTATCAGCTCATTAAGTGTGGATTATTTTGATTAAATCCACAACAATAGTTCCATTAGGCGCATTGTAATATGCAGTATCTCAAATGCACCTTTTCTAGGTACCATTTTGTCTATTTAAAGAAGAGGGCAATTACACCAATCTAGTATAAAGCTAGCTAATTTGGTCTGCATTATTTTGACTAAGCCCAAAAGAACAGTTCCATAAAAAGGATCACAAGGCACCCAAACGATAAACTTTAGAAGTCCATCAAAACGAAAAAACTTGGAGTCTTCTTTTTAAATTCCAATATTCAAGTAAAATTAAAATGCAAAATTAAATAGATTTGTACCCAGTTGGTCCAGCTCAATCACATGGGGTTCCACACCAATACGCTTGAAAAGTGATTTCACTTCTGATGAATACCTTCAATTCTGGGGTTAAGATTAAACTCTAACCTTCGTGTTAGAGTATACAACATTACAAATTTGGTAATTCAATTAATAGAGCAGCCAAACCCTTATCTACTAACTCCATCTACTGGCAAAATACAGAAATTTCAGCTCTACAATTGGACACCCTAGAAATCTAGCACTTGCATATTATATTGGCAAAATGACTACATGATTGATAATTATGAATCAAGCAACTCACATTTTCCTTCATTAATGGGGATTGATTTCCTTCATAGCTGCTGAAGCACTGTGATTGAATAAAAAAATACACAATTCATCATCAACATAGGTGAAATTATGAGAAAATTAAACGCCACAACCTACGGTAAGTTCCAGAAATTCGGTGGATTGTAATAAAGCAATCTAGTTATATCAAAATCTCATTTGAAAATTTCGTTGAACAACTGTTGTGCATTATCGCTGATTTACCACCAGTAACTATACAGCAAAGCTACTGTAAATTCCAATCAATTCACAGGGACATTAAATCAATGGACACAACATCACTGCTACTAAAGTTCCAAACAAACCTAAATTGCTACTAAACTTCCAAACAAACCTAAATTATTCTTCAGTAAAAAAACACAAATTTGCTATTTGAAGTAGAATGATGCAGAATCAGAGAGGAGGAAGAGAAATACCAGTCGGGATTTGCTGAGGCTTCGCTTGACTTATCAAGAGAAGCGACAGGGATCGACTAGCCAACAGATGTGCTGCATAGCATTAGTTCAACTTAAAACACTAACCTTAAAAAAAAAAAAGCATTAGTTCAACTTTTGCTGAAACAGTTTAGATCCAAAGAGTTCAACTTCTAAAAGAATGCAAAATCAACTTAATTTATAATTTTTATAACATTTTACTAATTAATTTCACTGGTTGTACATACATACTGAAATTGGGGGTTGAATTTAACTTTGAAGCAAAGTAAAATCAAAGATAAATAGCAAGAACTGACCTCCGAGAAAGAGCGCGAGGTCGCCCACACGAAAAGCATTTGCTGTGTCGTGAGAGGCATCTCGCCCCGCTATGGCCGTTTCCACCAGTTTCTCTGCGCTTCTCACCGCCTTGCTTCAAAAACCGTGTAATCGGACCTGCTGAGAATTGTAGCCTCGCCTTGCCGCTCCTGGAGGTGGCCTTTGTGACCTCGGTCGCACCGATCGCCTTTCTTCTTACCTGCTATTTTAGATCTAGGTTTTTTTAAGAGAGGTGCTGAAGAGAGCACAAGTGAAATGTAAATTTTGGAGAAGTAGGCACAGCCGAAATTTTTTTTGGAGGGAGTAGTACTACGTTAGCGGTGAATTTTCCAGAGAGATCTTCTCAAATAAAGAAGTTATAAGGATTGTGAGTTTTGTACTCTGAGGTAACACAATATTTGTGTTTCGATCGGATTGTGTTATCATATTTACTCACCATTATTAAAAGATCCTATGCATTGTCTACCGTCTGATTAATTACAGAAATATTATGTTACCTCGGAGTATAGAGACTCTTACTAGTATCTATTCAAAATGAATAAATCAACACCATTCTTCACAGCAGTACATATAAAAAAATTTCAAAATTTCTATTTCTATTTTTTTTTTATTTGTTATATGGTCAAATAATATCTGTACATGTCATTTTTTTATAGCATTTTATCATTATATGCCCCTTCAAATTTATAAAACATTTTCGGACCGTTTATTTTCACGCGGGAAATCAACAGTCGATTTACGATGAAATCATTCTAAATCTATTTAAAAATAATCAAGAAAGAATACTGAACATAATCAACATAAAATTTCGAACATTTAGTTAAGTTTGAGTTTCGATCCAACGTGAAGTGTGTATAGCCCTTCGATGTTTCGATATTCCGTTGACTTGATAGATAAGTAAATAAAAATAAAATTTCATCAAACTTTGCTACAGGAGAATAAATTCAGTGTTCTTTAATTTCAACGGTTCTGATCAACCAACAGATGGCGTGTTTACGCACGCCTTCATTAACTCACGAAGCAAGAGTTTATATTATATGTTTCATAAACTAATGCTTTGTTAGTTAACAAAGGGGTGCGTTAAACAAGTCGTATGTTGGCCGATCGGAACCATTGAAATTAAAGAGCATTGAATTTATTTTCATGCAACAAAGTTTGATGAAATTTTATTTTTATTTATCTATCCATCAAGCCGACGGAATATCGAAACATCAAAGGGCTATACACACTTCGTGTTGGATCGAAGCTCAGACATAACCAAACTTCAGAACTTTTATGTTGGTTACGTTAAATATTCTCCCTTGATCATTTCAAAATAAATTTGGAATCATTTTACTGCAAATCGACTGTTGATTGCTCACGTGAAAATGAACGGGTCACAATTATTATCACACATTGAAGGGATAAATAATGATGAAATTCTATAAATTCAATAATTGTAAGTATGATTTGGCTATAGAAACCGCAATAAAAATTGAAAATTTTTTTTGTATTTTTTTCATATTATTTGCAATGCATACATTAATTAATTTGCACATATGTAACTCTGAGTCATCCAATAAATATTGTGCTGTCGTGATTGTCAATGGACATATCCATGGTCATCCATCTTATATATTCAAGAGATGTCTCTATGAAAACTTGGTCCCACTTGTCAATAAAATATACATGGACCTTCAATAAAATATAATATACAGTGACAATCAGGGACGGTCGTTTATAAAGGACCGTTACTGATTGTCACTTTTAGTAACGGTCGTTTATAAATGACCGTTACTGATTGTCACTTTTAGTAACGGTCGTTTATACCAACCGTTACTGACTGTCCAGACATTATCAGTAACGATCGTTTATAAACGACCGTCCCTGATTATCACTTTTAGTGACGGCTTTTAATTTTGCTCATTCTAGAAGACAATCAGTATCGCTTGTTGCCTATACAAGATCCTAATGTGCCGATACTGATATCAAATTTTCCACTAGTATGGGAATACTAAAACAGAGGTCCATTTTATTCAGATTTAAGTTGTAGGATTTATTTTTTCAATTTGAATTATTCGATTATAAATAGATGTTTTAGATTGATTTGTTGATGTTATTGAAAATTTACTTCTATATAGTTTCAGTGGATCAATTTTAGCATATTCATTTTAAATTTGACACAGTTATAACATAAAAGATAAATTATGGAATAAAAAATACAAAATAAAGACAAATTTATATATACTTTTCACTGCCGTAAGAGTCGATCTGGAGCATATCTAAAACCTTGGCAAGGGGTGCTCAGAAGTGTATTTTTAAACATATATTTTGAAATTTAATTGTTTTTTTTAAGTGTAGAAGTTTAAATTTAATTAGAGATGCACTCGCTATCTGTATTGCCACACATAATGCTAAAAATTAAAAAAATAAAATTAGCATTAGATTTTTGTTATTATATCTCTCTTAAGCTTTGATTGGCTCAAAGAGATTAATTTTCGATTTTGACAGATAACATATCTCATTTCCGAATTGCCAACCTCTTATTCATTTTTGAAAGAGAACAAAAAAGGCAAAATATTAATTTATTCCCTACCACATATCAATATTTAATTTAATTGATTTTTTTTATAAGATTTAACTGAATTTTAACGTAAATATTGAAGAGGGTATTTTTCCATTTTCATTGCAAAGAATGTTGTTAAAATTAAAGCAGTCATTTGTCGTTGTTTTCTTACTGTTATTTATTATTTCTCTCTGTTCAATTTTAATGTTAAATCTTATAATATAATCCCGTTACAACGCACTGGCACGATACTAGTAATATATTGATTTGTGATGAGTTTCATCAAAGATATAAACATTGGAACTATTTTGTTGATTTTTCTTCGGATGTGGTCAATTATTTCCTTTCAACCTAGTGAACAATTTACTTCATTTATTATTTTTTTGTATAAGCTTCCTTTTAGATGGATAGAATCAAATCTTTATTTTTCTAGAAAAACTAGGCTTGTCTCCGTTTATACATAGGTTCTGTTATTTCCAATTAAACGACTTATTTTGATGATAAGGATGTGACCGGAGCTTTCAGTCCATATATGTCCCATCCTTTTTGAAACTAAGGTACATATAGATGCAAGGATGAAAACGTAATGGATAATATCTAATCTATATTTGGTTTGTATTCTAAAAATTAGACATAAATATTCGATAAATATTATGAATTTTAGATATTTTAATAACTTTTACATTATTTTATTTATCATTATATTAGATAAATATTATGAATTTTAGTATATTTTAATAACTTTTACATTATTTTAATAAATATCTAATCTGATTCATATTTGTATCCAAATCCATCTGATATTCGCTCCGTATCTGTATTCAGAAAAAAAAAATAATATATAGATATGATTTTACTACTGTCCCCTCTTTATCCGCTCCATTTTCATCTCATACATGTCTCATTCTTCTTGGAAACTATCATAAAGACAATAATTAAGATATTAATAAGTTTGTCGACAGCTAGTGCTTTATCAATTCTTCTTTTGTTTCTCTTCTATGACTTCTTTAATTTCTTTAGATGCGGAACATCCCACTGAAGAAACAATCCCAACAATTGACTTCGGACTTCTTCTTAATGGAACCCCAGATCAACGGTCGGCGATGGTTCGATTACTTGCCACGGCTTGTGAAGACTGGGGATTCTTCATGGTACTGATAAGTTACTAGAACATCTATTATTCGGTATGCACACCCCATAGGGTACTGGTATACTGGTATGTATCATTTGCCTTGCTCAGCCGATTTTGCGTCGTCCTGTTAGTTCCATTTTAGGAATTTCTGATGCTGGAGAGCGAAATTCTTATATCTTACAATTTCATTTCTGATCTTATGTTACTTTGTTTGTCACTTTTTGTTTTTTTTTTTTTATTCTCTGTGTTTTTAGCTGGTAAATCATGGAATCCAAGAAAGGTTGAGGGATGAGATGCTCGAAGCATTTAAGGCGCTGTTTGATCTGACAGATGATGAAAAAGGATCATATATCGGGGCAGATGTGTTGGATCCGATTCGAATCGGTAGCAGTTTTAATTCCAAGACTGATACAGGGAAGTGCTCGAGACATTATGCGAAGATATTTGTGCATCCTGAGTTCCACTCTGTACCAAAGCCTTTTAATTTCAGGTACCAGAAAAATGAACCCTAAATTGCATTTAGGTTATCTGGTCAAAATTCTTTTGTCATGCATATTTAGATAAAAATTTCAAAACTTTATCATGCCACCAGCAGTTTATTTAATTTTATTTTTCATTTTACCATTTTCAATTGTTCATTTTTTACAATAAATTTCATAGGAATATATCAAAAGAGTATTCTGAGTACACAAGAGCTATAGGCCTGGAGCTCCTCAAGGCTATATGGGAGGGCTTAGGCATAAAAGAAAACCGTCTTGCGGATTCCTTAAAACTCGGTTCATGTTTCCAACTTTTAAGTTGCAATCTCTATCCACCGTACCCGAAACCTGATAGTGAATTGGGTTTGGTACCACACTCCGACCTTGGTTTTCTCACACTTGTTTACCAAAACGGTGTTGACGGCCTCCAAATCATGCACAAAGATAGATGGATATACGTAAAGCCTGTACCAAATTCCATTATGGTCAATGTCGGCGATCACATGGAGGTACAGGCATTTTCGATAATTTTCTCTGATATAGTCATCTCAATTTGTAGAACGTGCGCATTATGCAACTTTTGTTTTGTTCATAAAAATTAAAAAGGAAGTTGTTTTGATTTATTGCAGATAGTAAGCAATGGAAAATACAAAAGTGTGTTGCACAGAGCAGTGCTGAACAGTGAGATGGAGAGGATGTCAATTGTGACAAGTATCGGGCCATCGCTTGATGCGATTGTGGAACCAATTGCTGATTTGGTGAATGCCGATTCTCCTGCCATGTTTCGCGGCTTGACGTATAGGGATTATTTTGAACACCAACAGAGCAACAGTCTTGTGGAGAAAGGAGCGTTGAACCTTGTAAGATTGCACACAGATAATTAAAACTTTTAAAATGACAATTGGTCATTACTGGTATGATGAAACACATTCACAATAACAAGGTGTGTAGTGCTTCAAAAATAGAACTCAGAAATAATAAAAGGAAAGACTATGTATATTGTTCATAGTTTAAGGGGAGCCGTCTCAATGTGCTCTTTCCTAATTGTCAAATGCTTTTTTTGGCCTTTTTTTTTGTTTAATCGATGTAAAACTTTAATTATATCTCTAGAGAAATATTAAATAAAAATTGAGATATAAAATATCAGAACTAAAATCATGACCCTGTTATATGACTGATATTAATTAATATTTATGAAATATTTGTAACTATAAGGCGCATCCAGTATATCTTATCACATTTCCGCAGCCAACACTCTCCCTCACAGTCACAGGAGAAAAACTAACACTGTTCACTACTAAAAAAGCCGCTAAATTTTCTATA
The DNA here is from genome assembly GCA_964058825.1 of Carex arenaria. Lineage (NCBI taxonomy): Eukaryota > Viridiplantae > Streptophyta > Magnoliopsida > Poales > Cyperaceae > Carex > Carex arenaria. The sequence goes on along the minus strand of CAXKVW010000055.1, from coordinate 450,915 downwards.
TCTCACAAGAGAATTTCTGAATCCAAGATCTTTTATTGATTCTTAACTAGTCTTTAGTCTTTACAATGTACAGTGTACCCTTATTTATAGAGAATGGATTTACATCAACTAATCGAGGTCAGACTCTTTAGTCAGAGTTCTAACTAACTCACATCCTAATTCCTAACAGTCACTGTAACTAACATCCTAACAGTATGTACTAACTTTTACTAATCAGCACTTGGTACTGTTGTCTTGCTACCTTGATCTTATGTGTTTGTCTCGGAATGGGAGCTGTCCAGTGTGGCTCTAGCTATTAGCCCCGGCAAGCTAAGCCGGATGAACAAATGGTGAGCTTGGAGGAAAGAAGAAGAAACCGGGGAGAAGCAAGGGGCTTAGTGAAAATATCCACAAGTTGATCTTTGGAAGATAGAAACCGAATTTGTAGAGATTTGCTTGCAACTCGCTCTCGCACAAAATGGTAATTGATCTCCACATGTTTGGTTCGTGCATGGAAGATGGAACATTGGATTGGAGACTAAAAAGGTCGCTCCAATATTATCGCACCATAGAATAGGTGGATTCGAGAGAGGAAAATGAAGCTCAGCCAAGACATATTGCAATCAAATGATCTCAGAACTCGTAATTGCAAGGGATTTGTACTCAGCTTCGGTGCTTGAGCGAGCAACTGTTGGTTGCTTCTTAGAGCCCCACGAAATGAGATTATCACTTAGGAAAACACAAAATCCCGAAGTTGACTTGCGGCCATCAATAGAGCCAGCCCAATTGGTATCGCTAAAGGCATGAAGAGAGAGTTGTGACCGGAGCTTAGTATATTTTTATTAATGGATTATTTTAGTGTAAGAAACAGTCTTAATATATTTTTTGGATTAATTATATTTGTTTTTACATCTTTTTCTATTTTTTAATATAAAATAAGTTTATGTAAAAAAAATCCAAGTTTCCGATTCAATTCGGCCGATTCTAATTTCAATTCCACAGTCAAGTGACCGACCCTGATTTCCATTTTGCAAACCTTGTCTTAAAATATTAATTTTCCCTCATTTTTATATTTAAATTAAAATAACACATCTTGCTAAATATATAATATATTGATTTGTGATGAGTTTCATCAAAGATATAAACATTGGACCTATTTTGTGATTTCTCTTCAGATGTGGTCAATTATGTCCTTTCAACCAAGTGAACAAATTACTTCTTTTATTATTCTTTTGTATAAGCTTCCTTTTAGATGGATAGAATCAAATCTTTATTTTTCTAGAAAAACTAGGCTTGTCACCGTTTATATATACTGGAAAGGTGGTTCTGTTATTTCCAATTACACGACTTATTTTGATGATAAGAATGTGACCGGAGCTTTCAGTCCACACATGTTCCATCCTTTTTGAAACTATGGTACATATATATGCAATCCGTATTTGATTTGTATTCTAAAAATTAGACTTGGATATCCGACATTCGAATATCCGTGTGGATATAGATATAGATATGATTTTACATTTCAATTATCTGTATCCGAATAGTAGATATATACTGTATATTTTAATATATAATTTTGAAAATATTATATTATTCATCATTGTATTAGATAAAATTATGAATTTTAGTATATTTAGATAAATTTTAATATTATTTTAATAAGTATTTAATATGATAGGAATTCGTATTCAGAACCGTCTGATATCCGTTACGGAGTCAGAAAAAAATATGAATATAATTTTACCAATATCTGCTCTAATATATGCCCCTTTCTTTGTAAATAATTTTCTTAATTAATGAAGTTGACAGTGTAACCACTGTCCTTCAGAAAAAATATGTGTTCCTTTCTTCTTGGAAACTATCATGAAGACAATAATTAAGACATTAATAAGTTTGTCGACGCTAGTGCTTTATCAATTCTTCTTTTGTTTCTCTTCTATGACTTCTTTAATTTCTTTAGATGCTGAACTTCCCACTGAAGAAACAATCCCAACCATTGATTTCGGACTTCTTGTTAATGGAACCCCAGATCAAAGGTCGGCAATGGTTCGATTACTTGCCACTGCTTGTGAAGACTGGGGATTCTTTATGGTACTGATAAGTTACTAGAACATCTATTATTCGGTACGCACACTCACATACTGTACTGGTACTGGTACTGGTATGTATCATTTGCCTTGTTCAGCCAACTTTGCGTCGTCCTGTTAGTTCCAGTTTAGAAATTTTTGATGCTGGAGACAACGGAATTCTTATATCCTACAATTTCATTTCTGATCTTATGTTATAACTTTTGATTTTTTAGCTGGTAAATCATGGAATCCAAGACAGGTTGAGGAATGAGATGCTCGAAGCATTTAAGGCATTGTTTGATCTGACAGATGATGAAAAAGAATCATATATCACGGCAGATGTACTGGATCCGATTCGAATCGGTAGCGGCTTTAATTCCAAGACTGATACAGGGAAGTGCTCGAGACATTATGCGAAGATATTTGTGCATCCTGAGTTCCACTCTGTACCAAAGCCTCATAATTTCAGGTACCAGAAAAATGAACCCTAAATTGCATCTAGGTTATCTGGTCAAAATACTTTTGTCATGCATATTTAGATAAGAATTTCAAAACTTTATCATGCCACCAGCAGTTTATTTAATTTTATTTTTCATTTTACAATTTTCAATTGTTCATTTCTTACATTAAATTTCACAGGAATATATCAAAAGAGTATTCTGAGTACACAAGAGCAATAGGCCTGGAGCTCCTCAAGGCTATATGGGAGGGGTTAGGCATAGAAGAAAACCGCCTTGCGGATTCCTTAAAACTCGGTTCATGTTTCCAAATTTTAGTTGGTAATCTCTATCTACCGTACCCGAAACTCGATAGTGAATTGGGTTTTGCACCGCACTCCGACCATGGTTTTCTCACACTCATTTACCAGAATGGTATTGACGGCCTCCAGATCATGCATAACGAACGGTGGATATACGTAAAGCCTGTACCGAATTCCATTATGGTCAATACCGGTGATCACTTGGAGGTACATTAATTTTCGAGAATTTTATGTACATTATGTCACTTATGTTTTATTAAAAATAATTAGTAAGGAAGTATTGATTTAGTGCAGATAGTAAGCAATGGAAAATACAAGAGTGTGTTGCACAGAGCAGTGCTGAACAGTGAGATGTCCAGGATGTCGATTGTGACGGTTATCGGGCCATCTCTTGATTCGATTGTGGAGCCAATTGCAGATTTGGTGAACACCGATTCCCCTGCCGTGTTTCGCGGCATGACGTATAGGGATTATTTGGAACAGCAACAGAGGAACAGTCTTGTGGAGAAAGGAGCGTTGAACCTTGTCAGATTGCACACAGATAATTAAGACTTGTACCAAGCACTTAATTGGTGTGTATTGCTTATTATTAGCAAATAAAACTAGAAAAATAATAAAAATGAGGAAAGAGCTCACCATAAAAACATTGATTGGTTTGTCAATGAAATTGGTGGAATAAAAACACTGATTGGTCTCTGTGTACACTTCTTAATTGCGTTATAACGCACTAGTCATGTGTTAGACGAGTTTATACTTGTTTGGGTCTCTTTCTTGATTTGTCCAACGCTTTATTTTGCCAATGTTTTTATTTAATCAATGGAAAACTTTAAATTAATATCGAGAATAATATAAATAAAAATTGTGATAAAAAAAAAACTGACACTTAAGATATTGACCCATACGAAAATAGAAAATAAAAAAGGAAGCATCCGATCATTTTTAGGATTTGAGATTCAACCAAAAATCAATAATAGAGAAAGAGAGAGTTGGGCTAAAGCGAGTGTTTTACTTCACGTCCATATTTTAAATTTCAAAGTTCAAAACGTCGATCCGAACTGTTCAAGTTGATATCTATATTAAATTTTGCTTGAAGACCAAATTTTACAATTTTTCTTTAAAAAATTCCAAAATAGTAAAGTATTTATAAAAGTTGGTCTCCAATCACATTTTAAAATAGAGATCGTGTTGAGAGATTCGGATTGACTATTCGAACTTTAAAATATAAAAAACAGTATCATAATAACTTAAACTGAAATTATAATGTTATGACATAATTTGAAACTCTGAGCTGTCTTACCTTTGAAAGTCATTTAATATTTTCCAATTGGATGGATTTGAACTTACGTATTTATTAAATAAAAAAATTCGATCTAGTTGGGACATCGTTCTCTTGAAAAGAAATCTTAAAAAAAACAAATATTCAAACCACGAAATTGTTGCTTTTTCTTTAATCCTTGACCAATGTTGTTCTACGGAAATTTATAGTTTTGTAAGTTTGCTTGGAACTAAAGTGTTTATAAAAACTGATTAAGTTAATTGTGATTGATAAATTTTAATATGTTTTTTTAATCATGTGTAAAACATATTTTAAAAATTATAAAATTTGTGTGAACGAATCTTTAGTGAAGAAAAACAAAAATCAATAGTTCAACTTCGCTGATTTGATTATAATTATTGAAATAGTTTACAAAATCGTGTATCCGCTTGTTTCCAATTGGAATCCTCTTTGCTCGTTGGTTTATTTTAAAATTCATTCTTTAGAAAAAGTAACGATTTGACTGTTCAATTAAAATGGAGAGAAGCAACAGAAAAAAAAAGTAGTACAATACGTTCACTTCTGTTTTTTTTTTTTTTTTTGGCTTTAATTTATCCTCTGGTAAAAAATAATAAAAAGGAACGATTTTACAGTTTTTATTTTTTATCAAAAATTAAAATATATTATTTTCCTATTAGTTTATATTTTTTTATCCCTTGTACTTCATTTAATCTAATATAAATCTTGTATTAAAATTAAATTGACTAATTAATCATCTACTTTTCAATAAAAAAAAACAAACTTTTCAATAAAAGAAGTGATTATAAATGTAATTATCTACTCCCATGTGAAATAAAAAGGCTATTGTGGTTATTCTTTTGATGAAGAATTAATCAGGGATTTGGGTCAACACATGAAATGGTCGATTTTGCATGGTACTATTAATTGATCCTTTGAAGGACGGGATAATTGATCAATTTAGTTTAAATAAAAGACAATCATTATTTTTATGAAGAAACGTGGTTAAAATAAAGGATTTGTAGTTTTAATGGGTAAATAAATATTTAATATTTGAGTATTAAAATAAGAGGAGGGTTCAAATGCACCCAAATTTCTATGCTCCCATTTACTCCCAATCATTTATCTCATTTATCTTCATTTTCAAAGTCTGAATAGTCAATCCGAACCGCTTAACATGATCTTCATAATAAAATATTCTTGGAGGCCAAATTTTATATTTTTTATAATTTTTTTATAATTTTTTAAGATAGGTACAAAATTATTATTTTAAGGAGATTCTGGACCATCCGATAAAATGATTTTGTATCTATCTTCAAAAATAGTAAAAAAATTCTAAAAAATATATAATTTGGTCTCCAAGCATATTTTATTATGAATGTCATGTTGATCGGTTTGGATCGACTGTTTAGACTTTGAAAATGAAAATAAAGAATTAGGAACAAATAGGAGCATGAAATTTTAGATGCATTGGAAGTTTGGAACTCTCTATATAGAAAAGTATTTAGGACGTGTTCAGATTTAAGAAAATAAGTGAGAACTTATGGAATGTTTCGAATATGGATTTTATTTCCATTAGACCGCTTGGTGTGCACTTTTAGTTGAAAAGAATATTATTATAGGAAATAGACAAGAATGATTCTAAAGGTATCAATTTATGGAAAATTTATTCCAAAGTCAGACTTTGGGTTTTTTTTTTTCCCCCACGAGCTTTGACGCTTTGACGCTTCTCCTACTCTCCTTTATATCTTTATAATACACTAAAAAAAAAGAGAAAATTTCCAGTGTACCTATCAAAACTTTTGAAATAGCGAATTTTCCCATCAAAACATCATAATATCCAATAACATCATCAAAAAAAAAAAAAAAATAAATAAATAAAAAAAAAAAAAAAAAAACATCATAATATCCAATATCCCCATCAAAATTCAATATTCTTTCTTTTATACTCTTTTCATTATTTAATTTTTTATTTAATTATTATAAAAAACATATGGACCAATATACCCTTTAAGTTTTAATGGAGATATCCTGTTTCTTCCTTCCAAACACTCTCACCTTGATATTTCCTGTTGAAGGAGATTGAACGGAAAAAAAATTCAACCCAGTTCTCCGTCGTGTGTGTGCCTCCCTCAGCGAAACCGAGAAAATTTGAAGCTGAAGATATTGAGCTTGATTTTCATTTGTACTAATGAGAGGTTCTCCTCCCTGAGCCGGTCAGCCCTAGGTTTGGATCGTACAAGTATCGAAAGTAGATCTGGAGATCTAATCGATTTCGCCTTTTTAAACTTATCAAAGTAAATGGCAATTTTGTTAATTGAATTTCACAGGTGCTTTTATTACCTCAACAGCTCTTAATTAGACCTCTAACATTTCTCTGGACCACTCCTCGTACCACTCATAAGTTGCTTCAGGTTATTTACTAGTCATTTCTTGTTTTCTCCATTGAATTCATTAGTACCAAAAAAAATTTAGTACTGGTACCTCCAGGCTATACAATTATTGTTGTCTTCTTTTTATCATTAAACAACAAACATGATTTCATTCTACAAGGAAATAATTGGTGCAATTCTTATCCTAATGTTGGTGTACCAATTGCTTGACTGAGATGGTGCCAAAAAATTAATACTTTAATCCTTAATCCTTAGTTTGTGCTCTTGTGCATAATTTATGGAGATACTGTGAAAATAACAAATGGCACTTACATTAGCTTTTGAAGAGCTTTAATTAAACAGTTTGCTTTAAATCATTAAACATCTTTCATAGAATTGCACTCATCAGACATATATAAAATGAGCAAGAAGATCCTGTACTCACAGAGACCTTGAAAGTAAATGCTTATATTATTAGTATTGATGTACTCTCTTCTAGTTGTAAGCAAGTTTAAACCATGTATGTTGGTACTGGATTTCTATACTTAGTTGTTGCACTTGTTTTCTACAATTATTAGTTTTTCTTTTGAAATGGATCTTTAGCTCAAATATTTGGAAGAGTCCCTGAAGATAGGGGGATGATGGTTTTCGAATCCATCAAGATCCTTACATAATTACATAATATGTAAATTGAATTATGAACTTTTACAAATTCATACCAGTAGGTACAAGAAGGTTGGTATTAACTAGTACAATAGTTAAAAAGGAACATAAAAGCTCCATTATGATATCTGAGTGTCAAAACAGAGATGAAACGAAAAACCTTCAAGAAGGTTTACAAACTGCTAGTCAGGTCAAACCCAATAAAGAAAGCAGAAAAAAAAAATCTCATAGCTAGCTAAATGTTTGAGACCTGGAGCAAATATTGGAAGCCTAGCAGCTCATTCCCCTCAAACCTTCTATGGAAAAGTCAACAAGGGTTTTCCGGAATGGGTCAAACATCAACTAAAGCTTACTGATTAAAACGAAATCAAGAAACTTTTCAGAAAATTCTACAGAAGCAATAAGAACGATATTTACTTAGCTTCACGCACCAGCCCATGAAATGTTCACCCAAATTTCTTTATTCCGCGATAGACCTAACCAGAGAGGAGAAGCAAGGCACGAACGATATGTGAAAGGTACTTTCTAGCACTGGAAAGAAGGAAGATGAATATATGGAAGAAAAATTAGGTGCGAAGGTCTTTCTATTTTTTATTCAATCATGTTACATTTAATGGATATCTCCATTAAAAACTAAAGGGTATATTGGTCCATATAATTTTTATAATAATTAAATAATTGATTAAATAATAAAAAGGGTATAGAAGAAAGAATATTGAATTTTGATGGAGATATTGAATATTATGGTGTTTTGATGGAGAAATTGGCTATTTCAAAAGTTTTGATGGGTACACTGGAAATTTTCCCAAAAAAAAACATATTGCTTCATGTGGTGATTTTTATACTCTCTATGTGCAATTACATATGTTATTTATACTTATGTTATTATATATTAATTAAAGCAAATTTATTGATACAACACTCCTATGATTTCTTTTGTATAATCAACACAGTGCATAAATAATTTGAATGTTTTCAATCTTTTCCGATCAAGTTTGTCAAAAAATATGAAAAACAGTAAGTCAGGCTTAAACTACCCCAAAAAAAAAAAAAAAATTTAACACAATCATAATGAATGAAGCTTGGAGGCTAGTTCTTCATTTTTCATAAATAAAAAATCGTCTAAATTTTTCAATCATGATATTAATATTTTAAACTAATTAGCAATTACGAGACTCATCCAGTTGCTATCTTTTGACATTTCAGCAGCCGTGATTTTTATTAATATCCAACATTAAATAGAAATTGTCAAATATATCCACATAAGTTAGCTTTTTATTAAAATACCCAAACCGGCCAATTATTGCCGGTTCTTATTTTTTTTAGAAACTGGTCAATAATTGGCTGGTCCTTGGATTTTATTCTTTCCTGAGCAGAGGCAGTATCAAACATCGTTTTCTCTCTCCAAAAACCTCATTTACTCAAACCACAGCTGAGAAAGAGAGGAAGAGAGAAAAAGAGGAACTTCGGAGGAGATTTCGGAGCTAGAGTGATTTTCAACAGTAATATTCTACAGTATTTTTCTACAGTACATACAGTTTTTTTGTACAATAAATACAATAATTTTTTGTAGTATTTTTCAACAGTAATTATATACAATGAATTTGAACAGTAATTTGTGTACAGTGAAATTGAACAGTAATATGTGTATAGTAACCATTTATTATTATTATTATTATTTATTAGTGATTTATGTAATTAAAATTAGTTACCTGACAACTATTTATCATTTACCATAATTTAGTTTGTTGGCCATGGCGATGTTTATTATATTACACTATGGTAGGAAGTTTATGAAAGGTCTAGAAGGAATTTATATCATTACACTATGGTAGGAAGTTCCATGGAACATTAACTCTTGCTATGTGAGCTAGTGAATGGGCATGAAAATCCTAGGTCCGGAGTTCGATCGGGACCGTTGAAATCAAAGAGCACGTAATTTTATTACTTGCTGCAATTTTTGATGGAGTTTTAATTTTGTTTACCCATCCATCAAGAGGACGGAATATCAAAACATCAAAGGGTTAGGAAGACTTCATGTTGGATCGAGACTCGGACACAACCAAAGTTCAGAAAAATTATGTTGGATACGAATAACACTTTCCCTTGATCATTTCACGGTAGATCGACCATTGATCGCTCATGCGAAAATGAACGGTCCACAAATGTAATTTCTAAACAAAATTTACAAAAAAAACATAGATTGTACAAAAAAAAACAAAAAAAAACCCTGGTCCGGTCCGGCCCGGGTCGTCCTACTCCCGACCCGGACTGTCGACCCATGAGGGCAAGAGTCCAAGAATAGATAAGAGTCGAGTTTCAAAAATTAAACCCATCCAACCCGGACCATGCTACCCGCCGAACTCGTAACGCGCCCGGATTTGACCCGTGAACCCGGTCGGTTCTGGTCCGGCCGTTTACCCGTGAACCCGTCAACTGCCGACATATATAATTGGTTGTCATGTCCAAACAAGTACAACCTGGAGCTAGACGCCACTGTTTCACTGTACAAAAGATCTTGTACGATCTAACGGTCTAAAAGAAACCCTTGGTCCGTTGAACGGTTGTGATATTCTAAACTTCAGTTAGACTCTGCCTTTTTGAATTTGACCAAGTAAAACTGTAAAAAGGTAAAAACTTGGTCAACTATGGAAAGATTATATAAACCCAAATCCAAATGCCAAGTCCAACTGTCCAAGCAAGGATTTACCGCTCGCGCGCTGTTCTTCTTTCTCTCACTTGTAGAATTAGAATACAAAGCTCACAAATTTATCCACATGGGATTGAAGCTCCACATCCTCGTCGGAGCAATTAAAGACACCACCTCCTTGACCAAGGCGGCGCTCACGTCTCCCTCCTCCGCCGCCGCCTCAGCTCACCTCGCCGTGCTGCGCGCCACCTCGCACCTCCCTGCAACCTCCCCTCCCTCTCCTCAACATATATCCGCTCTCCTCTCATTCGGCCATTCCTCCCGCCTCACTACCTCCTCCCTTGTATCTGCTCTCTCGTCCCGCCTCCTCTCCACCCACAACCCCTCTGTCGCTCTCAAATCCCTTCTGTGCCTCCACTTCCTCTTCTCTCACGGTTCATTCATCTTAAAAGATCAGATCTTCCCCGCCTTGCTCCGCCACCCTGCCTCCGGTCGCAACCCTCTCGCTCTCTCCTCCTTCAGATCTTCCATTTCCTACTCTATGTCGGCTTGGGTTCGCTGGTTTGCACGGGTGCTTGAGCTGATGCTTCTTGCCCCCTCCGACGATCATGATCATGATCTACTCACTGTACTCCATAATCACGATGTGATAACTCACCTTGAATCGCTTGTTGCTGTTGTAGAAGAAATTTCTCGCGTGCCTGAGGGTCTGGCATCGACCATCGGAAACCGGTTGGTGTCAGAAGTGATCAGGCAAGCTGAAGAGGATTGGGTTAAGATCAAAGGCGAGATAACGGTTCGGGTAAGAGAACTGAGGGAGCGGGTCGGGTTGTTGACCTATTCTGATTCGGTAGAGTTGTTATGTGTTTTGAAGAGGATTGAGGCGGTACCATCTCAGCCGTCGGATTGGGAATGGATGGCATGGGATGAAGAGTTAGTAATCGAGATAACAAGATTGAAGGGGAAGGCAGAGGGGTTGGTTGTCAGAAACGAAGAGCAAGAGAGAAGAATAGGAAGAGACAAGGCCAGCGAATCGGCTCGGTTGTTCAAAGTTCGGTCTGAGCTTGTTCCCCCGGTCCGGTCCGGTTCGGCCCGATGGATCACCACGTGATAGTGATGCATAAATAATTGTTGTTTTGTTCATAATAGTCAAATTGAGTGTTTTTTTTTTTTTTTTTTAATCTGGATTCTTTGTGACATATTCTGAGAGAACAAGTCGGTCTGAATTGACTGACAGCGAGTTCATGGAATTCTATAAGCTATAATTTATTAACACTTTGGAATCGGTTTTTAATGATCTGTCAGTGATAGAAACATATTTATTTTAAAATAAAATAAAAATTCAAACTTGTTTTCCTTAAACAGGAGACAAAATGATGATGTATGAGTCATGTATATCTTCTTCAGATATTAATTTTGGTTATTTTTTTAGGTCGCGAGGTGGCATGGGTAGGTACATCTGTTCGGATTCATGCACATACATTAATGTCCGCCGTTACTATTTTATGTGCCAAATTGACTTTTCTATATTCTAACTTGTGGCAACCATAGTAACACAATACGCGTATTAAACACATTTTATTTGGATTTAATTTGTTTTTCAAGGTATACCGCACTGAATCGCGTATAAAACGTTGACAAAACGTTTATCCGAATAATTCGCGACTAAAACGCAAACAAAACGCCATAAAAACGTGATAAAAAGTTGGTAAAAGTGCTGTTAACGGATTGACTCATTTACTCCCGCCATTTCTGCTCATTAGTAAAAGTGCTGCAACTTTGAAAATTTTGAAGAGCTGCGTGATATTACAGTAAATACTAAAAAAAGTTGTGCCAAAAGAAGATATTTTGGAGACCCACGTGATTCGAACCTCTCTAAAAATAATAATAATAAATTAATTCGGATTTAATGTGAAATATTTCGTATATTTTTTGTATAATTTTTTTTAAACTCATAATATTTCTTGTTTAAGCTACGAATTATTTCCGAATCATTCCTGAATTATATTTGAATCACGAATTTTTGATTCTGCCAAACTTTTCCCGAACTATTAAGTTGTCACTATGGTGGCAACATGACAACTTGCGAGGTTGTGAACAGTTCTTAGAAAAAAGTATCCAGTGTATCTAGGTAGCTTATAATTTAAGTTGAATCTTTTAATTGTTGTAATTAAATAAGAGAAATATATATATTTTTGTTTGTCTTCCGATGTTCTTTCCTTATTGTGAGGTAAGAATATCATGACAAAAAAAAGATGAAATAATTAATTGTATGGTCAAATTATTTTATTTCGGAATTAATTAGAGTATTTTCTATTTCAATCATATAGTTTATTATTGAGCTCTGTGCCCATGCAAAACAAAACAGAAAAGTCATTAGAAAACGAAAATGATTGAGCTCAGTGCCCCCACGCAAAACAAAACAGAAAAGAATTGCAAAATTTAATTATTTTAATCATATAATATATCTAACTTAAATTTAAAATCTTTAATAAAAATTATACAATTGTTATATACTAATACAACTCGAAGCCCATTGACAAATTCTCCGTCGCGAATAGACTAATAATCTACTAGAAGAAACAAACAAACAATGAAGTACTATATAAATTATCGTACAGAAAGTACAACAAATACAAAATAAAACTCAATAGTGAATAGTATAGCTTATCCACATACGTACTACTAATGAACAATTAAGTCTAATCAATGACATAATTAACATTATGTCAGATGAGAGTTTAAGGAGACTATATAATATAATAAGCACAGTTAGTCAACTTCGTGGCTAATTCATCTGTTTTCAAATAGTTCATACTTCAAGTTTTAGTTGGAATAGCGGAACTACAATAGTCAGCGACTATTTTTAATGGAATCAATTTGGATCCGATAGGCATCGGATTAAAATTTGAGTTCTATGAGTTCTAAATCAGTCTGATTCGTTTTAAAATTTGTGTGCACAAATATTGAAGTTGACGCACACACTAATTGAAGCAGTGCTTATGAATCTTAAAGTGGACCAAACGGTCCAAATTATTGGTCCCATTTAAAAAAAAAATGTACTCCTTTATAGAAATACGGGATATAAAATTTGGAAGCTGTCCTCCAACACAAATTCTCAGATTTTCTCGGGATTCATAAAATTCTGTAAACTTCAATACTAAATCCTGTAAACTAATTCAACGAATTCTGTAAACATAAAAACTGTTCAATACTGTGTGGTCTCCAATAACCTCCACTTTAACAATTTCTTTAATAACTTTAACTAGTTTGACCGGGACCACTTTTAGACCTTTAACCAGGATCACATCTAGATGATTTCTAATAAATTTTCAAAATTAGTATCTTACCGGGACCACTTTAAAATTCTGTAAACAGATACAAGTAAAACAAATTTTAAAAAAAAATTCAATTTTTTTTTCAAATATACTTTTAGATGCTACTTCTATTTATTTTGAATTATGTAAACCTTATCATATAACTCTGTAGACAGTTGAGTTAAATACTGTAAATCGGTAAAAAAAAATTCAAATTTGATTCATTTTTCATTTTTTTTTAAAATTTGCTTCTAGATGCTACTTCCAATTGTTTTAAATTCTAAATTATGTAAACCTTATCACATAACTCTATTGGCAATGTCATTAAATACTATAAATCCTATCACATAACTTTGTAAACTTAAATTTTGAATTCTATAAATCTAAATTATAAATTTGGAAATTATCTTTTTTGATGTGCTCCATCCAAAAACTACAATTTTATTTTTTGAATTCTATAAACTTTATTGTAAAACACTATAATGTGATACTCTATATATTGTAAACATAACAACAACCTCAAAACATATCAATTGTTTAGTTTGACAATGAAACATAATTATTATCACTAAAATAACTAAATAGGTCCTAACAATATAAACAAAATGAATTGAAAATAAAAAAAAATTACATATTTTCACCAAACATAACATTTATTACAAATCAAAGCAAACATAAAAAAAATATAACAGAACACTACTTATCATTTAGCACTGCTTCCACCAATAACCAACAATTCGAAGACATCATACATTTTTGCTCCTACCCCATTGATTTTACAATATCCAATGCTTCCCATAATGCATGAATTCTATAAACATCAGTCAAGAATTATGTAAACCTAATGTATGAATTCTACAAATCTAAGATGATTCAAGCGTTTAAAATCTGTATTAATATGTCAAAATTTTATAAACCTTAGTTAAGAATTCTATAAACCCAATATAAGAATTTTGTAAACCTAATGCAATAATTTTGTAAACTTAATGCATGAATTCAAATACAAGCATGAACTCCCCTAATCATACCAGTACTGAACCGATATTGTACCAATACCAAGCAATGAAAAGAAGAAAGCCAACATAGTACTGATGCTAGAATTAAAAAATATTATATGCTTCATATAATCAAAAGCATGCAAGTTGGTAAACCCCCGAACAAACTTGAATCAATTCGTTTGGCCTCAAGTCTTGTACCAGTACTTTGTGGGTAATCAAAAGCGAGCTGTTTTTTGAGCTGAAATTCATTTTCAGAAGGTGAACTTCAGAAATTCACTAAAAATCACAAAAAATTCCAAATCAAGAAATTCTTTTTCCAGTGTTTTCATCTAGGTGCCTACTATATACCCAAGCAACAGTTTAGTCAATTTGAATCAGAACTTGTTGTGTGGCCTGATTTCCATTCGGAGAATATGAGGCTGCAAAGTATCATTATGCTTCTTTTGTGGTTTTGTTTGTGTTTGGTGCTGGTACAACGTTGCATATGAGTTGGTATGGTAATGTATGAGTTGTGCATGAACTATACAAGGTTTGGTCAAGTTTGAACTATGGATCAGCACTTGGATCAAATTAAAGAAGAAAGGTTATCAAAGAGTGAATATCAAAAGAACACCTTTGTCAGAAAACATTTTTGCATGGAGACCCCTGGATATTTGTTTAACTGTGTTTCTCACTGGTTTCTTATTCAGAACAATAGACCTGCATTTTGATTCGACTTTGATTATTATTTTGTAATTACGTATACTATATATGGATTGTATTTATATGATATTTGTATCGTATAAATAATAAATTACTCTATAAATTATTTATCACATAATTATTTAAAATAGGACCATATTTGTTTCGTAAAGTTCATATGACTCAATTTATCTGACAATTATTCGTTTTATATCCGTATTTGAATCTGTATTTTTTGATTATCCGCTCCATATCCGTATCCGTTTAAGGTAGATTTGATTTTATATTTTGACATCTGTTTACTATTCGTATCTATATCCGTATCCGTTTAAGGTAGATTTGATTTTACATTTTGACATCTGTTTACTATTCGTATCTATATCTGTATCCGCTCACTGTCATGTGGATATGGATTTGATATCAGCATTATCCGCTCCAAATCCGCTCCCACAAGACACATTAAGCCCAATTAAATTAATAATCTTATGCTATTGGTACAAGACACGCCAAGGGCTTTCTTCTTTTTTCTTTTTTTAATTTTCGCTACCTATTGTTTCTTCGTGGACACAAAATTTTCATTTTGATTTCTCTGACATGCAAGAGGTAATTAACAATTATTTAATTATTTCAAAATTCCAAGGGGCAAATTAGAACTGCTTTCCCACAATATCAAAACTTGTTATTATTTCTGAACAAGCCAGCAATTAATACTAAAACAGACTATCAAAATTATTTGATTAATATTAAATCAATCGGGACTTGACAACAGTAAAGTTAGTTAAAGTCATTTCAACTGCAATCTGACTTTCATAACAAACAAATCTCTATGATATATTATGAATAGAAGTATATATGACCAGCTAATTAATAGATGATTAGTTCAGATGTTGACTAATTTTAAAAGGATTAAGTATTTAAGATAAGTTGACCAATCGAACATGTAGTTAGGCCCATAACAACTTTCTGTTAGTTAGTTGATAGTCAGTTATAATTAACAACGTAACAAAGATTATAAAGCAAAGCTAGGATGTGATGTGCTCACCAAGAGGATTTGGTGAGCACAACTTCAAAAGTATATTGGTACGACTTTAAACGATAAATTTAAACCGTTGAAATCGATGTACTTCATAAGTGATACATGTACATGTAAAATTTTGAAAGTTTCGAATTTATTTCTACAAGGTCAAGCGGTAAAAATAATTATGAAAAAGTGAATATATAAAACAACTTATAAAATAACTTATAATGGAGTCATTTCTTTGACCGCTTGACTTTATAGCAAATGAATTGGAAACTTTCAAAATTTTGTATATGCATGCATCACTCATGAAGTACATGAAATTCAACGGTTTGGATTCATCGTTTAAAGTCAATCCGATATATTTTTGAATTTGTGCTCACCATACCTTCTTGGTGAGGACATCACACTCTAGCTTTGCTCAAGATTATAAATACATTGTAAATTATTACAGATGAATCAATCAATCAATACATTACTATTCATTTTTACCTCTCTCTCTCTCTCTCTCTCTAACTTTTTTGTATTTTAGACGGCTGCAAAAAATTCCGTTCAAAATATTATAGATTTTATATGTAATTTTTAGTTTTATAATAAAATTTCTGGTTAAATCTGTCTTAATTTCTATTATAATGTCTTTTAGTAGTTAGACAATTGATATATAGACAAATATTTTGGTTTCGTAATGAAACAGGTGGATACCACTTTTATAAAAAAAAAGAAAAAAAAACTGTGCCTTAATTTCATCTTCTTCTTTTTAACGAGAAAAGCAATGCAAGATAACTTTATCAGGAATTTTTTATTTATAAAATGTATTATTGAATATTAAAGGGAAACTAAAAGAGTACCTAAGTTTTTCGATGACATGGATGGATCTGAAAAGAAAATTCGGATCCAAAATGATTTTTTATGTTTCAAAACAAATTCTGCACTCATTCTATATAAAAACAAAAAACAAAAATTCTAGCATTCCAGTACTCTGTATGTTTACAAAAAACTCAGCCAGTATTTCAGAAGAAAAAAAAAAACACTTTAGATCCAAAAAAACAAAGTTTGAATCCGAAATGTCTTTTCAATCCAGTACTCTGTCTGTTTAAAAAAAATCCAGTCACTCTTTCAGAAAAAAAAAAAAAACACTTTGGATCCAAAAAAAAAAAAATTCGGTTTCAAAGTTTGAATCAAATTTCTTTTCAGATCAATCTATAGTATAATAAAATAAATGTACTATTTATGTTTTCATTTATTATTTAATAATAATAATTTTCATCATTGACATATTGAATAAGAAAGTAAACTAGAAAATTATTAAAAAAAAATGACGTACTAGATAAAGAAATAGTTAATGGAGTATATGACTGGAACATCCAGCAGGTGAATTGTCAGTACATGTTACATCCCATTTATTTAGCTCTTATGTTAGTAAATTGCGCTACTAATATAATTTGGGTTGAATTAAAAATCAAGAAGTCAGCATTTCATGTCCTAAATAATCGAGACCTCATTGAATATTTCTAAAAGAGGAAAAGGACGTGCATGTTTGTTACTCGATTGATTGGAATCAAAATTCATTTTCAGTTCGGTTGGAAACAAATAAATTTAAACTGTTGAAAATATATGAATAGTTAAAATAAAAATAAATAATAAGAATCCTGCTTTCGGATCAGTCATGGCTAAGTGTACCCTTTCATAAGAAATATGGCGAGCAAAATATATTAGTAGGGATCATAGTGACAAATGAATTATTCGGGTTCGGTTCGGCAAGATCAAAAATTCGTGATTCAGGTATAATTCGGGTATAATTCGGAAATAATTCAAAGGAAAAAAAAATCAGCAAAAAAATAAAAAACACGCGAATTGTTACACAGACAAATCCACAAACAAAAATTGAGTTACTCTTAACTTTTCTCCCACGTGGGGCCCCCCATACTCTCAAATTCTCTGCTACCCACGTGACAGCCTGCGCAATTTCCTCTCAGCACGACTTACAAAGCAAAATTTCCACCGATGCACGAATCACAGAGCAAAATTTCTGTTCACGCACGGATCACAGAGCAGAATGTTTTTTCCAGATCAACGAGTTATTCAAATAAAACGCGTTTTTATCGCGAATAATTCGTGATTCGCGTTTTATTCGCGTTTTATTCGCGTTTTATTCGCGAATTATTCAGTCAACTATTCGGTCAACGTTTTATACGCGGTTCAGTACGGCAAACCCAGAAAAACGTTTTATACCCGAATTAAACGCGTTTTAAACGCGCACCATGTCACTACGGTAGGGATAAGGTGAATACATCATGTGTGCTGCCTGTCCAAAATATATTTGGGTAGTGTAATGTTTTCTTCATACGATCATAGTGATAACTTAATGATTCGGAAAAAATTTGATGGAGAAAAATTCGTGATTTGAGAAAACTAGTTACAACTTAGAGCATTAGTGCGGCATTCCGTAATCAATGGGTACTAATAAACAATAAAATACTAACCACAGAAAATTTAAGGGCAAGAGGTTTGAACATTGTGGGAATATACTACATGTGTAGACGGCACAACGAATCGGTTAGACACTTCTTCAACGAATGTCTGGTAAGCGAACACGTCTATGATGGGGGTGTTACAGGAGATGCAGCCACTGCCCACTGGTACGGGGACAAAACAAGATCAGCCTCATTTACAAGACGTACTGGTATTCTGATTTCTGATGAAAATAAGGGAGTTAATGCTTATTTCACATTTTGTAATATGGTGGAAACATGTAGTCGAATCTTCAAATTAAAGAACAAATGGGCTTGGTCCATATGGGCTGCAGAATTACAAGTGGAAACCCTGAGGACTGATTCACCATTCTGAGACACAAATGGGGCCCATGGTCGCTACTGGAGTTCTGCGACTACTGAGAATGGAATGGAGAGTGAATTAGACACACAGCTAAAGGACAATGGAGAAGATGGAGCTGGAGGGCAAGAAGAAGAGGAGACAATGCCGACATGCCGTTGAAGAAGAATAATAGTTTCAACATGCTAATTTTTATCAGGCGATGTATTTTTAGGAATCAAAGTATCTTAAGAGAGCTAGAATTATCTTTATCGTTGTAACAGACTGAATCTTTTATCAATTTAATCACATTTCATACCAAATTCCCATTTATCAATTTTTCTTCTATTAAATCAAAATTAACCTCTCAATTTATGAAATTAGTTCATAACACAACTTATCTATTATTAGATAGAACACAGGGGAATACTTTATTCTTATATATCCATATAAAATAAATATTTAAAAAGAGTAAGGCTTAGGTGCTATGGATAGCATAAGGTGATTCGTGCTACGGCCTCAAAAATCTATCGTAGAAATTTCAAACTTCAATCTAGATAGTTCAATAAATTGGTTATATAATGAAATTGTAGAATACCAATTTTTACTATTTTTTATGATTTATGAAAGATGGCAAAAAAATAATTCAGTTGGGTCAAGTCATATGTTGCAACAACAAAAGAAAGAAGTCTGTAATTTCTTATGGTGGATATACAATAGCAATACTTCACGCAATCAGATTGCCCAAATGCAAATGAACTAGCAATTTGGTGGTGGGAATAATCCTCTCCAAAAACAATCAAATATTAAAAAATAAAAAGGTGCAGGAGAGAGATCGATAGAAGTTCTCTGAATCTATCAGCATGTATGTCAGAATAATATTGACTTACCATTGATCCCTTCGTTTGGAACAGCTGTACCGTTGTAGAACAAGTATGACTCGTACCGAATACCACAACTTGTCCCCAGTAATCTGCCTCCAAACTTGCCATAACAGTAATTAGGTATTGCTTTGACAAATTCCTGGAGACACTGGTAACAGTTATCTTTAGACAGGTCACTCGTGCATTGCACCAGGCCATACAGCTTATTATTGGAGCTTGCAACATTCGTAAAACCAGCTGCAAACATCTTATTTGAGTTGTTTACTGCCTGAGCAATAAGTGTGTTCATCAATTGTGCAAGGATTGTGTTGTATTGTGGGGGATTCACCACATCATTTAGGTTGCAGTAACCATACAACACCCGACCACGAATTGAGAAGAAATTGGAGTTCGAGTACCGTAGAAAACATTGATCAAACCTGTATTGAAGATGATGTAATTAACGTAGAAATTATAGATTACTTAATTATACAGATCCTATATGTTAACTGCTTCTTAATTATATATGCATGGATGGAATATATGGATCAATATTTATAATTTTTAATTTACCATATAATTTCCTCTTTGCCGTATGGACACCGAGTGGATAGTTCATTGATGGTTGATCTGAGGCAAGTCTGACATCTTTCAGCTGATATGTCACCACGACAAAAGGCGAGGCCAAACACCTTGTCAGAATTATTGCCGACAGTATATTTGGAGAAGCCTGATGGAATAATGGATGACACAAGGGATGATTGGAGTTGTCTGAGATTGGCTTGGTACTTGCTATTGGTTGTATAGCTATTTTTCGTGTTGCACGTGTCCACTAGGAATTCAGACTTAACAACTGTGACAACGATGATTAGTATAACTAGAGGATTTAGAAGGGTCATGTTTTCAGAAAATAAAATTCTTAAGAGTAGATGCTATTCTAGAAATTGAACACACAACATGTATATTTATTGAGGGAGAAAAGGATAGGGAAGATGAGTTTGAAGAGATGGATAACCTATATATTGGAATTCGTATCACCTATGGTAACAAAATATTTCTGTTTGGATCTAGACCGTCCAATCAGATTCTGCACGACTATTAAAGCTGCCCGTGCTTTCCACCTCGAGCTGAATTGGCCCGGATTCTGATTGGAGGGCGGTGATCCAAACATAAATATTTTGTCACCTCAGAGAATCTGGACCATCCAGTCAGAATACTTTTGCATTAAATTGAAAGGTAGGTAACCATTTTGCAAAATGTTTTTGAATTATTGGCTGAAAGGTCGCTATCCATTTGTCACATTATCTTTGTACACTTTTGTTATTGTTTGACAATGTATGGAACAACAATTAATTATGGTGCGTATGCGACAATTAAGCACATCTTAACTTCCATGACTCAAATTGCTTCAAGATAGTTACTGTAAAAATTACTTTTATATTATGTATTGTATCGTCATTAAAAAGGGACATGCACATTTGATATATTAAAATTTGAAAAAAAAAATAATAATGTAATCTTTGTGCAATTCAAACCGAAATATGGAAGAAAGTGATACTGTTACGTGGGATTCTTGTCTTATTGTTTCGTTATTAGTAAGTATCTTAACTCTTAAGATTATATAATTAAGTTTGTATGTTTTATTTTTGGTAATATAAAATTTCAATTCTAAACTTGATCTTGGTAGCTTCTCTTTGCAATCCTATGTCGAACTGAGCCTTTGAGCCTTTAAAATTGAGAAATAGGATAATCCAAGAATTAATAAGATAAGTTTTAAACTGGGTTTCTTGTCAGAACAGTTCAGCAGCTTTTATATTTAAACAGATTGATTAAACCGGTTTGGGTCCTTCGAAGAGCATAAACGATTTAAGTGTTCGATCGATTTTGATGTTTTTAGATCAAATCAACTGGTCCAGTCTGGTTCTCATAACACCGATCTAAGTGTTCAGGTGTGCTGATTCTTTATTCCATGCCAGTATATACCTGCACTGTGGATTGTGCTGGTGCCAGAAGCTTCACCTCTTTATACTGGCTTCTGTACACTGCCGAGTGTAGTGTGTTAAAATCTGCTCGCTTCTGTACACCACATTTACATGAACCACGTATAAGTAAATTAAATCATATTTCAACCTATTATGGTTGATGAGGTAGCTGCTACCAAACTCTCTCTCGAAAAAAAAAAAAAATTAAATAAATAACATAGTCGTGCTGAAGCAATTAAATAAAATATTAAACGAGGTTAGTCACGTCCTTGGTGAGGTGGGTTACAGACAGGTTGTAACGTTGTATATATAGGCTATAGGCATAGCTGATTTAGTCTCCCCGGACTTGAGGAACCAGTCTTTGTTACTGGTTACGTACAATCCATCTTTTATATTTCTCATCTCTAGAGTAATATATATGTTGATTGTTGTGCATATATGATATATACAACCTCAATCAATCTGATAAAAGAAAAAATTAGTTTATTCCTAAAAGTTGACTTGGAGATGCATGTACAAGTACGACCTTCCTAGTTTATGTTTTAAATTTACATGATTGATTAGTTTGAAGTCTGTAAACTTCTTATTATGCAGTTAATTAGTTAAATAATAATAATTTGTTCTGCGCATCAAAATAGTTTGCATTCCACCATTAATTATCTGCACATTTGCATCTCACTAAAACATATATTTAAAAAAACAATTAATATTATTTTCTTACTACAAAGTTATGGCACAATTAATCTAGACATGGTACATGTAATGGTCTTTCCTTTTTTTTTTTAGATAAGTATGGAGGAAACCAAACTTCTTTCACAAAAATGTTCGGTGGTATTATTTAACGTAGTCATTTAAAAGTTAAGCAATTAATCTAAATAAAGTGATGGATAATTGATATAATTTATACAAAATGTTCTTGTAACTAGCCGTTTATTACCGTGAAAATAAGGAACAGAAGTGGATAAGACGAATTTGGGCCTATTGTCAACGGCTTGGTTATAATTTGAGGCCTTCTTTTTATTTTTATTTTTTTTAGCAAAGTGGAATAGCCCACCATCCATAGAGCTCACAAGTGCTGGTACAAAAACAAGAGGGTTCAAATGGCTCTATTTTTTTAAAATTTTAATAACTCAAAATCTAAAACTTAAAAATTAAAAGAAAACCGTTGGATGTGATCTATGTTATTTTTTCTACGTGGTCATAAAAAATTATCAGATTTCAATTTTGTTTAGATGTGAATTAATAAGTTGAAAAATCAACATCTCTAAATTATCCACACTAGTACATTTTTACAAACTCTTGATGACGATCAAAATAAAATTGGAATGTCATAATTTTATACACGTGCATAAATAAAATGATGTAGATCATATCCAATGGTTTTATTTTGACTTTTAAATTTTAGATTTTGAGTTATTAAAGTTTTTAAAAATGAAAGCATTTGAACCCTCCTCCAAAAACAATACCAATCACCTGTGAGAAGTTTCTACAAAAATACAATATGCAGAAAATAAAGCAACCCACAACAGACTTCTACAACATACCAAACATCAACAGACCTACTACAGAAGAGCTACTTTTGAATCATCAACACAAAACATTACAAAAACTAAAGTAAAAACATATGAAGTTTAATTTTATAGGAGCCTCATTAGATGAGACTCATGTCAGACAGATCTTGCCCAAGTGTAAGGAAATTAAGGAGGTGTAACCTCTGTCACCTCTTCCTTTACCTGTTCTTTCTCTTCCACTACTGTACCATTCTGAATATGAAACTGAAAATCATTCACATTCACCTCTGTACCATTCGGAATTTGAGGCCTTATTTAATTCGAGCAATTTCTATTTCAACCCAATTATATACTTTGGATGCCAATTTTTTATTTGTACTCTCCATTATATAAGCAGAGCATTCCTGGGACGGATTTGTCCAATTTTTTTTATCTACTTTTAGTAATTAAAGTAATTCCATCACTCCAATATTTCAAATGATTATATGCAAAGTTTAGGATGAATTAGTTAAATAGTTTTATTAAATTAATTTGGTTCTCGGAATTAGTATTTCATTTCTGATTTTCATTTGAATTTATTTTAACTTTTAAGAAATAATAATTTGTGTATTTAGTACGACAAGCGTAGAAAGTTATCTAAGGTGCATGGTGTATGAGAAACAAAAGAATTGGATGAAGTACTTGACATTGACAGAATACTGGTACAACACAACTTACCACAGTGCGATAAAGATGTCGCCTTTTCAAGCCTTGTATGGATACGAACCACCACAATTGGGGTTAGTAAGTATACCTATGGGTCCCGTTGAAGCAATCAATACTTATCTGATGGACAGACAAGAAACATTGCCACAATTGAAGGTGAATTTGGTTAAAGATCAAGCCAGAAGCAAGCAGTTTGTCGACAAAGATAGAATTGAGAGAAAATTCAAGAAAGGGGATTGGTTGTACTTCAAATTGCAGCCCTACCGAAAGTTGTTAGTATCTGGGGTAAAGAATCAGAAGCTAGGAGCTCGTTATTGTGGGCCCTACAAGGTGTTGCAAAGAATTGGGACCATGGCGTACTGGTTGAACTTGCCAACAGGATCATTAATTCACCCCGTCTTTCATGTGTCTCAGTTGAAGGATAATGTAAGTGACACTCAGACTGTATCGCTATCACTTCCTCTGGTGAGTCTAGGTGGGAATTTGCATCCCGAACCTTCTACCATCCTTGCTCGCAGAATGGTGAAGAAACTCAATTGCTCATCAGATGGTCAAACCAACCTGAAGAGGAGGGTACGCGGGAGGAATACAAAGAAATTGAGCTAAGGTTTCCTGAATTCCTTCTAAAGAAAAACGCCGACATTGTTCCAATATATTTTTTACATTTTTTTTTGTTTTGAAAGAGAGAGGAAGGTCAAATCTTCAAATTCCATACTCTTTTACAACAAAGAATTTCTCCCATCCGGGTTTTGAACCCATTACTTTCCACATGGTGATGTGCCTTTGCTACTAAATCAAAAGCTAGTTCTCATATATTTTTTACCTCTAAATGGAAGATTCTTGAATGGCAGATAATACAATGACAAAAGGTTCACATAAAAAAAAAAGTTCTGTTATATAGCATAAAAACACTGCGAAGATACTTTTTTTTTTTTTTTTTTTTTTCTGTTTTCTTCTTTTAAAGTATATTGGCGCCTACTTAAAATTATTATATCGACAGCAATGAAACATTTTCGCTTTTCTTTGTTGTCGAACTTTCCGCATTTTCAGACATTGTCATACCATAGTCCTCAGTTAGAGAAGTTTGACCAACAGTTCTGTTTAGACTCTGGAAAAAAACCATAGGAGGAGATGGAGCTGCTGTAGTGTTTGATTGATTTCTTAGCATATGTATTACAGATGCCATGTTAGGTCTTTCTGATGGGTCTTCTTGAATGCAAAGCAACCCAATATGTAAACACCTTATTAGCTCTTGAGATGGGCAATGGCCAGTTACACTTTTGTCAATGGCTTCCAATGGCTCACCTTGTTTCCAATGGCGCCAAACCTGATTGACAAAGTATATAGAAATCAGATGAAACATAGCGATGCTCCTATTTTAAATTTCAGAAATCAGGGTAATGAATATCTTACATATGATAAAAGCCCTTCATCCATTTTATCTGGTATGAAATTGCTGGTTCGACCAGTCAAAATCTCTAAAACTAATATTCCATAGCTGTAAACATCTGATTTTGTTGAGAATTGCCCTTGCATAGCGTACTCCGGAGCCATGTAACCACTGATTATATTGTGCAAAAACAAGATCAATCTCTAAAGCATAAATTAATGAATGACATGTTCATTTATTGCTTGATATAATTAAGAACCAAACAATAGAAAATAATTAAAAAAAAAATAAACATACTAGGTTCCTGCAATTCGGCTTGTGTTTGCATGAGTAGCATTATCTTCAAGGTGAAAAAGCTTTGCAAGTCCAAAGTCAGAGATTTTAGGGTTCATGTCTTCATCCAATAAGATGTTACTCGCTTTAAGATCACGATGAATGATCTTTAGTCTCGAATCTTCATGCAGATAAAGAAGGCCTCGTCCAACTCCTTCAATCATATTGAGTCGTGTTTGCCAGTCTAGTTCGGGACGCTTCACTGGATCTACAGTAGAAGACTGATTGGATACATATGGAGTGCCTTTGAAAAAGATAAAATGATGCTGATAGGAAGTGATAGACCTTACCAAATAGAAAGTTATCAAGGCTAGTATTGCAGAGGTACTCGAAAACAAGAAGCTTTTCTGACCCACCTAGGCAAAACCCAAACAATTTCACAAGGTTCTTGTGTTGAAGTTTCGCAAGCAGAACCACCTCATTTCTGAGTTGTTCTATTCCCTGCTGTGAGTTTCTTGAAAGCCTTTTTACTGCTATCTCTTGACCATTGGATAGTATTCCCTGCATAAAAGTTGGCGATAAACTGATAATTTATCATATCATATCTGAGAATTTAAAATTGAAACTGAAAAAAACTGGGATATGTTTACTTTTGTACTGACGGATAACTGAACTGTACATAACTTTTAGTCTTTTATGCACAAAATAATGATTTAAGAGCAACGTCTTAATGAGGAATTAAAATGTGTGTTAATAAAAACCAACAAAATAGTTGTCAAGGTTAATTATCTTGAAATGTATGAGCAAAAAATATTAGTCATAATTAATTAGCATATAATGTAATCATTAAAAAATGCCTGAAATATAAATATTACCTTATAAACAGGTCCAAATCCACCTTCTCCAAGCTTGTTTTCTTCAGAAAAGTTATTTGTTGCAGAAATGATTGTACTTATATCAAACATTAGAGAGCCATCATTTCTACCGATACTATCCTCATTATTATCTGCTAAATTATTAGAAAAAAAAAAAAGCATGATAATGTTTTCTTTACTATGCACATCAGGAAGTAATTGAACAAAATAATAAATGGGGAAGTGAAGCGAATTATTGATCACAGGGAACTTACGCTTGTACTTTTTCCTAGCCCATCCCAGGTAAGCACAAATTGCAACAAAGATCACAAGAGCAGTAACTACAGGGCCACCAACAAGAATTGCTATCCTTTTAGCTAGTGAGATTTTACAAGTACGTTTAGTTTTAGTACAATTTCATAATATAAAATCAAGATATTCTTAAGAGAATAAACTGAACTGGAATGTAGATGAGGTCAAGAATTAATGTTGTATATATTATTGCAAGATGTAAAACAATGAATTACGTCGAGATAGAAGTTTATTGTTCTTATATATATAAATTAAGATTGGAATGATTTGCCTTAATGAAGATAATTCAAAAATTATTGAGAGAATTAGTTGTTGCTCTGGGAATCATTCTCTCCAAAAACACCCACCAAGAGAAATTATTATTATTATTATTATTATTATTATTATTTTAATAGAAGTTCTCTGATAATGTCTCGCGCTCATGTAATACAATTAGGAATTTAGCATGGTGGAATGTCAACAACTATGTCAGAATAAGAATGACATACCACTGTTCCCTTCGTTTGAACTTGAAGGTTCAGGTATAACATCTGTATCATTGTAGAACTTGTAAGACTCATACCGAATACTGCAACTCGTCCCCAGTAATCTGCCTCCAAACTTGCCATAACAGTATTTAGGTATTTCTGTTACAAATTCCTTCAGGCACATGTAACAGTCATTTTTCGACAGGTCTCGTGTGCATTGCACCTGACCAAACACCTCAGTACTGGAGCTTGCATCGCTTATGAAATCAGCTGCAAACATCTGATTTGATTGGTGTATTGCCTGTGTAATGAGAGTGTTCATCAATTGTCCAACAATTGTGTTGTATTGCGATGGGTTCGTGGTCGTGACATCATTTTTGTCGCATAAACCATACAACACCTGACCAACTGTGGAGAAGAAGTTATAGCTCGAGTAGTGAAGAAAACATTGATCAAACCTGTTTTGATTTTTGAAGATGATGTAATTAGCTTATAAAAATTTAGATGCCAAAATTAACAGAAAAGACCTTGTTTTGAGCTACTAAATAAACAGACAATGATGCTTAATTACATGTCACCCCAGTTTCATAATTGAGCTATTAATTTGCCATGTCAACCATTTCTTAAATATACATGGACTGAATATTCAATATTTATAATTTTGAATTGAGTACCATATTATTTCTTCTTTGCCGGATGGACACCGATTGGATGCTTCATTTATGGTTGAATTGAGGCAACTCTGGCAAATTTCAGCTGATACATCACCACGGCATAATACGAGGCCAAACACCAGGTTAGGATAATGACCAGTAACATCGATAGAGTAGCCAGATGAAATGGTGGCTAACAGGTATGATTGGAGGGTGATCAGATTGGATCGGTATGTGCTATTGTCAGTGTAGTTGTCTGTTGTCTGGCACTTGTCCACTAGGTATTCTGACTTGACAACTGGGATAATAATGATGATCAATATAACTAGATGATGAAGAAGGGCCATATTTTCATAGGGTAATTTTGTTTTTAAGAGATGGTACTATTCTATATTTTCAACACACAGACTACTAGCTAGGACATGTAATAATTAGTACGGGGGCAGAGAAAAATGACAAGGAAGATGAGTTCAGCATTGATGAAGATGGATATATAACCTATATTGCCCCTTCTCTCTGTATATATATAGAGAGAAGCTTTGGCAAGCATGGTATCAATATATATAGTTAAGAACATGCTGTATTACAGCCTCCAAAATCTATCGAATAAGCATTTTTCAAAATGTCATTCAGTCACTGTACGTCATTCGATACGAAATAGAAAACGAGGTAACAGTACTTTAATTAAGAAGTGGGTTACAGGTTGTGTAGCTGATTTAATAGTGCCCACGGACTTCACGAACCTGTCTTTGTTTCTAGTTATATATATAATTAATCCATTGTTTCTTTTTCTCAAGTACACTGTTTGTTGCTAAAAAAAACAAGTAATATATCTTTTAGATACAAGTCAATCAACCTGACAATAAAAAGTCAATTGTACCAGAAGTCTAGAATTATAATAATTTCTTATTATATGTGATCCATAGATATAAACCATTTAGAAAATAAAAAATTGAAGCGATTAAAAAATTAATTACAGCTAGCGAGCCCTTGCTATATAATTGTTGGATTTCATTCATCAATTAAAGTATGGGTGTCAATGGTTACATTACCTATAAGATCGAGGAATTTTCTTATCCAAATCTATATAAAATTAGTCTTACACATATTTTAGCCTTACCCATTAAATTTTAGCCTTACATAACATATGCCTTTACTCGTTAAGATAATGGGTAACGAAACAAATATAGATAATTATCAAGTAAGTTAATATCTTATATAATTTAATCTAGAATATAACAAATAAATATATGAAACACATCATGAATACACTACAACATTTTTTGTTTTCAGCAACGAACATCAATGGCCGGTGGGGCGCCGGTCGCTGAAAACTTATTAAAAAATAAATAAATAAAAACAAAAAGCATCGGTGACAAGTAGCATCAACGACTGGCGAAAAATACTTTTAGTGACCAATTTGTACCGGTCACTGAAAGTTATCGACTGACCCCCCCCCCCCCCCCCCCCCCCCCCCCCCGCGCACCCTTCTTTTACATCTTGTTTGGATGGAGAGTAGAGGAAGGAAGAGAATGGAAAGAAAATAAAATTTTCCGTTGAATCGTGTTTGGTTGACAAAATGATGTCGGAGGTGAAAGGTTTAACCTTGTATCATTAAAATTAATAGAATCGGTTTTCCTCCCGATTTGGGGTGTAACAGATGAAAAGAAATTTTGTTGCAAATATTGTTAGAAAAAATAACACAAATGTCCACATCTATATCTTACCTATATAATTCTTATATAAGTTTTTTGTCACAAACCTACAACAGCTACCGAATCTTTCATTAACCTTCTAAATTTTAATCAACCAAATAAGAAATAAGACGGAAAGAAAAGTTAAATTTATTTTTCCTCATTAATCATCCAAACATAAAAAGGTTAAACATGTTAATCTTCCTTTCTATTCCATTCCATTCCTTTTTATTCTTCACATCCCCTTCCTTCGTCTACTCTCCATCCAAACAAGGTGTTAATTTCCATCTCCCGCGTTTTAGGTTTAGCCTCTGACTCTCTCTCCGCTGCCCCCGAGGTGTGCCTCTCTCTCGGTACTATTTCTGATCTCTAACTCCCTCTCTCTCAGTTTTTTCTATATTTTCTTTTTTTTTCTTTTTTTTTGTTGATTTCTGTTAAAGTTTTTTGCTTTTTTCTGTTTTTTTTTGTATTTTATTTTATTTTTCGTTTTTTTTTTCTGTTTTTTTCTCTTGCTTTTTTCTTCTTTTTTTCGTTTTTTTTTTCGTTTTTTTTCTACTTTTTTTCTGTTTTTCTTCTGTATTTTTTTTTCCCGTTTTTTTTTTTTTTTTTTTCTGTTTTTCTGTTTTTAGCAAATTTGTTGATGTTTGATCGTTTTAGGATGCAAGGTGGAGAAGATATTGAGTGATTGAATTAATTTGTAGATTTGGTTCTGTTCTTTCTCCTTCGGTGCCACTCGCTCGTGCTGTAGTTCAATAAGTATTTAATTGGCATTGAATTCGAGTATTGAATTGATATTGAAACCAATTGGGATTGAATTATACTTTTTTATCCTATAATTTTAAAATTATAAATTATAAATCAAATATAACAATATAAAATATTGTATAAATCAATCTATTCATGATAATAAAAAAAAACAAATATAGTTATGCATGTAACTAAAAAATTATCCCATATAATATAATATTTATAAACTACCCATGCAATAGGATATATCCTATAGGATAACGGTACGTATAGTTCCTATATGTACCCTTACCTGATAAACTAATAAATAAAAAATTACACATATCCATGCATATCCACACCCATACCTGTTATGTTAACTTAAAAAAAAATATTATCTATACATGCCTCATTAAATATTGTACATATCATATAAACGGTCAAAATGGCTCCGTTGACAACCTACCATGCAGTCATACTTAAGCAAAAAAAAAAAAAAAAAAATGAAGTGACATGATCATGTCCTTCCTATAATGGGCTACAGGTTGTTTAATCAAATCTTCCTTTGAAAGTACACATTTTATTGCTAATGTAAAAGTAATATCCTTTTGTATACAACTCAATCTGACAAAAAGGTAATTTATTTTTAGTACTAGTTATGATCCCTCTTTGAGAAGTAAAGAGGGACTTCAATTATTTTTCAAAACATGATAGCCCACCTCGATTGATCTCTATATATAGAGATACAATATTATATATGTTTTGATAATAATAAAAAATATTTGACAAAATAATTACAACCGAATTGTAAGATATTAAAAATAATATAAATTAAATTATATATTTATATTTATTTTATATCTTGAGTTTACATATCTATCGTAGGAGACAATATGTAACTATACGATATTGCTCGTTTTCATGTATATATGAAATTTTTGGCAATATCTCATGCACGGTACATATGGTTGTGGGACGTGCGTTAGTTGCCAAGGAAATAAAAATTATACTATAAAGCTATATATTGGCATAGCTATTATAGCAATATCTTCATGCATTATAATTTAAAAATGGCAAAAGGAATTAATTGAAGTAATATTATAATTTAATTACACCAATTAAACTAATATGTATGACCTTTCTAGAAACAAGGGGCGCAATGTAGGGTTCATTTATCCATTGGTATTACTTTATTATCAAAACTTAGTAATTTTCAAGTCATAGGTTTAATGATTCAAACTTAAGTTGAGCTTACTATTTTATTATGCCTCTGATTGGCCCAAGCACATAAAATTAGACTTTTCTCGTTGAACCAAGTTGCAGTTGCACTACATTTTAAACAACGTACTAAAGGCATATTTTATTCGGGTCTTAGATTAATTAGTGATAGTATATTAGTATACGACCATGCAAACACTTAACACTTCCATTCTCAAAACCTCAAAGGTTTTTTTCCCATCTACTTCCTTATTATTTGTAGGAAAAATAAAATCTACTTCCAGCTCTGTTTTTTTCTCAAAAATTGGAGTTCACGACTTTTCATATATATATATATTTTTTTGTTCTTTCTTCTCTCAAAATTATGTTTAATTGCAATAGCACAACAAATGGTTTATATAATTTTTTTTTCTTCAAAGTGCAGCAAATCTTATAAACTATTTCTTTTTATTTTCTTTTTTCAAATTTTTGTTTAATCACCATCACTAGTCATTAATTATATCTCTAGAAATTTTATTTGGACTACTAAAAAGTACTAAACAATCACAATTAAACAAACACAATTTAATAATATAATAAAACAAACACAATTTAAACACGGCCAAAGACAAAAATTAATTAAACAAACACAACTTAATAATACAATAAATTAATTAACAAGAATAATTTAACTTAATATAGTTTAAACAAGCTCATTTAATTTTTTTGAGAATCTGATATATACAATTATATTGATCATAATTAGTGATTAGTATCAATACACTTAAAATAGTTTAATTTTAGTATTACATCTAGGGGTATTCATCGGTTTGGTTCGGTTGAAACCGAACCGAACTAGACAAACTAAAGTTATAATCCGGTTTCAAAAATATAACCAAACGGAACCAAACCAAAGTTTTATTTCGGTTTGTTCGGTTCAAACCGAAATATATTTATTTTTTTTATTTAAAGCAATTGTTTTGTAATAAACTGAACTATATTAAGAAATAAACTGAAGTATTTAAAGCAATTGATTAAGAAATCAACTAGGATATTAAAAAATATTTAAACTTAAATGTCAAACTAATTAATACAATTAGATATGATAAATATCATTTTTTCTATACACACGTAAAAGATCACGACATTTCAATTTTATTTTGATTGGTATTAAGTGCTTGCAGATACTTACTGATGTAGATAAATTATGAACGTTGATTTTTCAGCATAATATAAAACTAAAATCAAAAGTGATAATATTTTATATGTATGGAAAAAAATAATATAGATCACATCTAAATATATTTTAAAACAATCACGAAAAGAAGCAGAGTTTACTTTCTTTATCTGAACGGATATTATTTAAACAAAATTCACATTCATTCACTTGAGAGTGTATATCTTGTTATGGTCTTTTAACTATTTTCTGGTGACAATACTTTACTGATAGATAAAAAAAATAATGCCGCGCAAAAGATATTCAAAAATCGATTAATTCTGACTGGGCTCGTTCTCCACATTGAACCCTTTCATTTTTCTATTTTGTTCAACAAGAAAAACAGTTATAAATTTTGCTATCAATTTATATTATTAAAAATATACATAAAGTCGGAACCATAAATTTTGTTATTTATTAATACCATATGCTAAATCAATTAATACTTGATATTTGTAATAAGCTACAATGGCAAACAATGTGGATTAACAACACATTAAACAAACCCATAATTAATTTGTAGTAAATAATATGCCTTATTCAATTGTTCCAAATACTTATTTATAAAAAAAAAAAAAAAAAGTTGCTATGAAATTCACCATGAAAATACGCATGGTTTACCGGTTTAACACCCTAATACTAGTACTTTCAAGTGCTAGTCAAATAATATTGGATTGTAAATATATTAGTTTCCACCAATATCTTTTTATGATTATTTATTTTGGTTCTACCATATGTTATAAATTGTAATTCATAAATATATAATTCTTTCAAAATATTTAAGGTCATATAAATATTATGATATGTCATACTATTTTATTTACATGTCATTACAAAAATGTGTTTGTATTTAACTATTTTCATAAATCGGAAACCAATATTTTTTGTCGTTAATCAATGTCATATATAACTGGTGTTTGTCTTTATTAATGTGGGCGATGGGCATTGGACCTACTTTGGTTCGATTGGTGAAATGATCATTCGATTGCATCAAGATCTGTGCTAATTACATTAAAATCCGTGCAAGTATGTTTCAATTTCTGTGCGCACCAATCTTAATGATAATCGTACAGTTCTAGAGCTAATCGGACCTACTCCAATCTCATTAAGAATTGAGAGTAGGTCCAATGCCCATTGGACCTACTTTGATTCGATGGGTGTAACGACCATTCGATCTGCATCAAGATTCGTGCTAGATAATCAAAATTTGTACAGTCTGTTTTAATTTTTGTGTGCATAGATCTTAATGATAATCGTACGGTGGTAGAGCTAATTGGACCTAAAAATAGGTTCAATGAACATCGGACCTATCTCAATTATTAATTGCCCATGAGTTCCCTTACTTCCCTATATGTTTATTTTAAATTTTTTTTGAAATATGGGTTGGAGGTCAAGCCACCCAACACATCTCAAACTCCTATGTATTAATATAGAGGATTTTCCCACTTTGTGGGTTTCGAACTCATGATCTCCCACATGGGAGCCATGTGCCTTTGCCACTAGATCAAAAGCAAGTTCTCATGTTTATTTTAAATTTAACAACATCAATAAAAACATTCATGATCATTTTTTGAGATACCGTTTGTAAGCCTGTAATCAAATCTAATGTGAAATCAGACGAGATTTATGTTTTAGTGTTGTCGATAAAAACTGATTATTTTTCTATTGAACATATTATATGTTAATAAGTGAAAAAAAAATGTTAATTGACACATCTTTTTAAATTTAAAGAACTCAATTATTTGAAACAATGAATGCCAAATTCTAACACTCCTTTATTACAGCGGATTAAGAGATAATATGTTAGTATATAATAATGAAAAATTAATTTTAGCCTAATTAAATTTGTAGTTTCATATAAATTTATTTTGTCAAGTATGAAATATACATAAATTTAAACTTGTAGATAAGATTGATATTTCGTCCGTCTGAACCTGACACGAATCTCTAAGCAGACCCCTAATAACTCAAATAGGTGGTATCGAAATTATTTTGACTCAGCTGGAAGTTACAAGGAGTTAATCTTATATCAATGAGAAAATTACCACCAGTGTTTGCTAATTGTAGTAAATTATTATATTAAGATTATTCATTGAAATGTTCTCCAATGGAAATAGTTTGTCTTACAAAATAATAATTTCGATTAATATTGTCGAAAAGCACGAGACAAGAAACTATTTTTATTTAGAGGGCCTTTCTTGACTGCTGGTAAGCCTAACTTGTCAGTAATCTGTCACAGCACAGTTCTGCCAATAATTTTCAAATGAATTAGGATTTGAATTCCGCTGGTACTGGTAACATGTTCAATTAATGGTAAAGCTTCTGTCGACTGTAACTTGGAGCGAGATTATAAAGCAAATTCTGTCAAACTGAGAATCTGAATGCAAACAGAACTCTCCATTCTTACCAGAATATTGTGTTTGGAAATTGGAACTATCATTCAGCATTTCAGTGTCTCCTAATTCTAGAAATTAAAATTCTATAAAGAAACAAATCAAATTTTAGTGATTAATTGATAACAAAGGATAGTTTAGTACCTCCGACAAAATTTATTCAATTAGTTTCCTTGAAGGAGCAAAATTTTTTTTTTTTTTTTTTTTTGAAAGCTTGGTAGAGGCTACCAAGATTGAATTAATAAAGTTGTTTACAACATCCAATCCTAAATGAAATTAAATTAAATTACAATAAAATTAAGTTGTCCCCGTTCTCTCAATAGACCCACTTCCTCGTGCCCGAGAAGTACCACAATACCGGGTCCACAGTACTGCTTCCTCTCTTGCTCGGTCGGCCACCAACCATGTTGGCCATTTCGAACCTCGGAAAATAACTTCATTTCTTTGCTTCCACAACAACCAGAGTGTCGCCATGAATGCGGTAGCCCACTCCTTTTTACCCTTTCCGGTTAGCTGGCTGTGATGTCGCAATGAAGCATTCCAAGTTCCTTCAATTAAGGGTCTTGGATTCTAATCTCCTTCAATGAAGGGGCAAAATTGCTCTTTGTAGTTGGACGCAACTTTGCAAACTCAATCTCATTATGTGACATATGATATCTATCCCAGTTTTTAGAATTCTTATTAATAATTGCATTGATTCATTTTCTTCAAAAAAAAAATGCAGTAGTTCCATCACTCCAATAAATTTTCAAATGATTATAAGTGAAATTTCGCATTAATTGGTTAATTTTTTTATTAAATTAATTTGGGTCTCAGCTTTAGTATTTCATTTCTGAAATATTTTCATTTTAATTTGGTTTTTATATTTTCTTTATTTTGTAGATTAGTGCACATGGGCATGGTTTTGAATTTGATTGTATTTTGTTTCATATCTAATTTGATATCCGGAGTATAACTATGGTCTTATGGATGCTTGTGTTTTTCAATTAGGTGTTGGGCTTGCTTTTGTACTGTTTGTTTTCTCTTGTCTTTACATTTTGGGCTTGAGTTTCTGTTGGGCTCGACCCAAGTTGTGGGTTGAAATCTGCTCTGTCCCCTGTCTTCGCTAAACAGATCATAGATATTTAAACCTACTTTTATGATGTTCCAGCGGCTTTTAATATCCATCTTAATACAGATCGAATGATCCAAATTCATTACATAGAAACTCCAAATTTTGAGTTTTTCTAAGAATTCATTTAGGTTATTATTTTATATTTATTTATATATATAGTATGGAGAATTCATAGCATTTGAGATAGCAATTATATCTATTTAGATCCAGAAGAATTCATTTTTTTATTTTTTTTATTTGTCACTTAAAAAGAATTGTAAGAGCATCCACAATGGTTGTTGTTTTTGGATTGCTAATCTGACGTGGCTATTGTTTTTTTGTTTGCTGGGTTGTGAGATGATTTGTATATTAGCAAATTTGCTTTAAAAGCAATCGTTTGTTAATTAACAGCGTGGCCAATTGATTGGTTGAGATTTTTATTTCCGTAGCGCGCTCTCCGTCTTCACAAAAACTTAACTTTTTTCATCAGATTTTTTTTTTCCGAGTCCTTCTCCTCCGACTCTCATTTCAAAAGGGAATCTGTCAAAAAATTTCCCATTTCCTTCTCCTCTCCGGCAAGATTAAATTTTTTTATACTTAGAAAATTGCTGGTTGATAATTTTTTTATACTTAGCAAGATTAAATATGATTGCTGCAAATAGGTCTTATCTATATATCTGTACGATAAGGTATATATCTGTACTTAGGAAATTCATGAATTCATGAATAGTGTAATCTTAAAGTAAGGGATATGTCTGTATATGGGGCGCTAAAAAGATAATATGTGAGTGCTGTACGATAATCTTTTTTTACTTAGATAATTACTGGTTGTTAATTTTTTTATTCTTAGCAAGATTAAATATGATTGCTGCAAATAGGCCTTATCTGTATATCTATACGATAAGGTATATATCTGTACTTAGGAAATTCATGAATTCATGAATAGTGTAATCTTAAATTAAGGTATATATCTATTTAATACTCGGAATAAGCTCTTTGTTAATAATTTACTTGCATGCAGGCATGAGCTTTTCAATCGATGAAGATTTCCCGATCGATCTTGAACAAATTATATTGACATCTGGGTATATCGGGCAACAACTTTTGGACGATACATATGCCAAATTAACTCAAGAGTACATTGAAATGTTGCACTTCTGTTTCTGTATCAGTTTGCTTTGTGTTCTTAGATTGTCAGAATTTTCTGGGCTTTATTGTAAAAACTATACTGATTTTGGTTTCAGAGATTTGGAGCAAATCAAAATTTCTTTTCTGAAATTTGTGTTCTCAAGTATACTGGTTCTGGTTTCACATAAACTATCTAAACGAATTGCTACCATGTTCAATTTTTCATGTTGATTTAAGAACTCTCTCTGCCATTTTTCTTTGTGATGTTTAGATATACTGGTTCTTTGATTCGCTTTTTTTATTTGTTGATTTAAAGTATACTTGATTCTGGTTTCCAGCGAGAGAGTCGAATAGAAATTTTAATTGATAGTTTTGGTTTTCAGCGAGAGAGAGGAGAGAGAGAGATGGACAGAGAGAATGGGACAAAACCATGAAGAACGGAGAATAGTAGAAAGGTTTTTAATTTTTCTTCAGTAAAATTTTAATACGTCAGAGAAACGGACATAATTTTTAAATTTTGTCTGACGTGGAGTTAATTGCAATTTAACATTAATTGTTGGGATGGAGTGGTTTAGAAATTATGAGTCCAATAATTGCTAAATTGAGTGACATGACTAATTTGAATTGCTAAACTATTTGTGGATTGGAGATGCTCTAATTATCTCAAAAGTTGTAAAAATACGATAAAACTTGTATTTATAGAAGATGCAACTGTAACTAAAATTTTATGAGAGTAAGATTTGGAATTATCCATCTTTGAAGTGTTCAACTGTAAAAGTCTTTGTTCCATATATATAATTATCTATTTCTTTTATCTTAAAGCTTGTGAAGGATTGACAGTATTTTCTCTAACATGTTGACTAAACCAAATAGTATAAATATTTATTGATAGAAATTGAACTGAAAATTTGAA
Source organism: Carex arenaria (assembly GCA_964058825.1). Classification (NCBI taxonomy): domain Eukaryota; kingdom Viridiplantae; phylum Streptophyta; class Magnoliopsida; order Poales; family Cyperaceae; genus Carex; species Carex arenaria. The sequence continues at coordinate 412,954 of CAXKVW010000055.1, read as the reverse complement.
AGGTGTGATTGACTATATTATCTTGAAAATCAAATCCGCTCTTTTTCTTCTTGAAGGAAAGAACTATGCTCTCTCTCCTCTCTTTTTATTCTCTCCTTATCTTTTTTCTCTCCATCTCTTTTTACATATATAATTACCTATTTCTTTATCTTCTCATGACATCATTTTCTATAACAACATGTTGACTAGATCAAATAATATAATTTATGTAATTATGTAATTGTGCTGAAGTCTCGAAAAATGTGGTTGACTGTATTATTTTGAAAATCGAATCCACTCATTTTCTTGAGAAAAAAAAAGGAGTACGTCGTCTCTCTCTATCTCTCTCTGTTCATGAGTCATGACCTCATTTATCTTAGGTTTTAAGTATGTTTAATTAGGTTTTAGTTTAAGTTTATCCGTCCGTATTATGATAATAACATCGGGCCAGCAATCGAACTCACTTTATTTAATCCCATTGTTTTTTCTTGAGAGAATATTTTATCCCAATTTTGTAAATCATACTTACCTGTAATATTTTATTTATAAAGAAACTAAAAAATATAAAATATAAAGGACAAACTACTAATTAATTAGTTTTAATTTATAGAGATGACCGAGAGTCACTTTTATATATAGATGCGGTTAGTTTCTCGTACCGTTATTTTCGTTGGAAATTAACTTAGACCCTCAAATTTTGCAATACAATCCATCGTATTAATTAGACCACTTTATATCGTAGTTACAATTAAAAAATAGAGGTGTTTCAATTTAATCAAGTGTAGCGAACCGCAATTTTGATAGGAAATTCAAAGTTGTTTAGTTCTGTTGATAGTAGTAAATCTTCCCTTAATCTGCTGATCAAATTTGTATAAATTGTTAGCATATGTTTTTCTTTACTCTTCTTTACTAATCAAATTGGGCTGCACCTTTGTTGGTCTCCTCGTGACCTTTCTGAATTGAAGTCAAATGTTCAAATCGAAGTTTCCTATCAAAAATTATAGTTGTTTTAAATTTGAAAACAATTTATCGATGTTTCATTGCAAAAACATCAATGATGAGCTGATATTTTATATTCTGATTAATCTCGACAGTAGTGTATCGATGTTTCATTGAAAAATATAAATGTGATGCTGATGTTTTATACCATGTATCGATGCTGATCTAGAATTAATTAATTTTCAGAAGAAAAAAAATAATGATTTCACGCTGATTGAATATGTGCAGAACTATTTCACTAAAAAAAAAAAAGGAATTGGTTCCACACAGATTCACAAGAAAAAAAAAATATTACGTTCAACCTCCTAATTAGATCTGCACATTCAATCCCTCGCAGTTTCTGAATTTCTCAAAAATCGATGATAAGATGTCACACCCCAAATCCGGGGTGCAAGTGTGTACCATAATATTTCCAATTCATTATACTCAAGGCATGGATCTTTTTATGCATTACCAATTTAACCCATTACATTAATCCCAAATCCGAATATTTACAAGATATATCTGACATTTTGTGGTGGAATTAAGATACTAGATAATTAATCTCTATATCATGTCAGATATTACAACCCAAAGTACCATATCTTTTGTTTGGCCCTGCTGTCAATTATAACCCATAAACGCGTCTCTTCGTCTAACGAACCTGTAAAATCCACAAAGGGGGAGGGGGTGAGAAACAACATCGATGTTTCTCAGTGCAGAATTTGATTCGGGCTACTGGATTCGTAAGAATCCATATCCAGAATTAAATATCCACAGTATAATATCAATTCAATTTCTATAGCAATGAATGCAATGCTAATTATTGACAGTCAAACGATTATCAACAGGAATAATCAATGGAAATCAAATAACTATAATCAGAATATTTGGTTCTAAATTTATGCAATTACTAGGTCGGATAACACAAACAGATACCATCATTCTTGCCTATATAGATGCCCACCATTAACCCACATCTGCCTTTACACATACCTGTATCTGTTGTGTTTGGCTTATACCATTCTATTCAGTCTGGTTTATAGTCAGACACTTAATTAAATTCAATAATTTAAGCGATATCGTCATCCCTCAGAGGTAATGACTAACAATAGACATTTACCACAGTTTTACTATCGTTACAGTCACAATTTACAATATCCTCTACCCAACCGGTACTGGGTTCAGTTGAGGCCATTCACCATATGCGCATAAGGGTCCTGGGTCAAAGTCTAGTCATGACCTAGACTTTGAAGTAATTAGTAAATTCATAAAATTCAGTAACTGTGGAATCACTCAGTTGTTTGAATCAAGGAACAGACAATCGATAAACCGTACCAAAATGAATAGTCATCAGTCTTACCAGTAATTCGGTTTCATTTATATTGTGCTATGCATATGATGCAACAATTCAAATAATGCAGTAAATCAATTATTCAACATGCAAAAATAATATCAATTTAATTCTTAGAAATGAATATCAAAACAAAGCCAGTGAACCCCCGCACCTGATAACGTAGGCAAACGAGCGATCAATCATTGCATATCAATTGTTTTGAATAGTCCCGTCAAATCTCGTCCCACAGAATCTATACCAATGACATAATAACATTGCCTTAGTTATTACATATAAAATTATCTCTTCAAAATAATTTGTCCCAATAATTAATTCATATGGATTTATTATTCACAATGAATGGATGGCACCAGCTAATATTATTCATTTATTCCTCATTTTTATTTAACTTCCATTTCAATTAATTTAATACTTCAAATCTCTATATAATATCCAAGTTCTCACATCAAGTTATTCTCTTTTATTTTTCTTAATTCATTTGTTCGCATACCAAGCACCGTTGATCTTAGATTTTCTTTTTATATTATTTTGATTTCATCTATAGCAATAATTAAGGTCCGGTTCACCTTGTATCAAATATTTCAGGAATTAAGAAGCTATGATCAAATCACATAAGACCCGGTTCATCATGTGCACTAGTATGTACACCATGAATTAAGTAGAGATTCAATTATTCTTTCGAGATGTAATTACCTCAACAAGGGCTAACTAGGCTTATATATATAACAATTGAAGGCTTCTTGCGGTTAAGCAATTAAGCTTGATCAATGATTTAATTAATCAGTTAAGCTTGTTCAAAGCTTACTTGCTTAAAACTCATGAGTTGGATAAAAGAAGAACAAATAATGAAAGAGAGGGGTATACCAAGTAGCTTTGTTACGTGCACTGGGATTGTGAAAGAGAAATCGCACACCAAATTAAGAAACCCAAAAATCATGAGGGGCACATACTATTCTCAGAACAGAGAAGAAAGAGGGAGAGAAAAGAGGTAATTAGAAACCGAACAGTAGGAGAAATATATTAGACAAGGTAGATAGGAAGCAAGTCTATCAAATCTTTAATTTAGTCAAAAGTAACCACGCTGGAACAACTGAGTGTTGCCACGCTAGGGGAGAGAAAGGAATACAGATGATATTATGTGTATGTACTGACATGTGGGTCCTTTAAATCATAGGTAGCCCATTTATAAATTATACCCTTAATTACAATACCAATATCTCTTTTATTCATTACTATTTAAATAAATTTATGGTTACTCAAATTCTTCTCTTTATATATAATTAAATATATGAGTATAGAGGATGACATAGGGGTCCCACCTGTCATAGGTAATTCATTCATTATTTCATTAATTGAATCCTGAATCTTCCATTCTAATACATCTCTAGTGCAAAATAAATCTCTTATTAATTAATGAATTTTTTTGTACATGAATATATATAATTAGATTATATGCATACCTTACTTTGAATTAATCAATTTAACTATCTAATCAATTTATTTTCGGAATTTATTTAACTGTCCTTTGATTACTTTCCATACTTCATGACAAATTTATTTATTTACATATTCATATTTTGAGTAATGTTACATAAGATTAGAATTTTGAATTATTAAGATAGTAATAAAAAAAAATTCTGGTCAACTGAACTCCCTCTACTTCTGTTGTGTCAGAGGACATGAGCACTCATTGCAGATTACCTACGAGTGTCAATGGTTATGATACAAGTAGAGTGGAAGCATTTTTATATTCATACTCTATTATTATCCGTTAAAAATTTGTCTTATTCTACTCTACCCTTATCCATTAAGATTAGCGAATAACGAATAACACTAATGTATAATGGTTTTATTATTTTTACAAATAAACTATCAAAACTCATCATGTTATACATATGCAATCACAATTACTAATAAAAAAAAATTAAAATATGCAATCAATTCTAATTACTAATAGTTTTTTATAAAGCAAAAAATAATAAAAAACACAAATATCTCTTCTAACAAATTCAATTTGTTAACTAAATAATAAAACATTCGAATAAGAAAAGTAATATGTTTAACATAATATTCTTCTTACAATAAAAGCCATACATTTTCTCATGATATAGAAAATAAGAAAAATAAATAAATTGAATATAATATTTATATATCTATATATAATTTATTTTATATAATTATCCGTTACTTAACGGATACGATATAACTTTTATCCGTATCCATACTTATTTATCTAACGAAAAAATTATTACTCATACCCAATAAGCTAACGAAAAAGAAAATTTTAATCATGCTTATCTTATCAAATAAATTATCGAATAAGATACGGATAGGATTAACACCCCTAAAATTACCACTTGCAAAATTTTACGAAAAAGACTTGAAAAAAGTGTATTTATGGGCGAGAGACGAGAGTATTGGCCGCCAATGAGTGTCATTAATCCAATCATTCATGGAAAATTTCCTTTTCTAATTGGAAATCAATATTTAAATATTTGATCCAAAGATGTAGAAGTTTTTGGAAATATCCTGGAACCTTCCAAGAAGGCATGAAACACAGGATGTACATATTTTCTTTAGCAATATAATTAATAATTATAAGGCGCCATAGCTGATTAGCTGAACCTAATTAATGCAATAGAACATGGCGAATGGTTTCACAGCACGTTCTACACTCTACTAGAGTTTGGATAATTAATATTCAATCGTGCAATTTCATTTCTACAATTAAAAGATCCTAAACAGATTTTTGTCTTTGGAAAAGGAAGAATATGTTATACTTGATTTATTATTCTTATTATTTGATTGATTTATTCACTATTTTATATAGTTTTATATAGTTTAATTTTATTAGCCATAATGACGAGACTGGTTTATATAATATTTTATACAATTAATTAGTCATTTATATATTTTTTTTAATAATGGGATGACAAATATATTTTTAACATTTTATAATTATGTGCAAGATCTTTGTAAACTATATGCTATGCTATATTATTATTTAAGTATACAATTGTTAATTTATTTGATAATTACTTTATTAATTGATTATATAAATTAAATACGAATAGAATATGAGTAAATCAACATTTAACAAATATGAATAGAATATGAGTAGGATAAATGTCATTTTACAAGTTCCGAGACTATTTAATTTATAGTAAAGAAAAAAAAAATCACAAGCTTAGCTAATCGAAAATATAAATGTTATTCTAGAAGCAAATTAATATTGCTGACACATGCATCGGAATCGCTATGATACGCTAGATACTTCTAGAACACTGTATCATCTTCATATAGTGTTTTTATTTTTGGTTAAAAAAAAAAGCAATCAGAATAATTCCTTGAAGATATTGATAAATGTTGCATTGAATAGTTCCTCGTAGGAATTGACACTTATGTAGTTGTGGCATGTGGGAATCGCATATTTTCATTTTATGATAAAGAGCTTTTAATAAGCGCATATTTGTAAATTGTAATCATGTTTATGCTAAAGAGCTTTCAATAAGTGCAGTGTCAGGAGCAGATGGTAGTAGAGTGGGAAAATTGGCAGTTTCGTCACGGAAACGTATGGTCACGGTACGGAACAGCATGTCACATGTAACTGTTACGTGCTGTGATTTGTGTGTCCCGTGCTGTAACTATTTGCATGTCATGACCATTTTTTAAAAATATGTTATGGCATGGCCAGGGACGGGGCCAGACTTTCTGACTATGGAGGTCAATCATATAAAATTTTCTACTGCGAATGAGAGTCAATTTTACAATATTTACAACATTTTACTCTAAATTATATAAAAAATTGTGTATAAATACAAATTTTTTGAAAACAAATGGAGTCAATTGGCCCCCATTTGCTGTTACTCCCTCCACCACTGGGCATGACACATGATCACGCGAGTCACGTGCAATTAGGACCATTAGATTTTGATCAGATAGTGAATCTTGAATAAACTAGCCTCATACTCACTATTCCGTTAAATATGTCATCATAATCTAATGTGCAATATCAAAATCAACCGTACAAATTGAAAATACAAATTATAGAGAAATTTGATTACCTGATAGTGAAATATTCATAATTTCAATTCGGATTGCAACAACTCAGAATTACTGCAACGTAATCGGAATTTGAATTGAATATACGATATACAATATCAAAACTTTTATTTTTAATCTCTCAATTTCACTCTTTTTTATTTTTCTCTTAACTCTTTTATTTGATTTCTCTGTTTTTATTTGTTTTTGAATCGGCAAAGAGAACGAAGGTTATTTTAAAGGACTTTAGGAAGTGGTATAATGCCCGATAAAATGCCTACTTTGAATCCTGAAATTAATGGGTGTATTAAAGAGGAATTACGGGTGCATGGTTGGCACCCATTGGTTTTTATTTATTTTTCTTATTATTCAAATTTTCAAATGGAAATATTTGTTGTATATCATGATTTAGCAATCAAGCAAACATAGATATAATAAATCAAATCAAGCAAACATAGATATAAAGTGGGCCAATTTTATTTCGAAATTAAGAATTGATGAAGAGAATGAGCTTTTATGTAAAAGTAAAAATGAAAATGTAACATCTATCATTTAAGAAATAAAGTAAAATTAAAAATAAAGTTGGTCAAATTTTATTCCTCTTATTTTATTTAAATTTATGTTAATCAGATTTTTTTTTTATTCCTTGTTAGTGTCGTATTAAAAAAATATGTTACCAAAATACCTATTAATCTTCATTATATTTAAAAAAATATATCTTGTAAATATAAACAATAATGACTAAAATTTCGGAATGTTACATTCCGAAAAAAACATTTGTTTTGTGTTAGTTCTTACAAATGAGTAGAGGATTTTATTTTTTAAATACAACTCATAAAAAAAAAAAATTAACCAAATGAGTCAAGTGGGAAAAAAAAGATACAAAAATAGCCTCCACCGGTTTGGGAAACCGGTGGAGATTTTATGGGCCTTGCTACACCGGTTTGGGAAACCGGTATAGGCATTTTCTACTCTGTCACAGCGAGCACACGGTTTAATACACGAAATTTACCTACACCGGTTTCCCAATCCGGTGGAGGTATTCTACTTCCCTAAATCCAGAGGATTTTCTGTGATGAGACAAATCCAGAGATAGAGAAGAGAGCAACTGTATTGCGGAAACAATAAATCTTACCTCCACCGGTTTCCCAAACCGGTGGAGCCTAGTTTGTGGATTTTCTGTTGCGGGGCCATAGTCTGGTGGAAAAATGAGTCAGCAGGGGAAAAAAAATTCTCCACCGGTTTGGGGATCCGGTGTAGCAAAGCCCTTTTATGCCACACCGGTTTGGAAAACCGATGGAGGCTATTTTTATAAAATCTTCATGCGCAATGCTGCTTTGGTTAATTTGTTTGAAATGAGTTCTATTTAAAAAAAAAATCCCTGAATAGAGCATAGAAAACCGAAATTTTTTTTTGGCACTGTCAAAATTAATTATTAATTAAAAATCACCCGGACCGGTTTATCTAAAAAAATACCAGCCTCGCATAATGGTTTCGCGCACCAGTCAAAACGGATCTGCACAAGCACCTTGCGCACCTATTGGTTTGCACCATGGTTTGGCACACCGGGTCCGCGCAATGATTTTGCGCACCAAGGAAGTTCCCAAATGCATCTGCGCCTTTGACCGGCTTTTCACAACTTTTCAAAGCCTAATTTGTAAGGACCGTCTAATTGCATCAAGATCCGTGCTAAAAGTACATTAAAATCCGTGCAAGTATGTCAATTTTCGTGTGCACCTATTGGTGCGTCAAACCCTTGTGCGAACCTCTTGGTGCCCAAAACTATTGCACGAACCTGATGCGCCAAACCATGGTGCGAACCCGTTTTAACTGGTGCGCGAAATAATTATGCAGAGGAGGTATTTGTTTATATAAACCAGTCCGAATAGTTTTTAATTAATAACGAATTTTTACGGTGTCAAAAAAAAATTCGGCATAGAAAACTACGTGGAAGTTTGGTGGTAGTTTACCTACCATTATTTCATTCTTGCACAACAATTATTTGACCTTTACTAGTCAAGAGGTGTTGATTCCATGTTTCCAGTGGAACCTTCCGGGAAACACCAACAAATGACAGCAATAAATAAAGGCAAGCCAATATTATACATTTTTTGGAATAACTAACTTGGTAAGTTGGTAACTCATTATTACAAAATATTTTCATTTTTATGAGATATCCATATATAGAGTCGAGCTCATTAAGCTCAATGTATGTACAGTTGTACAATTGTAGATAAATTAAAATACAAAAGAAAAAAAAATAAGAAACAAACAAATAATCCGGATCTCATCATCCGGTAAGCTACATACCCGATCCGCAAACGAACGGTTATCGTACTTCCAAAGTTCCAATGCACTAATCTGATCCCTATTCTCTACTTCCCCTTTCACTTTTTGACCAAAAAGGAAAACCATCCAAATCGAATAAAAAATTTCGGACTTTATCCGTTTCTATCTCAAACCCGCTAACCCGCATTGATCTGATCAAACCCTCCGACCGACAGAGCCCTCACCGGCCTCCGCCTTCCCCGCCGGAGTAACGCCACCAGCCAAACAGTCGAACTGGACTCTGACAGATCCTAATCTACCTCTGACAGTGGACCCCTCTCCTTTCACCGACCCATCCCCGTCACCTCTCCTCCCCATCCCCCACGAAGAGAACTTCTCTGACAGATTTCTGACAAACATCCGTACACTCCGGCCGCCCCTGTTGCTCCCCTCTCCATTTCCTCTGTATCCCGGCCTGGAACTGCCCTCTCCAGTTTCCCTGAAGAAGAGTAAACTGGTGGAGCGCTTCAGCTTCCCATCAGCGATAATCTGCCGCAACACGTGGTCGGGAATTCTAAGAGTGTAGCGATCAGGATCATCTCCAGTCCTAACTGTACTGGAGAGGGAGTGACCTGTAGAATGCGACCGAGGAAACTTCATTGGCCTCCGGCTAGATTTCGACCTCAGTGCCCGTCTCCTTATCGCAATCCTCTCCAGTTCCTCCGCCTCCTCCCTCTCCCTTCGCTCCTCTTCTGTCTCAGGTTTTACTTCTAACACCACGGCATCGGCTGGAAGTGCCGGAGGGTCCACTGACCTCTCTTCCACTTGCTGAGTAATTTCAGTCGGCCTCTCACGCGGGCTGTTCAGATCGACAGTCGTAAAATCAGGGTATGGCATCTCTCCCCCCTTATAATCTGTCATATTACAGCGACACACAGGGCAGGTAACATGGCCGGCAAGCCAGGCATCGATACAATCGGTATGGAAAACATGCGAACATTTCGGTAGAAGTCTCAGCGTCTCGTCATCTTCGAATTCGCTCAAACAAACTGCACACTCGAGCGCTCCTTTACCAACCTTATGCTCTTTAACCTCTGAATAGACCATGGTAGGAAGGATTTCAATAATTGCCGGGTCGAGACCTTTCGGACGCCTATTCGCAGTGGGAACCTGCATAGCTGGCCCCGTTCCCGTAATTCCTTCGCCAGCGCACTGTCGGACGTAGACAGAGAAGAAGCCGAGAAAGAAGAAAACCGCGATGAGTACAATTATGACAATCGCCATGGATGGTGAGAAGTTCGACTGGCCGTACCCATATTGCGGATTGGAATTCTGTTGCGGTGGCGAGTTCGACTGCGCTGAAACAGGACCGGATGGGAGTAGTATGATGATGGAGATGGCAAAAAGGGTGAAAAGAGATGAACTTTTGCTTAATTTTGGAGCCATGAGGTGAGAATTTGGATAAGAGTAAGAGGGGGGAGAGAAAGAGAGAGATGTGTTAGTGAATTAAGTGAGATGGATTGTATAAATACAAAAGGGATTGCGTGGGAATGAAGTTCTAGAGACGGAGATGAATCATGAATTATGACTGTCGAATGTCAAGGCAGGGTAGATTCAAGGGAGGTGAGGTCCGGTCAGGGCGGTCAACTTTGTTGTTTGCAGTTGACAGATCTGATTTTACTTCATGCAGCTCGCAAGTCGTATGTAACGCTGTTTTCACTTTATGATCATTGCGCTGAATGAAGTAAAAGCTGCTTTGTTAAAATCTTTACCCGTCACGGTTGGGTTTTGGGACCCAGGCTGCGGCAGTGAGGGTTGTTAAGGCACGTGATAAGTATGAATTATGCAAAAGAATTTCAAATTCATTTTTTTAAGTAAGAGGGACTTCAAAGTTGGCTGACAGCGAGAATTAAATTAAACAGGGAGAAAAATGGAGTGCTATTTGGAAATGTTTTTGTTTTATTTTGAACTTTAAAAGAAAATCTAGCGGGCAGAATTGGCACCTGGCGGATTCTAAAAAATGATAAGGTACTGCCATCTGGATAGAAACCAACCTCCACCTTTTTGGGTTCAACTAGTGTAAAATTAACTAAATTAATTAGCAAAATTTATAGAAAAACTAGGTTCTGGGCGTTGCGTCGGCTACGGCGCAACCGTTATTTTTTTTTTTATTTGTTGGGGTACACGTATGTCAGTTTAATATTGTTGCTGTTTGTTGTAATCGAATTAAAGAAAATGTATACATATATATAATTAATTAATTCAGCCTGTTATTTCAGTAGCGGAGAATTTAATACAAGCCCTCCGGTGTGAGAAATAGGACCTGTGGCCTTTTTTTAACACAAATTAGCACCCTTTCGATATGTCTCCATACAATTGTACATAAATGTGTAATAATTGTGATATATCATAGATTTAAAAAAAAATTGGTAATATGAAATAAAAGATGTTGGCTTTATTCCCACTGGGTTCAATTGAACTGCTGCTGATATTATTACCTCATTTGTAGATGAATATAGTGACCTGCATAAATTTAAGAAAATTATATTTGCAAGAAGGCGAAAAATAAATAAAAAAAACTGGTAAATAGGTGTGATGCCCCAAAAATTATGCCACAGAAGATCAAGTTTTAGAGACCTCTCCACCAGAAAAATCTGAAACTTTATGAACATGTAGAGTTTGAACTATTAAGCATTTCTATATATATATTAAAAAACATAAAATTTGGAGCAGTATAGAAGTACCAGCAAAATTCTAAAGCTCAGCTTGTTCATGAACACTTAAAAACAAAAGTAAATTACAGTCAACTCTTGAGCAAAATTGAGGAAATAAATAGTCTGAAGTAAAAAAAAAAAAAAATTTAGGAGATGTAGCCACATAGTTTAAACATGATTACAAATATAAAAGTTGAGAATTAAAGATAAAAAACATTGAGATTTGAACTGTAGAACCAGCAAACAGTGCTATGAGTGAAGTAAAAGACATGGTGCGACAGTGCGAGCTTGAAAACAATATGTCTTATGCTCTCCCTCATACCATAGATATTCTCCAAAGAAAAGATGTCAAGTTCTAATAAACTCAACCAAGCGGTACACATCCAGGGAGGCCAAATCAGATACCGGTCCCATATATATGCCTTTCTCCAATCAATGAAAATAAAATATTAAGATGCTGTAATGTAAAAAAACGATTATAATCCAAGCCCTAAGATGAAGATGCTGTAAAGGATGATCTACACGCCCAAACCTGACTGAATTATCAATCAAATCAAGCTCAAAGTCTGGTATCGGTACCAACTTAAATTACTGGAAGAGTTAAAACCAGGGAACATATGTGAAGCAGAGAATATGCTCATAAGAAGAAGTCCTAGCATGAAACTATGATAAATTGAACAGAAATAGCTTTAGGTGAAGAAAATTAACAAAAAAAAAAAAAAAATCTCAGTTTCAGCCTTCAGGTTCAACTCAAATGTGATCCACGGTGTGATGGCGTCCCGACCAATCAAATGGCCTTCGGTCACTGGCAAAGAAGTCAACGAACTCCCCCAGCTCTGGCGAAACGGGTGATACTCGGCTCCAAGCTCGCCGTGGTCGGAAGTCCTCTGATAACGCTCAAACCTGTTGCCAGGTTCAAGCCTGACGTATTAAATGTAAGAAGTAAGAAACCTTGAGCGAAGAAGACCACCGGGAGGATCACAACCTAGCAATGGCGGCAGAAACCTATGTCAGCAGGGATGTAGACACTGCGAACAATAGGGAGGAGGAGGAATAAGCTGAACCAAAGAGACAACTGATAGCAAAGAGGAATGGAAGAGATATGAGAAATACCGACTTATAGTGAACAATGAGAAGGCGTGGAGCACGCCAGGGAAGACACGTAGAGTGCGAGCAAACACGTGGCAACCGCGGAAGAGCAATAAACACGAGATGGACTCACCGTGGAAGGCGCGAGCGGCAGAGAGCATTGGGTTTTTTTTTTTTGGGGGGGAAATTCGTCAAACGCGGAGCGTACGTTGAGGCGGTGTTGTGAAAGTGACGGAGGAGAGCATCAGCAAAAATGAAGCTGAACCATTGAAAACAAATCAGACGGTGTATCAGCAATGTGACACTGTTCATTGATGGCGTCACAGACATCCAAAATTAAGGTTTTATTAATAAGGTGTGAACTGTGAAGGATTTTAATGTACATCAATCGGGCAGGCTGTTGTTAGCCAGGTATACATGGAACTGGATCATCAGTTTTTCTGTTGACAGGAATTTTTTTTTCTAAAATTATTGACACGTGAGTCTGAAATAGATTTTAACATTTAAATATTAAATATTGTTTTGTTCCGAATTTACTCAGGACCTACGCATTAGTGATTTTAGAAGCAGAAATTTTTTGCCTACAGAAATGCAGGAGATTCGGTTCTAAGTATATGTACTTCTTCTAGACACTTTAAATTTCTCCTTTCAAATTTGTTAGAGTTGGACAAAGCAATTTTATAAAGGTGGCGCCGAAATATTATGTATCATCATAATCGAAATGATTATATGGAAAGAAAAAAAAATTATAATTTATGAACTTTTATTGGAAAATATATTTTAGTAGAATATAATCACAAAAACGTTTTTTTTTTTTAAATCAAATTTAAATGCTCCGAAAGTAATAACGGAAACCAGTTCAACTAAAAGAGATGTACAAGGGTGAAAATAAAAATTGAAGAAGAATAAATGGGAAGTCTTATGATTTTGATAGGCAAATTTAGGGGTCCGGATCCCCTAAAGTAACTCAATTTTTGGGTTTTGGATCGAGACTATCTGATTCGAATCCGTCGCTCGGAATTGTTTCAGGATTCGAATTCGTTTTCGGAATGTGTGCGCTCCGAATTCGGATGGATTGTCTCGGATTTGAATCGGACGGTCCCAATTTAAAACTCAAAGATTGGGTTACTTCACTGGATCTGAATTCCAAATTTAGAGCCATACAAATCCGAACAGTACGTCACCGATAGTACAATCACAACTGTTGGATCCCAGTGGAGATTTTTAACAAGGTTGACAATCAAGCAATCAAACTGTTGTACAAGGGTGCATTGCTGTAGAGGATCAGGGTTCCTAACACTTGCACCTTGTTTGGATGTAAAGGAAGGGAGAGAATGGAAAGAAAAAAAAATTCCGTCGAATCATATTTGGTTGACAAAATTATGTCAGAGGTGAAGAGTACAGGAGGTGAAATGTTTAACTTTGTATCATTATAATCACTAGAATCGGTTTTTCTTCCAATTTGGAGTGTAACGGATGGAAATAAATTTTGTTGCAAATAATTTTAGAAAAAACAATTCAAATGTCTAACTCTATATCTTACCTATACAATGTTCATATAAGTTTTTTGTCACAAACCTACAACAGCCACTGAATTTCTCATTAACTTTATAAATTTTAATAAATCAAACAAGAAACAAGACGGAAAGAAAAATAAAATTTATTTTTACTGATTAATCACCCAAACACAAAAAACAAAAAAAAATTATGTTAACCTTCATTTCTATTCCATTTCATTCTCTTCTATTTTTCATCTCTCCTTTCTTTACTCTCCGTCCAAACAAGGTGTTCGTACAATTAGCACAGATTAACTTCCGACCAATCGATTAGAATTGGTCCCTATTCAAATATAGCCTAGGCGGTCCATTTTGAGATTCGTGTGTCTAGTTAAAATTGATAACAAAGATCTAATTGTTCTGAATTCCATTAATTTGTTCCGGGAAAAAGGGAGCGGCACGAGTCTAAAAAGTCGTTATTTGGGCAGCGGAGGGAGTTGTTAAATTATTAAAAGCCGTTAAAACAAATATCACAAAATATCGTTATTTGGCCCACACCACATGATTCCATCCCACAGTCTCGGCTCCATGTGCGATTGCTTTTTTTTTTTCAGGGTAAGTGCTTGTTGCATGCAAGTCTAGATGGTTGCCACTCATGGGTACATCTCTCTTTCAAAGTTTGATCCACCACGACCACGAATTAGGTATCATAATATCAAAAATAAATATAAATATTCAATATCTGAATGTTTATATGGATATAGATACAAATATAATTTTATGTTTTAACTTTCCATATTCAAATAGTAGATATATGATGTTGTAAACAAATCTAATAATATCACTATCAAGTTTTCAAAAAAAAATAATAATAGACATTTACCATACAGTTTAATATATATTATAAACACATTATATTATTCACCATTATAATTAGATAAATATTATGAATTTTAATATTTTTATATATTTTTAATAAATATCCAATCCAATCCATATCCATCTAATATTTTATTTGTATTTTTATATTGAAAATTAAAAAGAAATATAAATATAATTTTACCACTATTCGCTCCATTTTTGACCTCTACAACAAATTATTTCTTCACATAAAGATAAATGTTAATTTTAAAATTTAGAAATAATTTTCGATTTATCTTTCACAGTTTCAATTTGTGCAGTTTGTTAGTCGTAAATTTAATTTGCATATTAATTGTGCCCAAAATACGTTAATTTTGGCGAGCACTTTCAAATGTTGAGAGCAGGGGGGGTTAATATTTTGAAGTCAAACACAATAACAATAGTAATCAAGTAACCAGTCATGGCAACATCAAGCTTTACAAAATTCGCCAATAAAAAAAAAAAAAATCAACGGTACTGTTATCTTTCTTGCTTCCCAAGCCAAAATTTGATTCTCATGCTTTAGTAAGGCCTAGCTCTAGCTGTGGGATGTAGGAAAATATAGATATCATGCATGTATCACTTCACTCGTCTAATTATGACAGAATCAGATGCTCTAGATAATTAGATTGCGTTAATCGGATAATTTTAACTGTTTTATTTTCTTAAAATTAAAAGGGTAAGGCTAACTCAATTAATCCGAACGATCCGACTAACTCAATTTGAAACATAATTACTAGTTAGGAATAAGTCTGATTTTGATTAATCTCACAAATCAATTTTGCAAAACCATTTTATAAAATGAGTTGAAGAAAATTCGATCCGATTGTTCTACATTATTTTCTTCAAAAATTTGTTTTAGATAATTATAATAGTAATATTATTAGAAATAACATGCTATATTTTTAAGCTCTATTTTTTTTCAAAAAAAAAAAAAAACTTAGCAGCTCCTGCTAAGGGTTTTTTTTTCAAAAAAAAATTTAGTTACCACCTTAAAATATCATAATTTGCACTTTACAGCAGTTTGGATCAAATTTCGGAAGTTATCATTTTTTGGATGACTTGTTAACCGAAACATAACAGAAAAAAAAATGGTGTGCAAACCTACTATGCACACCTGTCAAAAACGGTGCTCAGACTAGGTTTGCAAGTGTTAGTTTCTGATCCAAACGGTGGTAAAGTGCGATTTGTATTAAAAAAACAGTGGTAAAAAGTGAATAGGTGCCATCTGAATAGAAAATTTTGTTTTGGGAAATTCCAACCTTTTTGGGTTTAACTAGTGTAAAATTAACTAAATTTATTGGCAAATTTATTGGCAAAATTTAGAGAAAGATAAGGTGTGAACTGTGAAGGATTTGAATGTACATTAATGGGGGCAAGTTGTTATTAGCCAGGTATATATGGAACTAGATCACCTACTTCTCTGTGGACAGGAGATTTTTGTTTCTAAAATTACTGATGCGTGAGTCTGAATTAGATTTTGATATTTAAATATTAGATATAGTTTTGTCCTGAGTTCATTTCGGACCCACGTGTTAGTGACTTTAGAGACAGAAATTTCCTACCTATAGGAATGCAAGAGATTCGGTTCTAGGCATACACACACACACACACACACTTCTTCTAGACAATTTAAATTTCTCCTTTGAAATTTTGTTAGGGTTGGACAAGGCAATTTTATAAAGGTGGCGCCGAAATATTATGTAACATCATAATCAAAATGATTGTATGGAAAAAAAAAAAAATTTATAAACCTTTATTGGAAAATATATTTTAGTAGAATATAATCACAAAAACTTTTGTTTTTATTAAATCAAATTTAAATGCTCCGAGACCGAAAGTAATAACGGAAACCAGTTAAACTGAAAGAGATGTACAGGGGAGAAAATAAAAATTGAAGAAGAATAAATGGGAAGGCTTGTGATTTTGATAGGCAAATTTAGAGCCATACAAATCCGGACAGTACGTGACCGATAGTACAATTAGAGCCGTTGGATTCCAGTGGGGATTTTCAACAAGTTTGACAATGAAGCAATCAAACGGTTGTATAAGGGTGCATTAATTGCCGTAGAGGATCAGGGCTCCTAACAATTAACTTCCGACCAAACGATTAGAATTGGTTCCTATTCAGATATAGCCTACCCCTAGGCGGTCCATTTTGAGATTGGTGTCAAGTTAAAATTGATAACTAAGATCTAAATTAATTGTTCTGAATTCCATTAATTTGTTCCAAGAAAAAAGGGAGAGGCACGAGTCACGAGTCTAAAAAAGTCGTTATTTGGGCAGCGGAGGGAGTTGTTCAATTATTAAAAATCGTTAACACAAATATCACAAAATATCGTTATTTGGCCCACACCCACACCACATGAACATGATTCCATCCCAGTCTCGTCTCCATGTGCGATTGCTTCTGTTTTTTTTTTTTTTTTTTTTTTCAGGGGAAGTGCTTGTTACATGCAAGTCTAGATGGCTGCCACTCTTGGGTACATCTCTCTTTTAAAGTTTGATCCACCACGAATTAGGTATCAAAACGGTGTCCATAATATCCGATTTATATTTGGAAAAATAAATATGAATATTGGAAAAGACTGACGTACTACCTTTAGCATAGTGACATATCATATTATTCCTAAAAAACATATTGAGTACACTTCAAACGACAAATATAAACTATTGAAATCGATCTAGTTTACGAGTGATGTAATTTATATATCAATTTATCAATTTTTACATTCATTTAGTATAAAGTCAAGCGGTAAAAAAAACAATGAAAAATGAATATATTACAATTAACTTATAATTCTTATTTTTTGACCGCTTGACTTTATACCAAATGAATTCAAAACATTATAATTTTGGCATTAAATACATTACTTATGTACTATAGGTTGATTTCAACAGTTTGTATTAGCCATTGAAACATATCTAATAGGTTTTTGAAAAGATAGTACGACATGTCATTATGTTACAGGTAGCACGCTATTTTTATTCTTTAATATTAATTTATATGGATATGGATACGGATACAAATATAATTTTATGTTTCAATTTTCCGTATCCAAATAGTAGAATATGATTTGTAAACAAATCTATTAATATAGTCTTAGTTGTCAATGCCAAGTTTTCAAAAATATAATAGTAGATATTTACCATCCAGTTTAATATATATTATAAACAAATTATATTATTCACCGTTATAATTAGATAAATATTATGTACTTTAGTATTTTTAAATAATATTTGTATATATTTTTAATAAATATCCGATCAAATATGTATCTATCTAATATTTTATTCGTACTTGTATATTGAAAATTAAAAAGAAATATGTATATAGTTTTACCACTGTTCGCTCCATTTTTACCTCTACAACAAATTGTTTCTTCACAAAAAATAAAAGTTAATTTTAAAATTTAGAAATAATTTTCTATTTGTCTTTCCCAGTTTCAATTTGTGCAGTTTCTTAGTCGTAAATTTAATTTGCATATTATTTGTGACCAAAATACGTTAATTTTGACGAGCATTTTTTTTTCCGAGTAAAAGTGAGGGTCAGACTTTCATTTCATTAATGATAATATGTTACACAAGTGTTATAACAGAAAGGAGCACTTTCAAATGGGGGGGGGTTAAATTGACAGAATCATATTCCTTGCATGATCTGAATTACCAAATGGTCCGATGTTGTCTAATTGGTTCACTATTTTGAAGTCAAACATAATAACAACTCTAATCAAGTAACCAGTCGTGGCAACATCAATCAAAATCAACTGTACTGTTTAATTTCTTTCTTGCTTCTCAAGCCAAAATTTTATTATGTTATTTTATTCTGTGCTTTACAGAACAGAGATAAATGCTCATTAATAGAAATAAAATAAAAGATTATGTAGTTGAGTATCTTCTCCGAACAATAAACTTACACTCCGATTTGAAGATGAATAATTTGACCAAAAACATACACTGTGCTCATCTCATCTCCCCTCTGAACAGTAATTGTTCTCCTCTGCGCTCTCTCGATTTTCTCTCTTCCGAAGCAGGTGAATTTGCTCTGAATGAGCAGTCTGAGATGAAGTTCCCCTCAGCAAAGTAAATTTCACTTCTCTTTCCTTTGCGTACCCTCAATTAGAACGGAGTCTTAGTAGGCCTAGCTAGAGCGAGAATTAAGAAATATAGATATCATGCATGTATCATTTGTCTAATTAAGATAGAATCAGATGTTTTAGATTCCATTAATTGAGAATTTTGAACTGTTTTATTTTCTTGAAATTAAAAGGGTAAGGCTAACTCCATTAGTCCGAACCATCCGACTAACTCAATTTGAAACATTACTAGTTAGGAATAAATCTGATTTTGATTAATATCACAAATAAATTTTGTTATAGATAATTATTTTCTTAATAATTTTTTTGTTATAGATAATTATAATAGTAATATTATTAGAAATAACATGCTATAGTTTTTATTTGAATGTTTTAAGCTTTGATTTTTTTTTTTTTTTAAAACTTAGCAGCTGCTACTAAGGGGTTTTTTTTTTGAAAAAAAAATTAGTTACCGCCTCAAAATATCATAATTTGCACTTTACCACAGTTGGATCAAATTTCAGGAGTTATCATTTTTGCCTGAATTGTTAATTGAAACATAACAGAAAAAAAATGGTGTGCAAACCTAGTCTGCACAAACCTACTCTGCTCACCTGTCAAAAACAGTGCGCATACTGAGTCTGCGCAAGTGCTGGTTTCTGAATTTTAATTCAAACGATGATAAAGTGCGAATTATGAAAATTTGAGGTGGTAACTAAAAAATTTCGGAAATTTTTAGATCTAACTTACTGGTACTTGTAATATTATAACATTTTTTTTTTCATATGAAACCCAGAGAATCCACAAAATCTGACTGGTAACATAAAATTTGGATTACATAATTCTTGCCTTTAATTAATTAAGCACGGATTGAAATCTATTACTTTTCATATATTAAATTAAATTGACGAACCAAGGCAGGTCCTGAATTGACCACAAATCTCAAATAAAAATGAAACATAAATTCGTCGGTGTAACCAATCAAATATATGTATGTATATAAAATTATAAATGCAAATGTGGCAGAATCTAGCTTTTAAAACGGACGGCTTTTGCGGCTCCATCCCAGATGAGACTTGAGAGTACCAATTAATTAATTTTAAGATGTGATGCAATGAACGTAAAAATACAAATATGCTTTATGCCGTCATTTTTATTCATTCTCATCAAAATCTAAATTTCACCAACTCTGTCCATAAATCTCAAATTTTGTCAAAAATGTCCAAACCAGCTATTAAATAGCCGGTTCCTAATTTTTATTAGAAACCGGCTATTAAATAGCCGGTTCTTATAAAAATTAGGAACCGGCTATTTAATGGCCGGTTACTATCTTTTTTTTTTTTTTTTTTTTTTGAAAAAGTTATAATTTTTTTTATTAAAATTTAAAAAAAAATGATATGTTTCTTTGAAAAAATTATAATTTTTCGAGAAAATGAATTAATGGGTAACTTGACTAATCTGGGCCGTCGGCAAAAGGATTTTCATGCAATTGACTTCTCAGAAATAATTTTCTCCGGGCTGAACTGAGCGGTGTTTCGAAAACTCAGACACCGCTCGCAGGGGGCTGCCGCCCCCTGCCACCCCCCGCAAACTCCTAGAATCTAGGCCCACATACATTTTTGTTAGGAAAGTTAGATTAGCAAAAATGTTCATACCACATTTTTGTAACGAAACTCTTTCTTTTCAATATAAATGTGGGCATGACCCTCATTTTTTATTCAAAAAAAAAAATTGAATATGTGTAAATACATATCGTCGCTTTGGTTATCGTTTATTAATGATTTAAAATCCGACCCGACTTAAACCACAAAAATTCGAGACTCTATAAAGGTGTGAAATAAAATTGAGTTCAAAATCTCATCAACAAAATCACGTTCAAACTTAGTATGATTCTTCATATTCAATTTTTTTTTTTGAATAAAAAATGAGGGTCATGCCCACATTTATATTGAAAAGAAAGAGTTTCGTTACAAAAAGGTGGTATGAACATTTTTGCTAATCTGACTTTCCTAACAAAAATGTATGTGGGCCTAGATTCTAGGAGTTTGCGGGGGGTGGCAGGGGGGCGGCAACCCCCTGCGAGCGATGTCTGAGTTTTCGAAGCACCGCTCAGTTTAGCCCGGAGAAAATTATTTCTGAGAAGTCAATTGCATGAAAATCCTTTTGCCGACGGCTCAGATTAGTCAAGTTACCCATTAATTCATTTTCTCGAAAAATTATAACTTTTTCAAAGAAACATATTATTTTTTTTTAATTTTAATAAAAAAAATTATAACTTTTTCAAAAAAAAAAAAGAAAAAGAAAAAAGAAAAAGATAGGAACCGGCCATTAAATAGCCGGTTCCTAATAAAAATTAGAAACCGGCTATTAAATAGCCTGTTCCTAATTTTTATAAGAACCGGCTATTTAATAGCCGGTTTGGACATTTTTGACAGAATTTGAGTTTGGTAGGCAGAGTTGGCGAAATTCAATGAACTTTGGACATGGATAAAAATGACGGCGCTTTATGCATCAACTGTCTCTTTTTCATACTATAATATTTCGCATTTCCCTATCGGAAAATGAAGTTCAATTAATAAAGTGGTTTCGAAATTGGAATTATACCCAATTGCATTAACCGGCTCTCTTCATTCTCTCTTATTTTGCTTTTCATTGCACAATTCTAGAATAATATTAAATTGTGACACTAATCGACATAGATTTATTTATTTATTTATTTGGGTTCACTATGTTTATGAAATTTATATAATATAATTTTTTTTATATTTCAACTAGTTCTTTTTTCATTTTAAGAAAATAATTCTAAATTTCATGATTAAATAGGGGTGGAGAATTACAACAATACAACATGATTTCCTAAAAATGACAACAACATATCAATCAATCCTCATCAATCATATTTTGTCCAAATCACCATTTCTCTTAATAGAGTAGTTAGAGTTTACGTGCATATATCTATTTTTTTTTTCAATATTTCTCTTTTGATGCACAACAAATCAACAATCGAATAATTTAAATTTTGGCATTAATAGGCACATAAAACCACCTTCAACGTTTACGATTTTCATTCTTGTCCAATTTTTTCAATTTATTATTATCTAATCTAAGACAACTAGGACAATTTTTTTTGTTAGAGAATGAGATTAAGGCCAATGCCCTTTTGTCTCGTCTCAATGTGAGCTTCATATTTATGATTTTCAGAATGAAGAATTATATCTTAGTTACTAAATGTGAGCTTTGTTTTTAATTATAAATTTTAAGTTTCCACATATTTTTTTATGAAAACATTCAAATTGTAGGGACAAATAAAAACACATAAAACTTGGGCAACAACAAAAATAAAACCAGATTAGTAAATCCATCCTCGCCAATTATATTTTGTCAAAATGAAATTGCAGTATCAATGAAAACACCTTTAGAAATTGTAGAAAATTATCGACAAGTTCGAACTACTAATTAAAAAAAGACAAAAAAGAAGAAGAGAGTTCCACTGCATCTTCTCATGTCTCATCCATGCCTCATATAATTTATTTTCATTTTTAAAGTCCAAACAGTCGATCCGAACCGCTCAACATGATCTCTATATTAAGATATGCTTGGAGACCAAATTTTATATTTTTTAGAATTTTTTTACTATTTTTTAGATTTATTGAAAATCACTGTTTTTTATAGTTTATATTTGTTTGAAAAAAATAACTCAACTCGGCAGAGGATGTGAATTGAAGAAGATAACTCAACTTTTGAGTTGATATGTGTAAAAATATGAACCATTCAACATAAATTTTGAAGCAACCCGTTTCCTATTAATACACCTCCGTGCATCAAAATAGACACCGTTTAAAATTTGGTCCATAAATCCATCAATTCAAAAGTTGAGTTATTTCATAAAAATAAGATACGTTTTCATTGGAGAAAAAAATTTGAGTACTAGTGCGATCTTCTGTGGCGTAGGAAGAAATGCATGTGATGATGTTTTTTTCCATTTTTTTAGAAGAGACAATTTTTTTTTTTTTTAATTCTATCAAATTAAAATGAATACGAATTTGTTGTTATTCTTTGAAATAACTGGAATTTACTTTTTCTCATTCAACCATTATTTATGTTATTCTAAAAGAATCACGGCCGATTTCTTTCCAATTGAAATACGCAAGTAATTTGTTTGGAAGCCTATGTTATTTGAATATTATATGTACAAATAAAAAATTGTGAAAAAAATATTTAGCTATAACTTTTCCGGACTTCAAAAACTATAACTCTATTAATTATTTTACTTTTATAATAATTCTAAATAACTAATTGTACTATAACGATATAATAGTGATTTAGAACCTTTAAGAAAACAAACAAAAGGTAAAGGTAGGCATCCGCATGATATCCCCTCCTTTCCCTGTCAGCAGTGGACCGGAGAAACCAGAACAAAGTGACAAAAATTGTACTTAATTCTTATCCAAGGGGATAGTGAGGGGAAAGCATTCGCATTCGCATTCGCATTTAAATTTAGCAGCGTTAGCGTGTGGTTCTTAATTTCTTATCTAGCTTTGCATTGCACATTTGCACCTAACCGTTTTTATTTATTGGTGGCAACTGTCAAAAGAAATTTTGTTCAAGTTGGCTTCTCTGTTAATTATCTGTAAAATTAAAACTCTCGATCGGTTACTGTTTACTCTGTTAGGATTTACGAACCCCAATACAACTATACAAATCAAGGGGCTGTCAGGTTGTTTATTTTTACTAGCAAAACCACCAGTGCAAGTGTGCAACACAGCACTACCACAAAGTACCTTACATTCTCATCCTATTACCTTACACTAATCATTATCTAAAAGAAAAATAACAAACTTGAAAAATAATATTAATAATATAAATCAATTATTGTACTTTAATTCAGTGATAAAGATATCAGTATTGTTATTGTTTGTTTCTATAAAAAAATAATAATCAAGTCATGGATCTCTTTTCTATCTTTGTCAGTACTGATTATTTTTCTATAACACTTAGTTTTGTGCAATTGGAAGTTATTTAATTATTAAATTATTGATGATTAAGCATATTTTAATTCATCAAAATGCGTAAACACAATATTTAAATAAAGGATAACACATGCATAACATACAATCTTTTTGGTTTACAATTTTCATCAAAGATGATGGTTAAAATTATTAAATGAATGGCTATAATTAAATGTACTTAACTGATCCAAATGTGAGCTTGTATAAAATACAAAAATTTACTTTTTACCTAATTAAGTCTTGAACCAAAATTGTACAGCCACTTCAAATTTAAAGTGGTAGGACAATATATTTACCTTTTTACTTCTTTTCTTTGGAGAGAAATTGACCATGATAAGTGGAAGGACCCACGGAAAAAAAAAATTCAAAATTGTCAGACATTTTGTCACTATCATCTCATATTTTATTTTAATAGTAAGATATGCTGGCGGATGTATGACAATGACAAGATTTTCGGACCTAATTAATTAATATATCGCCACTTGTATTACTAATATACTAAACTAAATAACTAAGCATAATCTAGGTATATATTTGACGGTTTCTCTTAGTTTTCTGAGGGCGGGCAACGAGTTGGCTCGGTCCGAGTTAGGACAAGCTCATCACTCGTTCTTTTTGCCAACGAACGAGCCAATAGTGTAGTCTGAGCTGAAAAAAATAGCTCGTTGATTGCTCATTTTTTGCAACGAGCAAGCTGAGTCAGCTTGTGAAAGCCGGTGGGTCAAAAGCTCAAATATATAAAAACTATCATAAATTAACTTTACAATTAAATTCATACATACTAAAATATCAAATTTTCAAATTTATCCAAATATAGTTCACAAACTAAATTCATGCATACTAAATTCACAAATTCATACCTGAATCGAGCAGGCTGGTCAACTTGTGAATGAGTCAGATACGAGTCACGATATATCCACAAGCTACGAACTTTCTTACCACCCCTAGTTTTCTTCTTAATTTATTAGTAAATTTTGTGTGAGTCCTTCAAATTTTTGGTTTGGGACGAATTTGATCAGCGGCCGAGGCAGATAATTGAGATTGAGAAGCAAAATAAATAAGTACTATGTTATTTTAGAATGATTACAGTAATTATTTTTGCAAAAATTAAAAAATTAAAAGGAGAAGATAAATATTTTCAGTTTATAAAATTAAGGATTAGTTCCGTTTCCCCTCTATATTCTTCCACTTCTGAATTTGACTAAACTTTTCATTTTGAAAATCACCCCTTTTCTGTATAATTAGTGGTAATGATTCAACTATAAACGACTAAAATATACTTACTTGAGAAATTCCTCCTTGTATAAAATATTTTATCCCGAACTGAAAAATGCAAACAAGAATGAAGTTTTTCCCGTTATGTTAGTTCCATTTTATCCTTTTGCAGTTAAGATTGCACCCCTCAACTAAATAAATTAATTTTCATCAATTTGTTGTATAAGTTAGTGACTTAAGCTAATTCATAATTCATAATTGAGGAGAGTTCCAATGTTTTCATTTATTGTGCCTCCATTATGCTCTCATTTTTAAAATTTTAATAACTCATAATTTAAAATATAAATGTCAAACAAAAATTATTAGATATGATCTACATCATTTTATGCACGTGTAAAAAATTATGACAATTCAACATTATTTTGAATGTTATCAAAAGCTTTTAAAAATACACTAATGTGAATAATATCTAGACATTGATTTTTCAACTTCTTAATTCTAGTTTTTTCATGGGAACATGCACATGAATTTCTGTGCATTCAATTTTAGTATAAACAAAACTGATAGCAACGGCTAACATTCATCAAAACTTAAATCAAAATGCTAAAACTCCTGAAAGAAACATATACTTTAACATATACTTTTAAGGAAAACGACCCATGATGGTTACAATATGGGCCGGATAAATCTCAGAATGATATAATTTCAAAATATGGGCTGTAAACAAACACACAAATTATTTCATTATTCGAGAATAGATGTTTTATGACTGATTCCTTCCTATATGGGCCTGGTAAACTAAAATCATAGGCCCACATGCTATACTTTCGGCTCACAAAATTTATATTGTAGTACCTGATGAAAATATTTTAGGCCTTTGTTTGCACCTTCCATACTTCATAGCAGTTCTCATTATGCAACTAGTACTAGCAATCTAACTTTCAATAATACACTATAGATCAATTAATTTAATTGAGAAATTTGTCCGTGAACAAGTTGTGTTCATTAAAAAAAGGTGAGTTACAGGTAATGTACATTACTCAGCGACTAGCACTATCAATTCATATTTCGAATTTTAAAGTTTAAATAGTCAAATTAAATCGTTCTATATAATCTCTATATGAAAATGTACTTACATACCAAAATTTATAATTTTAGAACATTTTACTATTTTATTAGACAGGTAAAAAAAATCACATAATTTGAATTTTCTAGACTATTCAAAAGTAGTGATTTTGTACATATCTAAAAAAATAGTAAAATATAGTTTTTTTTAAATGTAAAAATTGATTTGCAAGTTTATTTTTATATGGAGATTATGTTGAACAATTTAAAAATAAAAATATAGATCATAATACGGGTAAATACTAAATAAGTAAAAGGCATATGACCATATGACCATATGACCATAACGATACTCCATTGAAAAAGAAAGTCCTATTAGTAGCAAGATAGGTAGCAAGGTACTACCTAGCTAGAAGGCTAAATGGTGGTAATACGGTGCAAGAGGCAAAAGTAGAGAGTAGCTCTATATCTAAAATACTACTGTTTGCTCAGAAGGGCTGGAAAACAAAGCATAGAGGTAGAGGTAGAGGGCTTGTCATCATGTCATGTCTTAAACCATAGACACATCGATCAGACATGAAAATGTGAATGACAAGACTTGTTTTATCAAAAGGAAAACCGCTTTTCTGCATTGCAACAAACATATGCAACCAAACCATGCAGCAAGACTACCCACAAAAAACATAAGAATCCTCTTCTCTTTTTTACCGAAATTTTTATTAATACCATTCTCAAAAAAAAAAAAAAAAGAACCACAAATTTTGAATAATTCGATATTTACCAAGGCTGCAATGACAAATAACGACCCTATTTTTTGGAGGCTGTCATTTGTCGTTGCGGCCCCTCGAAAACAAAAAATGCACCGTAATATGCTGAGTTTTTTTTTTTAGAGTTGCAATGACAAGTGATAGTCTTGATAAATATGTAATTTTTCCGTTTCAGTGGTCTTTTGGCTTTTTTTTTAAGAACGGTATTAATAAAAAATTCGGATCTTTTTTATTTTTAATTGTAAACGATATTTTTCTTTATTTGTATATATATATCGGTTTAATTACATTTGGAAAGGTTTCTTTATTTCCAGACTGTTTATTTTAATCTGACAAGAATTTCAAAAACCCTGGTGCATCTAAAATAAGTCCGAATTAACCACTCTATTATATTTGATGTGGTAAGATTTCAATGAAGAGTAAGTGCATGAATGTTACGATCAACGAATTGAAATTAAAATATTCAATAATACTTTATAGAATTATCACAAATATTAATATAATTTTATAATTTGATTTAAATCTGCATATGTAAGCTCCAAGATATTGCACTAATTTATATGGATTTTTATGAAACTTCAAATAAGATCGCTTTTATTTATTAAATTTACATTTACACCTAGCTACATTCATATATATATATATATATATATTTTATATGATTTTTGTAATAATCATTCAGTACAGGAATTTGTTTTAAGAATGTGAAAAAATGATTAATGTCGTGTGTAAATCAATAAAGAAAATTATTTCCAAGAAATATGCACACCTTTAATTAGCAACTACGCTTTTATCTTTGACAGGAATAATTATTATTCATGTGGAATTCTCAGAATTGTTTTTAAGGCATGCGGTAATTTCTGATATTACTTTATTACCGTCGGTATTTCAAAATTATATTCACGGTTTGAAAACAGATTCTACGTCTAAAAAAAATAAAAATAAGATGATACTAAATATATATATATATTTACATATGATACCAAGTGTAACAATAATCCATTCACCATGCATGTATTGAAATTCAGTGGAAAATCCAGGACAATTGCGACATTAGTACAGGCGACGGGGTGTGAGGTCCGACAATGGATTAGCCATTGTTGAACTATCCACATAGTATTATTTGTTTCGAGAATATTTATCTGTATATAAGTAGATCTAAATGACTTTTGTGTAAATAACTTTTTTATTAATGCAAAATTGTAAGATGGCAACTTGCCACCTTACCATCAATTTTTTTTTTTTTGCATATTAATTAGTTGCTTAGACTGCTTATTACGCAACCATACATTTAATAAACATCCTTTAGTATGTAAATAAATTAGTTTCAAAACAAATAAACTCCAATTAGAGTAAAATAAGCATCTCTAGAATTACCTTAAATAAAAAAAAATTAACTATTTAACAATATTCTGAGGAATGTAAGAATGATAACAAGTCCAATTCACATTCTTCATCTCCTGAGTATAGTGGAAAAAAAAATATTGTAGATAAACACCAACTTTTTTTTTAAGGTTAATAGCAATTTCGACTAACAGATATATTGATTAAAAAAAATAATTTATATGGGTATCTAACAAAAACTTTTTTTTTTTTTTTCAAAACACAAGGCTTAAATAGACATTCATATCTATTATCTATCTAGGTTCAGGCATTACTATGAATTTCTCCATCTCACTGATTTTAATGTCAAGTAAACAAAAAAATTGGAACTTTAAATTGTCAAAAATTACTCAAAATTTAATGGAGAAAATATATCCAATTATAGAACGAAACAAAATTTTCATTATTAACAGTACTAAAATAGCTTCAAGTTGTGTGACTTGATCACCTCATATATAATATGTTGAACGTACCATCATCCCAAAAAAAGTCTCAATCAATCGACACAATCCATCAATAAAAATTATGCCTCAACTTTATATATTATATTGATCCCACCAACTGATCAAGAAAAATATTCAATTCAAATCTAATGACAAATCTAAGAGCTATGAATGAGATCCAAAATGAACAGATACGTGAAGCAAAATCGTATTTTCTAATATTAAAATGGTAGGATGACACTAGATATAAGAGAAGTTAGGTTGAAAAAGAAAAAACCAATGAACTAAAATTCATATATATTTTTTTAAGTAAAGATATTGTGTTATAAACCTTCCAACTTTAATATTAGTTATAATTTTTTTTTTCAAATATACAATATCTCACATGAAGAATATTTTTTGGAGCCTGATAATTGCTTCCAAATAAATTCCCGAATGCGCTTCCCAAGTGTTTAATGTCCAACTTTCATTTTTAGCGCTCATATCTAAACATTTAAAGCTCTGTATATAAATTTTTACAATGCTACTCGTAAGCACTTAAAACTCTACAAGCATTTAATTCTTAATCTGAGCAATTTTAACTCTTAACTACTTTTGTTTTCAAGTCAAATAAGAAAAGATTCCCATCACACACTTTTTCCCCCCTCGAGTACGATGACTCGGAGGGACAGAATATTTCTCATACTTTTTTATACCGTTAGACTAAATACTCCCTCAATGTTCGCACATTAAAACGACTATGTACAAAAACTTTTAAACATTTTAAAATAATTGAAAAAATCGTCTATTAACTAGGTTTAACTTCAAATTGCAAAATTACCAACACAATTTTTAGAGAAGAAAAGACTTAAAGAAAAAAATGAAAAGAGAGAGTAGAGTAACTAAAAAATCAAAATTAAAATTTGAGAGCAATATCACCTCTCTAAGAAAAGTTGGTATAAAATACATAAAAAAAAGTTGGACAGAAAATTATAAATAATATAAACGTTTTTGTTTTAATGGATTTATATTATAACATTATTGACTAAATCAACGGAAATATTAACTTAATTAATTATTTAAGTTTCTAACACAAACAAACTAATTAGTCTGAATCAAATCCCCACTATAATACATGATACAAAATATCATATCTTAGTTCCTAATTTTGCTTAATACTTCTCTTTTGTATATATATGTTTTTTTTTAACATTCTCTATGATCATAGAGATTAACAAAAAGAGTGGAAGGTATATTTGAACAATGGTCCATTAAGTTTAGAAAAGTTAGAAAATAACCCTCAATATATTAAGATTATTTGAACTCGCCACAGAAAATCCTGTTCAACTATCTGCGGCAGCATTATTATGATTATATACACCGTGGATTGAAATTTGAAAAGGAGGGATGGGCCTAGTGGGCCTGGCAGATGGCAATTATCATGGGCCATGATATCTCATTTTCTGAAGCAATAGGGCTACAAAACGAGTACACGACGAGTGATTAGATTGAGAAATTAAATTGGGCACTGAATCCCATGATGCCACCTACGGTTCCTGCACATGCACATGCTCATGCTCATGCTCATGCAGTCCATGGGATGGGGTAGAATCTGACCTATATAATAATATGAGCCACGTACCCGGGTCACATCCAGGCCAGCCATGGCTGAATTAACATGTTAAATCCTGTTTCGAAACGGATCCTAAAGGAATTAAGCTAATAGGGAAGAGAGGTTCGGATCCCCATGTAATTAGATCTCTTTTTAATATATATATCTATCTAGTGCAAATTTTATGGCCATGGTCTGAATAGGAGGAAGGGTCCGGATACCCTAAAGTATCTCAATTTTTTAGTTTGAATCGGGATCGTCTGATCAGAATTTGGAAAAATCCGGTTCAAGTTAAAATTGGGGTCCTTTTAATATTAGTGTACTTTGTAGTTTTTGGTCGAACAATTCGAATCTAAATCCAAATTTTAAGTTAATTATGAGGTGATTCTATGAGTATCTAAATAAACTTGGTCCGGTTTTTGGTTGGAAATGTTTATTCATGTTTACATTTTCACTCTCATTTAGTTCCATGACGTATTTTTTAAAATAAATTGTCCACACAAATTTTGAAATAGATCAAACAACTTTGAACAGTCATCAAACGGAATTTGTTTTAAGTTTACAGACATTGTTGATTCCAAGCTAATAATCTCATTAATAATTTCATCTGAGAATTAAGAATTGTTCATGAATGAAATCATGATAGTAGGGGCGGATTTATGATTTTCGTCCGGTGGAGAGTTGGAGGGGGGGTGCAATAAAATATCAAATCAGATTTAAATAACTAATTGAGTTTAAACCCATTAACTAATTGGGTACACAATTAAAAACAATGTTTTGACTTATACTTTTCAATGCTCTGACTTGTAATTTCTAATTCTCTAACTTATAATTATAATTAATTACGATTCTAAATTTAAACCAAATTACAAATTAAACATTCAGAGGGGGACAAAAAAAATTTCAAGAAGAGCATAGTTGATTGAGACCGATAGATCTCCACTAAAACTCAAAATTCAAGAGGAGACAGCTGCCCCCTCTGGTCCCATGTGGGTCTGTCCTGCATGAAGGTTTGGACCCTCAACACATGTTGAACTTTGTGTATTGTTTACATATGATTTTGAATTGTACATTACAAAACCAAAATAGTGGATACAGTTAGTACACTGTACTTAAAGCGAACCTATATGGAGTTGTAAGAGATGAATCATAAAAATTAAAAGGCAGCTTGACATCAATTGCTTTCAGATAGGATTTCCATCGTAGAAGATGAACGTAGGTGTAGTTCTTTTGTGAGTTTTAACCTTTGTGATACTGATAGGAGCCTTGGTGTGGTGGTTTATTAAAGCTAGAGATCTAGGATCGATATTAATTTCCTCTTCTGGCTGCTTAAAAAATAAAACAAGAGAATATATATATATATATTAATTTCTAGTGTATATATTTATATATATGCCCATCTTAACTTTTGAAATAACTAATTTTCTTGTCAATTAAAACCCCACAACATTCAACACGTACCCCATACAAATTTAACATTAATACTTCTATTCCTTTTTTAACTATCTAATATTTTATTTAATTATTTTAAAAATTAAATTGATCAATTAATATTGCCCTCCACATGCATATATATATGGTTATTACACAATCACACCCTACTGGTATGTCAAACTGCATGTAGTTCTGTTCTGATATGATGTACTAATACGTACCGATCAGATTAATTGGCCAGTATAAATAATGATTGATGAAGAAAAACGTTGCAAATTAATTAAAGTGATCCAAATCACCAAATTGCGCATATATAGACTCCATCAATGCGCAAAGTTGAGGAGAAATTGCTTAAAATATTTGTTGCTTCTTTAAGAGGCCCAAAATTAACATTAATTCTTTGTAGTTTCTCTCAAGTTACCACCAATTACAAGTTTTCAGTAAAAATATATATGCTAAAAAACCCTCAAATTTCCCAGAGCTTCTCCAATTTAAGCTTTTTAAGCAAGGTGAGGTACGTAGTGCGGTGAACCAAAGCAGGAGCCGCATTTTTATTAACAAAAAATTGGGAACAAGAAGAGAGATGAATTCTGGAAAGGAAGAGGGGAAGATTTTTTTTTCTTTTGTCTCAGTTACCATGTGTATTATTTCGAGACTAATTAAACAAATAGGATATAAAGGCTAATAATTAATTTTGCCTAAGGAACAAAAAAAAAAAAAGTTCTTTTCAGTCAGGTTAATTAGACTTGTAAATTAGTAAATACCATGTGTTTCAAAACATTATGATTAAATATCAATGTGAAACTTTCTCCATTGGATCAAAAAGTTCTTGCAGTACTGTTATATGAAACAAAAAGATGCCAAATAAATATAATAAACGTTACTATTTGCTTCCTAATTAAAGAGCTTTCAAAATTTGAATGTGGGCCCCTTATATTGTACTTGACCAGTGTCAACTGGAGCCATATATTTTATTTTTAAAATAAATCAATTTATTAGTTATTTTTATAACAACAATTGTGATTTAATTTATTGCTAAGTATTTTTTTTTCTTGAACAAAATTAACCTTCCTATATTAAATTGTCATATGTTATCTGTATGAAAAATCTCTAATATGAAAAATCATGTCACTGTCAATAGGCCAGGAGCCAAAAGCTCATGCAAAATATTTATTAGCAATAAATTGTTTGCTGTTTAAAAGAAATATTTAATTCGATATTGCATGCATTAGATTTCGTACGCAACATACACCAAAATAAAAATAAAATAAGGAAAAAAAATGCTGAGTCCTGTTATAACAAGACATAACAAGGATTACATGCCCAAACTTAATTATAATTTGATTGAAGAAAGTAATCTTACAAATTTCTTAATGTCATGTTTAGTTGCTACTTAAATTTAAGGACATCAGTTTAGTTTAGCTGCTTAATTATTTCATCTTACTATTTTTTTATATCTTGTTTGTCGACAACTTAAGACATAGTTAAAATTAATTCGTGTGATGGAATAAGATATTGAAAAATATATATGAACCATAAAAAAACAGAAAAAAAATTATAAAGTAAGATAATCCACTTAGAGAGATGATTTAACTAATATATTATACAATTACTTCATCTTATATTTTATTCCTCTCGTTTGGCAATTTAAATATAGAGTAAAAAGTAATTTGACGTCTTTTATCTCACGGGCATGCAACAATAATTCAATACATGTCCCAACCTTTGAAGTTGGGGATGATTCCTATTTCCTAGTCTGGAAAATTTGATGACAACGCCAATCGCAAAAAGGGGAGTGAAAAGGATAAAAATATGTTTAAAATTTTCATGCATAGATAGATCCGTAAAAATTTAATTATCCAATCTAGAATGTTTTTTTCTTCAGTTGCCTTGGATTTTCTATGACCTCGATCATGTGAAGATAAAATAAGTTTGGACTTTGGAGTCGGAAAAAAAGTTGCTACGAACAGAAAATCCAAAGCAATTTAAAAATAAGAGAAAACTTTTTTTTTTTTTTTTTTTGGGATCGGCGAAAATGTTTACCATTCCATATACATGAAAATTTTAAAGTAGTTTTTTCTTTCTATCTATTATTTTATAATATTTTTATAAATAAAAAAAAGATGTTCCATTGCAATACTTGTCTGCATTAAACACGGTGCAGCACATGATCATGATGTGTGGAGTGTGGACCCGTATGCGCAGGTCCAGCTCAATCCTCAATGAGAAGTGAGAAGGAAGCCCTTTCTGCTGTCTCAGGGAAAAATGGATATCTTAATTTGTTGGATCCTATATGCAATTCGAGAAGCATGTAACCTTTTTTTCTTTCCGATTAAAATTGCGGGATCCAACTATATATATATATATATATAGAGAGAGACGATCAATGTTATCTTCGGTATAAAACCAAACTATTATTTATTATTAGATAGAGAAGACTTTAAATATCTCGTATTTTTCTTTCATGTCTCATCGTATCTCATGTTTTTTTTTTTTTTCATTTTCCTATTTGAATTTGTTTGAAGAGCAAATTATATATTTTCTTTTCAAAATTACTTACTAATTTTTAAAATATATACTAAATTATTGTTTTTACACCATCTAAATATAGATAAAAAATAAAAAATATACTTAATTTGTTCGATGTATGTTTGGTTGCAAAACAAGAATAGCTAGAATAACTATTGTTTGTCTTATTAGAATAACAAAATATTTTTAGGAATAGTCTATTTTAATAAGACAAAAAGTTTGGATTCAATATTCTAGTTATTCTAACCCAACCAAACACCGAATAGGCTATTCCTAAGAATTTTTGGCTTATTAGAATAGCTATTCTCGATCCAATGATTGACAAAAAGTATATATTGCCCCCTCTTGATGCTCAGTCTAATATTAAGAATATTCTATTTTCAATTCAACCAAACATATAAGTAGTTAGATATGAAATGTCTCTCTTCGTATGTGCATATAACAAAATGCGTTGAAGGATAAGTGTGGTTAAACCACCTTTATAAATTAAAAATTTATAATTTTATCCTTTAAAATTTATATTTTTTAGTACTCCTGTAAAATATAACAAGTGAGGCTATGGTACTATGCAAAATGCATATTGGTTAGTACTATGTATTCATATATTTATTTTCAAAGTCCAAGCAATCGATTTGAACTGTTCAACATGATCTCAATATAAAAATGTACATGTAAATCAAATGTTACATTTGTTTAGAATTTTTTTTACTATTTTTTATAGGTAAAATATCACTTGATTTAAAGATTCTAGGCCACTCAAAAATATTAATTTTTTATCTATCTAAAAATTAATTAAAATTCTAAAAAATATAATTTAGTCGGCAAATACATTTTTACATGAAAATAATAATATTGAACGGTTCACATCAATTATTTAAACTTTAAAAATAATTTTTTTTTTTGCTAGTTTAAAAATAAAATATTGACCCGTAGTATTTTATTTTTACTAGGGGTAAAAATAAAATATTGACCCATAGTTAGGATAATCCGTACAATACACAGTACCATAGCATCACTCAAATATAATTACAGTACAATAAATAATTTATTGAAGCTTCTCAATCTTAATATTTTTTAGTATCTATTGTAGAAATGTCAGGTACGGATTAGAGGTGTCAAGCATTGGATGAGAGGGGCTTGGAGTTGGAGATATCAAGTGGGGGCAATACTTTTGGGAAAAAATTCAATGATAATCATTGGTCGAGAGGAGACAAAAATAATGAAAAGTCAGGGAGCATCTAAAACAGAGCACGTCAAATTTTGGTATAGTTACCAGCTCATGAATAACAGTATCTACTGTATATATATTTAACTTTAATTGGCACCCCGCGCCTAAACACAGTATGGGTTACACGAGCCTGGGCACTCGGAACGGTCCTTTGCACTTGTCGTGTCGATGCATTCATAAGTTATGTAATTAAAAAATGTTTATCAGAGAAACCGAATCATGAAATTCAATATGTCATAATGCCTTCAAGTGTCAAACAAGACATGAAGAATAACTGAACAAGTATTTAGTCTAGTAATAAAAACAATGTTATCTGTATAAGAAATTGTAGGTTTAAAATTCTTATAATTTTTTTTTATAAATATTAAATTATTGAGTAGTTTCATCTCTAATATTTATTCAAAAAGGTGCCAAAACACGAAATGGGCACGGATGCACATGTTTCCTTCACCTGTTCTAGTTAATCTTTTGTAAAAATAAATGAAAATTATTAAAAACATACTTCATTTCGAATTCAAACTAGTTAACAATTATTGTGACAATTTACATGTTTAATTAATTACATCAAGTTATGAAAATGTGCATTCCTTTCGAATTTCTTCATTCTTCTTCAAAAATGTATTCTCTTAGAAGCTAGATTAATTAATGATGAATTTAAGATATATTTTGACATATGCAACAATTGGAAATCCTTCTGTAACGTCATATTGAAAAATGATCTTCAAAGTTGTTATCAGGCCGTTTATAGAAAATAAATTATATTTCAAATTGTGTACTGTGAAAGAGAAGTCATGTCAGTATGTCACATCTACACAGCATTTCAGATTATATCAGATCACTTGGGCCTACATGAAATACATTGCTTGTGTAAATTCAATAGCCCTACAGGGTAAGAGATATCAAAACAAAACATATGAAAATGATGTATTTTAAGACCAAGTCTTTTCAAATTAATATTTTATATCACATATTATATATACAA
This sequence comes from Carex arenaria, assembly GCA_964058825.1. Lineage (NCBI taxonomy): Eukaryota > Viridiplantae > Streptophyta > Magnoliopsida > Poales > Cyperaceae > Carex > Carex arenaria. The sequence goes on along the minus strand of CAXKVW010000055.1, from coordinate 376,410 downwards.
CCAGCATATATAATGTGATTTGTAGGAAATAAAATAGACAAGGAGTGTATAAAAGTATGATGATATATTATTTGATTATGGAGTTTAAAAGAATCAAAAGAAGTCCAGGAAGTCATTTTGATTCAAAAAAAAGGGCACAAATATTAAAAACATAATTAATCATGTAATTAATTAAGTATATTTCAAGGCACATATATGCTCTTAAACCCCAACAAAGAAGTGACAATTGTGTCAATATAAAAGGTAAGAAAGAATTATGTTATCATTTGGCGTCTAAATTAGTTTACTTTAATAAAAATTAGAGTCAAGTCATCAAACAGTTTAATGTTTTAAAAAAAAATTCGTTCAAATTTTAAACCAGTAATTTTCATACAGACAATATTTACATTTTATCACTAAACAAAAAAAAATGATTCGTGCCTACAAGTTAGTTAATACAATGTTTTATTATATTCTTCTGTTAATGTGCATTCCCCCGTATAAATTTAAAAATGAAATAGTAATCAAATTAAGTTGGTCAAGGTGATTCTGTCCACTAAAATCCATGGCCATGGTAAATTCCAGGTTTGGGGTCCGCTGCCAGAAATTTATAACATTAATTATACAACTATTTGTTTTTTTTTTTTTGTTTTGATCTGTAATTGCAAACTATGATTAGCAAATAAATTAAAGAATGAAGCAACGGGGTTTAAACTTATAAAATTCTGTTGGTTATTAATTGTTGATCGGTCAAAATTAGCTTTCAACAGATTAAATATATTTTGACAGTTACCTACAAATTTCAGTATTAATTGTGTTGAGAATTATATTTTATACAAAGACAATACTCTTTGCGTGGAAAGTCGTACGTTTGAAATCTAAATAATTTTTTTTATAGATATTAAATAATTAGATGACTTGATTCTTAATTTTTATTGAAGAAAAATCAGTAGTGTTAAACTTCGAGCTTTATTTATTATTCAAATATCTAAAAGAGTATGTTTGTTTAAACAGAAATGATCACTTGTCTGAATCAAAATCAACAATCATCATAAATTGTACACTTGCCTGAAAAAAAAAAAACAACTGTTTCTTGATGCAAAATGAACACACCCATCACTGGAACTAGAATCACAAGAAAACACTTGTTCTTCAAAAGTAGTTGATAATATCTCAGGGGTATGAACTGATAAAAGATTGGATAAAACCAAAATCCCCATTGTTGCCATTTTAACATTTCCTGTAAAATATATATATAGTAATATAGGAATTTGGTCTGACACCCGACCAAATTATTGCCTAATAGTACAAAAAACACCCCCTTCCTCACAGTAAAAGCCAAAATTATCTATTCATCTATATATGATTTTACTAGACCAAAACTTCTTCAGAAAAAGAGAAAAAATATTTTTTTAAGAAATGGCATCATCTCTGATCCTAAAACCAATAAAATTTCAGACCTACTGTTTGCATGTTAGGTCCCTTTGATATGAGATTCATCACCACTCTCTATGCAAAATATAGTCATATATGTGTATATATTTTTTTAATGATCTAACATAGATGTAGCGGTCCAATATTTTTTTATGTTGTCTGATTCCAGTTTGTTTTCTTCTATTTGTCTACTAGTATAGTTGATCATCATCTTACCTCTGTTATATACGACAGCCTTCCCAATTTTACATGAAATAATAAATTACCCTATTTTTTTGTGTTTGAACTTATTTGTTTTCCGATTAATATTTCAAACAATCAAAATCTTACAACGGTCCAGAAATTCTAAACAAATTCTATGGTCCAGAAATTTCTAAAAAGTAGCGATTTTCAAAAATTCTAAACAAATAATAAAATTTTTCCAAAAAATATAAAATTTGGTCCAAGCACATTTTAATATGAAGAACATATTGAGCTATTTAAATTGACTGTTTAAACTTCGAATCCAACAGTTTACAATTCAATGTACAAGAGAGCTTATACATTGCAATGCACCATAGTCCAACTCTCTCTATATATATGAGTAGAACTAGGGTACTCCTAAGTCACCAAATTTTTTTTGTGAACTCAACTCTAAAACCTATCAGATTGGCTTCAAACGACGAATCCAAACCGTTGAAATTCTTCTACCTTATGAGTGATGCATCTACATGTGAAAATTTTAAAGTTTCGAATTAATTTAGTATAAAGTCAAGTGATCAAAATTAAAAGGTTTATAAATTAATTTTAATACATTCATTTTTTGGACACTTTTTGACCACTTAACTCTATACAAAATTAATTTGAAATTTTAAAATTTTCACATATCAACACATCACTTGTAAGGTAGAAGGATTTCAACGGTCTGGATTCGTCGTTTGGAACAAATCCGATAGGTTTTAGAGTTGCGTTCACAAGGGGCCTAGTGAACTTAGGAGCACCCTAGTTGTACTATATATAAAGGAGGGATCCACTTACACTATTTTTTGGTGACACAAAATTACACCATTCATTTTTAAAGTTCAAACAGTCGATCCAAACCGTTCAACATGTTAGATATATTAAAATGTGCTTGCAGATCAAATTTTACATTTATTTTGACTTTTTTACTATTTATTCAGATGGGTACAAAAATTCAATGGTCTAAAAACAACGATTTTGTAAAATACTTAATAAATAGTAAAAATATTCACAAAAATGTAAAATTTGGTCTCTAAGCACATTTTAATATAGAGATCATGTTGAACGGTTTGGATCGACTGTTTGGAATTTGAAAACTTTAAAAATAAATGGTGTAATTTTGTGTCACCAAAAATAGTGTAAGTGGATCCCTACACACACACACACACACACACACACACATAGAGAGAGAGAGAGAGAGAGGTTGGCTAAGCTCAAAATGTTTGTTCCTAGCCTCAGGAACAAACAATTCGGTTTTCTGATTTTCAAATTCCAAACGGTCGATCCAAATAAACAGGTGTTTAATCTATATTAAAATGTGCTTGGAGACCAAATTTTACATTTTTTGGAATTTTTTTTACTATTTATTAAGATGGTTTGAAAATCGCTATTTTTCATTGGTGCAGAATTTTAATAAAAACAGCGATTTTCAAACCATCTTAATAAATAGTAAAAAAAAAATAAAAAAAAAAATTTGGTCTCCAAGCACATTTTAATATAGATTAAATATCTGTCGGTTTGGATCGATCGTTTGGACTTTAAAAATTAGATAACCGAATTATTTGTTCCTGAGACTAGTAACAAACGTTGTGAGCTTAGCCAACTAGTAACAAACGCTGAAGGAAAGATGAGGGAATTCTTGTCTACATATGAAAAAATATAAAAATGGAAGGGCAAGTTATAAATTTCCATCTAGGGTGGAAATTTTTGCATGCTTGATTAACAACCGTCAATTTTAATGAAATGTGAATGATTCTATATATATGACTAGAATCATTCACATTTCATTAAAATTGACGGTTGTTAATCAAGCATGCAAAAATTTCCACCCTAGATGGAAATTTATAACTTGCCCTTCCATTTTTATATTTTTTCATATGTAGACAAGAATTCCCTCATCCTTCCTTCAGCGCCTAACTCACGTGGCAATTTCCTCTGTGTTTGTTGTTTAGCAAAAACATTTCATTACAAATTAAACCCTTTTCCACACTTCATCACCTTCTCTTCTTGTCCTTCTTTTGTCTCCACAGAGCAAAACTTTTCAAAACCTTTTTTTTATTTTCTCTCTTTGTCATTGTCTGTCAATGAAAGCTCAGTATCTTTTTTTTTTTCCTTGAAATAGTTGCCATTGTTAGATATTAGTTTCTTCTTCACCCAAAAGGACATGGCTTTGGAAGCAGTAGTCTTTCCTCCTGGCTTCTTAGATTGCAAAATGAAAAAATGTAGCTACAACTATGATCCAGCATGTGCACAAGAGAAATCAGTTGGGTTTGCTTCTTTCTCTTCTAATGTCAAAATCAACAATTCATGTAACGAGCCGTCTGGTCAGGCAGCGGCGGTGATGGCGGTGGAGACGGGAAAGAGGAAGAGAAGGAGAGCAAAGAGTGTGAAGAATAAAGAGGAGGTTGAGAACCAGAGGATGACACACATTGCTGTCGAACGCAATCGACGGCGGTTGATGAACGAGTACCTTGCCGTGCTTCGTTCCCTCATGCCTGCCTCCTATGCTCAAAGGGTCAGATTTTGTTCATTGATTATGTTTTCACTAGGGTTATTGCTAACAACTTATTATTATTATGAGGCAATAATATGATGTTGTACTATTGAGACTTCACTGATTACAAGAAAAAAAAAAAAAAAAAAAAAAAACTAGGTTTTGTAGCTGATGACTTGACGTGATATGAAGGTTTTATATTATCAATTACAGTTTCTATTTCCAAGAAAAAAAAAGACTATTGTATTATTATTTTATTTTATATTCAATAGAAATTGATCTCATGTTGTCAGAAGAAAATGTTCATTTCCCGTAAGTTATTTCCATTTTAAAATTTTCAAACTTAAAGGCAATGTCCTTTGGTTTCTTTTCATGGAAAAAAATCCAGCAGAGTACATGACTCTGAAGTCTGAACCATGCCAGATTGCCAGAGTAGCATACAGTGCATTAAAAGAAGAACCATTTCGTGTTACACATTCATACTTCTAAGTTAATAAACTTATTAATTAATCGATTTTGGCAACAAATTAAACACCTCAACTGACAAACTAATTTCCTGATCTAATCCTGGCAGGGAGATCAGGCATCGATTGTCGGCGGTGCGATAAACTTCGTCAAGGAACTCGAACAACTCGTGCAATCTTTGGAAGTCCGTAAACAAAATAAAGAAGGCCACACCGATTCTCCGGCTTTCTCAGATTTCTTCACATTCCCACAGTACACATCAAATAACAGTCAATTAGTTGCTCCTAGCCGGAGTTCGAGTGACGCAATTGCAGATATCGAGGTGACAATGGTGGAGAGCCATGCAAATCTGAGAATTCTCTCACGGCGCCGGCCGAAACAGCTGTTTAAGCTGCTGATGGGTTTTCAGAGTTTTCGGTTGACGACTCTGCACCTCAATCTGACAACGACTTTTGATCAGATGGTGCTGTACTCTTTCAGTCTTAAGGTAAATAATTTTGATAAAAATGTAAATTATTCTCTTAAAAAAACATATACCAATAATATTCTTAAATTGTTACTTGAGTTATGAAACAAAATTTTTAGAAAATATTTATATAAGACTAACCTAGACCAGTTGGTACAGGTGAACTAATTGTTTTATGTCAGATTTGTTGATCTCTTAACTTATTAATAAATAATAATGTAGTTATTATATTATTATCTTTGTATAACAGTATCACTGATCTGGTGACACCTGTTGAATATATATTTTACTTACTGACATGGAGATTAATTGTTGCACTTGCAAACACTATATATGTATGTACAAAAAAAATGATAGCATGATTACTTTGTTAAATAAACTGTGTTGAAATTTTACATTGGTACTATTATTTATCTCAATATATATAGGTTGAAGATGATTGCATTCTCTCTTCGGTTGACGACATTGCGACTGCTGCGCACGAAATGGTTCAAACGATCGATAAGGAGTGTACGTAGTTGTAGCTGATTTTCTGGTATGTATGTAATGTAAAGGAATCAGAACCAGAGAAGATGAAGGTGTTCAACTGATGGTGTCAATATCTTTGAATGGAAATATTAGTTGCATGTTAATGCCAGATGAAATGGTTCAAGTGGTTGTGTAAATATCTTTCAATGAAAATGAGTTGCATACTTGCATGCATGGACAATCCTACTTTAATTTAGGGGTTAGATCAGTAAAATATGGTTGAAAGAATACACAATTTTTCATTTTTAAAAAAGTAAAAAAATATTTTCAAAATAACCGGAAAGATGGTGGAAAAATATGAATTCACATCCTCTACATTACGCATCGTTTGAGTTAATTTTCGAACCGTGGGAATATCAGAATTCGGATAAATCTGACTCTCACCTGAAACGCACAGGCCCTTAATTTAATATTAGTATGAATCTTAATCAGACGGTCCAGGTCTCAATGTGTAGATTTTGAAAGAAACCGTATCAAATGCCATTGAAAATTTTCCTAATCTTTTCAATTTTTAAAAATTATTTACTATTTCTGTATAAAAAAAAAGGTTTCTGGAAAGGCTACTATCTAGTATCTAGTATCTACAGCCTTCAAAAAGAGGATTCTGTCTTTCTTTATGCAGGAGGTGCATCTGATTTAAAGTGGACGCCTGAATTGGATCCACCCCAAATCAACATTAAAAGAAGTTGCCCTTTAACCATTAATTTATGCATTTCTTTTTCATGGGACGGATTAAATAAAAAAAAAAAAAAAAAAAACAAGATTCTACTTTCAAATATGAGAATAAAAACTTATTTCTTCAAGACCACAAGGCAGATTTGTCAATAATAAAAAATCATTAAAAAAACATCCGTTATTTTTTTGGAAAAAATATTCTTATACTACAAAATTCATCCCATTTTGATGGGAAGCTATTTGATAAGTACATAATAAATAAGTACATAAATGGAGGCTTTTTTGGCCAAAAACAAATAGTGCCATTTATCAAAAATTGTCAAAAAATTTGAGCCAAATTTGAGATTTGTGCTCAATATGAAAAAGGTACAATAAAAATCTAGCTTCATACATATCCACACAGAAAAAGACCAATAACTTAATTGGCTCTAAAAAATTGAAATGATAATTATATATGGTAATCTCTCATCATCATTCATTCTGCCTCTAATTAGTTTTATACTTTTATTTTTTTTGTCCTTGTTATCGCTCAACATAATATGGTTTATTATAGTTTCGTTTTTGAGAACTAATTTTATATTAAATAGTTAGATGGTTTGCCTTTCTTACGTCTACAAAAATAAAAAAAATCTTTTTTTTTTTTTTTTCCTTTTATGTTCTGTAACCAGACTGTTTGAATCAGTAGGTTTAGTATCTGATTAATAAATCTAGGGAACTTTCCTTTAGTAGGGTTATATAAAAAGTTGTTAAATAAATTATTAGCTATCTATCAATGATTAGAAGAAGACATATTTGAACAGGACCTTTCAATAGACAAAGAGCCGCTTCCTCAATTATTTTACATAAAAATAATTAGTTAGCATTGATCCAAAGTTTATGTTAATTAACTCCGCACTCCATACAATAATTCCAGTATGTGAGACAAAACAGTATCAGAAATAGAGGAACCAGATTGACAAATGCAAATTTTGTTACATATTTAGATCATTAATTAAATTAAATTAGGTAGAAGGAGACATATTTAAGCCCTAAATTTAATTAATTTAATATTTGTGAACGTGGATAAAATGCGGAAAAAATACATAAATTTGGGGACTTCTAACTTAAGATGTTGACTAAGCTTTGACAAATAGATATTTTTTTAAGCTCAACTGCTAAAGGTTAGTCACTAAATAAAGCTTTATTAATTATATTTTGACTTCTAGTTTGGTTTGGTTACGAATTGATATAATTAACATATACGAATAGTTCTTCAAAATTCCTTTGTTTTTATATGTACAGTAGGGATCAAATTATTATTTAACTATTTTATTTTTATAAAAAAAATATTAAATTTGTAACCTCTCACACATATAGTATTATCTTTAGCTACTAAATCAAAAACTGATTTTCTTCTTCAAATTTATTTTAAATTTTACCACACAATTTTGCACAACAAGTTATTTGTAAATTTGTAAATTTTATACAAGTTATTATTAGTATATATCTCTGGATCATTCATCGTTTTGAGATCCCTTTTTAATTTTTTGGAACTTACATAGTACATTTTTTCCCCTTTCTTATAAAGAATTTTTCTTATTTTAAATGAAAATTTAATGTAGGCTTCGACTTGTTTATCTAACAAAATAAGTAGGTTGACGGATTTGTGAAACGGGTCTGGTCCGACCCAAGACCACAACAATGCGATTCAATCCCTTGATTTAGTAATTTAATTTTCCTTTTTACTAATTACACCATAAAATTGTCTAATTAGACGATTCGTCATACTTTTTAGTTACCACTTTATTAAGTCAAAATTAAACAAACACCACTCTAACTCACAAAATTAAAGAGTCACCACCATACACCCATAGGGTGCACACCAAATTTGGCTGGTGCGTATTCTGGGGGAGAGCATCGCTTGGTGCGCGTGCTGGGGAGCTGGTGCACTCCCAAGTGGTGTGCCTCCCCAGCACATGCACCAAGCGATGCTCTTCCCCAGGGTGCGTAACAAACTGATGCTCTTTTTCAGAGTGCACACTAGCCAAGTTTGATGTGCACCTCAGAAAGCGTGAGTAGTAACTCTTGAATTCAACATATTTAAGTGGTATTTGTTTAATTTGTAATTTATGAGGTGGTAACTAAAAAAATTTCGGTCATACTATGCAGGACAAAACCGAAAATAAAGGAGAAATGGAATTTGAAGAAGCATGCATGTACTTGTTGTGCCTTTTCAATTTGTGTTTCCTAAAGGAAAAGGTATAAGGGCAACTTAATCAGTAAAAATGGAATCCGAAAAGAATCGCCATTATTTGTTTCAAGTTTCAATATAACGCAAAAATGGAAAGCTTTTTATGACATGAAATTAAGCCAATGAGAAGAATGTTGGTGTCATACGCGACATTGACTCTGTTATTATGTTTAGCTTTAATTATTGGGAGAATTTCATGTATACCCCTAAAAAACTAGAATTCGTAATAATATGTTTACCTATTTAAATTTTAAACCGCAAATTTACCCAATAAACTTATCTATTAAAGCTCATTTTAATTTATAAAGTTTCCATTTTATCATTTATTAAAATAAATAAATTATGTAGTGTCTATGAAAAATGTTTCCTTTTCGAATTGGTCAGTTGTTGAGATAAAATTATTCATTTCTCAACCTGTGACACGCACACAGTGACATTTAGACATACACAAGTGTGTATGTCGAAATAAGAAAATGAACCACTTGCTCTCACAAATAGCCAATAAGAAGACTAGATATTTCTTCTAAATATGTTACATATTTTTATTTTATTTTAATAAAGGGTAGATGGATATTTTATAAATTTAAAATGGGGCTTTATAGAGAACACAATAAATTGGTTAAATTTCTGAGTTTTTAATTTTATGATATTATATAAAGGGATAAATATGATATTATGAATTTAGGAGGGGCAAATATGTAATATGATGTTTTGAGGGGCATACATGAAATTCTCCCATAATTATTGATCACTTGAGTTGTAGTCATAAACGTCTTCTTTTCAAAATTGTCTATGATGAATTAGGGTTTTAAACAGTACTTTTTGAAATTGGAAATTTGATACTCTTTTTTTATTCATTAATTTTATAAGAGATTTGAAAACAATTCTATTTTATTAAAGACAATACTTTTCGAGCACGAAGTTACACATTCAAATTCGGATAGAATTTTTTGTCAATATAAAAATTTGCAAGGTTATAACTTGTTTTTATTTTAAAAGAAAGAAAAAAAAAATCTAACTTGTGGAACCTGTGTCAGCGATCTAACATGAATTGAGACTTGTGCCAATTTTTCTTAAAATACCGGTATCATCCGCTAACATAACATAACATAACATAACATAACATAACATAACATAACATTTATAAAGTACCGAGCATTATAAATTATGTGTATAAAAATAACCAACCCTCTGAATAGTCAATAGCATACAACAATGACATGTTTATAATTAAACTTATAGAAGCAAAGAAGCATCATCGTTCCTATTTCGACAGCACATTTAATCATTCATAAAAGGAAACGATAACATAAATAAACAATATACAGGGAACAGAGACAAGGCAATCAAGAATTCAAGATGGTAAAAAAGTCAAAAAGATATTTTGGACTTTTACTGTAGAAACAGCAAACAGTCACAGAGCAAAGGACGTTGCTATAACCAACCCAAAAGTGTTACATTTTAATTGATTCAAATTTTGGTTGGTTATCTTAAAAGACTGTATTAATGGTTTTGTTCTAATTATATTCTTTATTTTTATTTCTGTTTTTAAAGTTCAACAATCTATTTGAATTGCTCAACAAGATCTTCGTACTAACTTGTGCTAGAGGCCAAATTTTATATTTATTTATTTTTTAAAGTATTTTTACTATCTTTTTAGATATGTATAAAATCATTATTTTCAGAAAAATCTGAACCATCAGATATAACGATATTTTACCTATTGAATTAAATAGTAAACAATTAAAAAAATGTATAACTTTTAGTCTCCCAGCACATTTTAATATGAAGATCATGTTGAGCGATTCAGATCTACTGTTTGGATTTTAAAAATAGAAAAAATTGATATGGAGTATGATTGAAATACAAAACTAATAGTGCATTTTAACCCTATTCCTTTTCAACATATAGAGGACGATATGTTTTTGCATATTTGGTAATTAAATCTAATTTTCTTAATTTTTTTGATCTTTTTAGGCATTCAAATGAGTGATATAATGAGTATTAATTAATAATTTCAATAATATACTAGTATTTTATTGTATTTTTAATTAAGTCTCTTAAAAATTATATTTAATGTGCATATCCATATCCTACCACATATGATTTCGAATGTCGCTTATACTCTTTTATGTAATAGCCAACTACATGCATGAAGCATCTTTAAAATGATATTTTAAAACATTGGTTGGTGTGGTGGTTGATTGATTATTCTTGCGTGGTTGCGTACTGCCCTCTTCAATTGTTATTTTGTATAATGACAAAAGAATTATTAATTTATTTTGTTGTGCGTGCATGTAGGCTTCATAATTAATATTAAAATAAATGTTCAATTATAGAAAATAATGCACACGTACTAATGATAACTTAAAATTTAAGCAAGCAATCAATTAGAATCTAGTGCGAACATAATTTATTATTGTTTTTTCAGAGAAATGTAAGCGTCACAACTTCAAATTTCATTAATAGAGACACGGTTTGCGCCCCTTTTTGTTTACAGGTGTTATTTAAAAACAAAAACAAAAAAGAAGAAAGAAAAAAAATAAAAGGAAGAATTAAATTACTAGCTAAAAAGAGTAAATGTAAAGAGTAAAGAAAAAAAAGAAAAAGAAAGTTTAAAATCGAACACAATTTTATTTGTTAGGTTTTTTTTTTATGCTGTCCTATTTTTGTCCTGGTCAATAATGGGAAGATAATAAAAACTTATAAAATGGAAAATATTTTATTAATCAATATTAATATTTAGCATGCATTAAAAATATTAGTTGAACACACATATATCATATATGTAAGGCGACTATTTAAACACAAATGTTATTTATGGTATAGTTTTGTTACTTTTTAATAACATAGCATTTCATACATACCGTTCTGAATTTTAAAAATTACAGATTTTCTCTTGAAAATTATAAGAAAAAGTTATCATATTTATTATTTTTAAGTACCAATACGACTTGTTAAATTTTGGAAGGGAATATATATAATTTTAATGCATTTTAAAATACGAATATGAGAGTTTTGTACTCTCTAAAATAAATATGGTATTTATAGTTTTGTAATGCATACATGCATCCTTTTTATTTTACAAGTTCAACTTTTTTTTTGAGCTATTATCTTTTAAAATACTCAACAACCACAAGTCCACAATCCACTTTTGGTAAAAAAAGAAAAGAAAAATAATCGTTAATTTTTTTTTTCTCTTTTACCAAGGCCCATTGGCAAATTAGGATATTTAAATGACTTTAAAAAAGGCCCGTTAAAGAATAAAGATCATATATGTTTTTTAAGAAAGATTAATTTATATGAGATTCCAGGAATCCAGGCCAGGTAATAGCAGCTGCTTCATGCAGGCTTTAAAAAATTTCCTGCATTTGTAGGCATGAAATTTAGTTTGATAAATTTTGGTCAAACTTATTTTTTTGCTATGAATTATAAAAGGGAACTGGTACTGGTAGTCTGGTACTGACAGATATATGACTGACTCCTAGCTAGCAACTTGATTAAATTTTTTTAGTTGCGCTTTTGATGGACCTCTACTATCCAAACAAGACAAATTAAATAAATCGATGTTTCAACATTGCAAATTAAATTAGAACATAATTTAAGAAGAAATGAATTGGGCTTGGTTTCTCAATTATTATCATAATTTGGAAAGTATCATTCATTTGTTGTGAGCATTGCAATGAAAAATAGATAAATTATGAAGTTTGTTGTGATATAAAACAATATTGTGTCGTACCAATGTTCTAAAATAAAATGAAAAATAAAGAGCAGTACTAATTAATTATTATGTCCACCTAGACACTAGTATAAAACGCGTAGTTTGTTATTGTTAAAATAAAAAATTACTTCATATTTTCTTTTTAGTAAAGTTGGAGTCAATCCATCCAATTAATTTAATATCCACAAAAAAAATTTCATTTGAATTTCAAACATGTTTTCATTCACACAGAGGACATTACCTTTATTACTAACTGAAAATCTGAATTTTTTTTTATTGTTTGACATTTTTATATTAAACAGTACTCGCTCTAGTATTTTTACCAGGATATAAGTCCAATAATGAATCTAATGTTGTTAGTGAGTTGTAGCTAAAAAAATAAATGAAATATCAGATAATAAACAAATAAAACATCAATATCTCTTGACACTTGACATCTTTATTTTTCTTTTTTTATATCAATTGTTGTTATAAAAGAAAAAAATTAGATAAGTTATCATAAATAATTAAATAATCAAATTTTTCTTTTAAAATATTTTCATTTGCATTTCAATAGTTTATTCGAATATCTACGCCAATTCGGTACTTAACTTATTGTATATTTAAATAAACGAATCATACTTGTATTAGTTAAAATATTAATTTGTTATTTAATTATAATGCATGCATGTGTGTGTTTTGTTATTTAAGATAAGATTTCTTATATATTTCTTTAACGTTTACTATTTACTCCAATTTTTAATTTTGACGTACAAATGTAAAATAGTTATAAAAGTATCAACATTATTAATTTTTATAAATTTGTTTGTTAATTAGTAAAATGATTGATCTTGAATAATATAAAGTATTTATGAATTTTATAAGTCTATGTTGTTAATGAAAACACATGCATATAGTTATTCATCAGAACACATGTTACAAAATATAAGGTAAACACTATGACTTTGACCTCTAATATTCAAGACAACAATAATTAAGATTAGACATAAATGTTAGTATATTTTGATTAAAAGGTCTAAATCCATTTCATTAAAAAAACGTTAACTTACAAAAACTTGACCAAGTCACTGACTATTGCATTCTATTATTATAACCCTAATGCAATCACCAAACAGCAGCACAAGCGCTGGATCATCAGAACAAAACAACCCAAGTACCATCACCAGCTATAAGTTGTAACGCGCGGATTAACCAAAGTCAGTTAGAACTAAGCCTCAAACAAGGGCTGTGGGTAAGTAAGAAAACTACAAAAATAAATGTTAGTGTATATATTGCCATCGAGGATTTATTCTTTCTATTTTGTGTCTTCTCTATTTACTTGCAACACAGATGTGTTGATATTTTTTCTAAACAAACTTATACTTGATGACAAATATATTTGAGAAAAGGTTTTTATACCCAAATTATTGTACCCGGTTTTTACCCACACCGTATTTGATAACGCGTTTCAAATTGATTTAATGCTTGTGGTCCCCACACCGATAAAAGACGGATCTCTCTTAAATATTTCTCTTCTCTCTGTTTTTCCCCCAAATTAATTTGACGATGCTTTCATGCATTCATCCAAAAGCAGAAAAAGAATTCATCATTTCGTCTCGTCGGGAATTTCTTTATTTATAAGAAGAATGCTTGTATTTCATTTCTTTGAATATGCCTCGTGACCTACTTATCATTAATATTAATATGGCGACGATTGACTTCAGGTGCTTCAGGCAAGATCGAGCACTGGTCAGGTGCTTCAAGCAAAAAAAAAATCATCATTTTTCAGATCAAGCACTAGTCAGGTGCTTCAGGTGAGTTGTTGCGTTAATTACTGGAAGAAAAAGAAATTTGTGAATCTCCGATCGGAATGATTCTTTGCTCTACTAGCACTCGATCGGTTGATGCTTTGCTCTCCTAGCACTCAATCGGTTGATGTTTTGCTCTACTAGGGCTCGATCTGAGAATCGTGCTACTAGTATATGATCTCCAATCCTGATTAAATAATATTCGTGTAATTACTTGATTGATTCTTTCTCTTCGTCTATAGTTTCTGATTTTTCTTGTTTCTTCGATTATTTTGTGTTTATCTTAATATTGATCGTCGAGACAATATACTTTTTGTGTTGTGGTACAAGATTCTTACATTAGATTTTTAAAAAAATTGACACAGTTAGATCTGAATCTGAATAGACACATTTAGATCTGTGATTATTAATTATTGATAACAGTTCTAGTATATATGCCTTTAATTTAGATCAGCTTAGATGCCTTTAAGTTGAATTTTGATTTGAATTTATATTTTATTTTGTCAGACGACATTCATCATATTTTCGATTCGGATTGAAGATCAGCACCGAGATCTGAATTCTGTGAGTTTTGAATTTGTATGTTTCATTTACATTTTTTTTGTTAGAGTACTAGTTTGCATTTGTTAAAGTATTAGTTTTCATTTGTTACAGTATTGGGTATAGATTTGTTATAGTATTGGATTTATATTTGTTAAAGTATTGGTTTGAATTTGTTACAGTTTTGTTTTACCTTTGTTACAGTATTGGTTTCCATTTGTTACAGTATTGGGTGTAGATTTGTTACAGTATTGGGTTTAGATTTGTTACAGTATTGGTTTGCATTTGTTACAGTTTTGTTTTACCTTTGTTACAGTATTGGCTTCTATTTGTTACAGTATTAGATGCGCATTGTGTACAATATAATCACTGACATTCCCCTTAACTTCACTCAGGTATTTTTTTTATTTCTAAGTACTGGACCATTGTATTACAGTATTAGATCATTATGTTACAGTATTTGAAACTGTATTTGTTACAGTATTTGAAACTGATTGAATTTCAGTCTTAGTATGTGTTGATCTGTTTCATTATATGTTACAGTATTTTTTCTATATTTGTTACATTATTTGTCTAAACTTGTTACATTATTTGACCACAGTTTTAGTATGTGTAAAAATATATTTGACCACAGTTCAGTCTTAGTATGTATTGATCTGTTTCAGTTTCAGTTTACAAATATATTTGTTACAGTTTTAGTATGTCTAAATTTGTTACATTAGTTGTCGAAAAATATATTTGACCACAGTTCAGTCTTAGTATGTGTTGATCTGTTTCATTATATGTTACAGTATTTTTGCTACATTTGTTATATTATTTGTCTAAATTTGTTACATCATTTTTATAATGATTGATGTTAAGAATTAGTTAATTTGTTACATTATTTGACCACAGTTTTAATTGTAAGATTTGTCATTTTTTTTTTGCAGGAGGACATATCAAAAGAACGTTTGATCCTTGCAATGAAACTTTTGACGCATCTTAATAATGAACACCAAATATCTATAGTTTAAATTTTCGTGTTTGTTGTTTGCTCGACAAGGTTTTATATGTTTGACAAAGTTTGTAAAGTTTGCTCGACAAAGTTTGCTGGATATTGTTTCTCTTGACAAAGTTATGTTTATTTATATAATTTTTGTGATATATTTTTTGTCTTGTAGTTATTACCGTTATTGTTATAGTTTTAATAATTCATTGCTGTAGTATTTTGGTGTTACAGTTTGAATAATTCATTGTTACACTTTTCATAATGTTGTGTTATAGTATTTTTGGAATATAGATTTTGTCATTATTTTTTTGTTCACACATCTATTTTTTACCGTATTCATTTTCATTATTTTGAATTCGTAATTTTACATAATGAGAAATTTAAAAATAAAAAGTAAAAAAAAAAATAATAATCAAAACTTCTAGAACAATAGGAAAAATTTGAAATTTTTTTTCAACCTTCTAGAAGGCAGAAAGTACACAATTTGGCAGATTCATAAGTAAAACAAGTACAGTTAACTGTCATTAACTGTCGAAGTACAACAGTTTTTAAAGTACAAAGTCCATCAAGTACAAAGATGTTGGAAGTTGGAAGTTGTTATTTTTTACAAAATTTATCCCATCTTTTACAGTATTTTATAATGTCTGTTACAATATTATTACCTTATTGTTACAGTATTTTTCAGCGTCAAATGACAGTTGGTTTGGGTAAAAAGTGGGTACAAATCCTTGGGTACAATTAGAAGGGTCCAATATATTTATATCTTACATTTCCAGGAATGAAAATCATGAAACTTTTTTTCCTGAAAAGTTATTAACTTAAAGCACTCATCCTTTCATAGAAAATTAATGCAGTAAGTGATATGCAAAAATAATTTATCATTTCCATTTGTGGTACTTGTATATATACACTGATAACTAGTACTGATAACTAGTACTAGCAATAGTATCATTTACCTATGAACAGATATTTGTCTTCGACTCTGAAGAATTGAAGACCAAAAATAATATTTTTTTGTTGTTTGTTGAAATACTCAACCCCATGTTATGACTTATGTGCCTTAGTATTTGCAAACATATATTACTTTTGGCTGTTAGCTATGTCTACTGCTTTGTACAATTACTCTTTATTATACTATATTATAATTATGTCGGCACCAGTATAATGCATGCACGGTCACTGGCGGATCCATATACAAATTGTGATAAACAAGTATCTAGTTCTGAATTTACATTTTTTTTTATTTTGATCAAATACTAATTATTTAGTGTGCCTACTTCTCGTCTGATGTAGTACTTACTTTTGGTTTGAGTTAGTCTGATTCTTGAACAAATTTCTTCTGAGTTTTGGTCTCTTATGTGTATTTTTTTTCCTCATATATGAGATACTCTATTTCATAAATAAAATGAAAGAAAAATAAGAGAACAAGAAAGATCTAACGGTGGAATCTATTATTATAATTCTAAAAAATGGATTGGCTGAACTTTTTGTGTCTTTTATTAGTCAACACTTATATTTCTGTTAAAATTTTATCTAAACTTTGACTTCAATTTGCTAATTGGCCAAAAACAGTTCCACTTTGAATTGTGCCAAATAAATTTTTAATTAGCTTACTAAAAATATTTCAATACTGTGTCAATCAATTTTATGATTATAACAAATTTTATAATAAATATAGTTATAGGAATTGAGTTGTAATTGTGTAGCTGATAAGTTAATGGGTTTGAACCTGATTAGCTATTTAAATTCAATTAGTGTCTTACACTGACAGAAATTCTGAATCTGCCCATGTGCATAGTCCTGATGATGTCCTCTGGCGAACTGATTTTTTGTAATTATCTTGTTTCAGTTAAATGAAACCGGCCTCAGCCTTTAAAAAAAAACAATCATCCATATTAATTAGACATAATGTCTCGAAGTTAGGAGTTTTCTAAATCATAAGTAGTACCAATAACAACAATAACAGTGTTACCAAATAAATAGTATTTTTTCGCCCCCTATATAAGATGATGGTAATAAAAAATAAAAATTGTTTGCAAGACTGATTTTTTGGAAGATAGGAAGTCGATTACTATATTGATCAACAAGATTTAAAAGTTTATCGTTGTACCTATATATCATATATATTATGGTTTATTATAATATATATGATAGGTACAACGATATATTTAAGTATTTGATTTATCTCTTTTTCTAAAAAATTAAAATTCTTATCTTCTTTTTCTTAAATATTTATTTATAATATACATTAAAAACATTGATTTAAATCAAAGTTATATTGTTTATCCGAACAATATAGTGCCGCACAATAATCAAATTAGAATAATATATAACTCCAAATTAAATTGTAATATAATGGTCTTTAAATTTATGATCAAGTTATGAAATAGATTGTTGCTTTTGATTCATTTTTTGATAATATATTAATCATTCTCATAGGTATTGTTCCCATTTTATACATTAATTAATTAGGTATAAGAAATTATATTATAATTACCATGGGTATTATTTTATGGGTATCTTCGAATTTTCATAAAATAAATAAATCAAATTCATACCCAATCTATTGTAATGTTGGGTCTAGATAAGATTCGAATCGAATATAAAAATAATAATTAAAAACGTACCTATTATATAGTCAATTATAATTCCAGAATCATAGCATAAGCCAAAACAATGGCTGTCTATTTATTTAATGGATATGCCTTTCAAAACTATCACAAACAAACATCATGGTTGGTATGGAATTTTAAAAACCAAACATTATGCTCGGTATTATGTTTGAATCCGATTTGGCTTTTTCCCTGCATAGAATGCTGCAAAAAAATCTAGAGAATGAAACCGAAGACCCCATGTTCGGTTTGAAGAATGAAATGTAAAAAAATAAAAATAAAAAATAAGGAAATTGCTAATATGTTACGCGTAGCATGGAGGGCCTCCGTGTAACAACTTAATATTTGAGTTTTCAAAATTCTAACGGTCAATCCGAACTGTTCAACATGATCTCCATATGAATATTACTTGCAAACCAAATTTTACATTTTTTTTTAGAATTTTTTAGATAGGTAGAGAATCACTTGATTTGAAAATTATATACTATTTATATCAAGTGATTTTTTACCTATCTAAAAAATAGTAAAAAAATTCTAAAAAATATAAAATTTAGTTTGCAAGTACATATTCATATGGAAATCTTGTTGAACGGTTTGGATCAACCGTTAGAATTTTGAAAACTCAAATATTGAGCTGTTGCACGGAGGACCTCTATGCTACGCGTAGCACCTTAGCCAACTCCAAAAAATAAATATGTTATTTGGTTTGAGAAAGAAGAAAACCGAAATTATCTTCTGCATGCCCTTCTATTTTTTTCGTTGAATTGGAACGGGTTGGCTCTTGTGTAATCATTGTGCAGAAACAACACTCAATTGCCGAGAAATTTGGTGCGTGGTGATGGTTTTTTTAGAAAAAAATTGTAATCAAATTGATTTCAAATTCTCGATGATTTGGTGATGGTTTTTAAAAAAATTTCTCACTTCTTCGGTGACAACAATATAGAAATCCACTAAGCACATGCTCTTTGTATTTTTGTGGTTAAAAAAAAAATGAATTGCAGAACTGCACGTCAATATAATGTGCATCGAATAGATTTGCGCAAACATGGACCAGGAACAGAGCATCAATAGATAGAACAACTATTTTATGTTGTTATCATACTTTTATTTTATGCGTAAACACGCCCCACATTTGATGCCTAAAAGCAAAAAGTAACTTATTTACCCTTAATATGAAAGGTAGTAATTAAACAGATTTGGCACATATATATCTGTATGATCACGCAATCTGTACCAAATTTAACAATAAAAGGAAGGAAGGATGGATGGATAGAATTTTTTTGGACATTTTAAACTAAGTTTTAATCAAGCAAATTGAAGGTCAATATATACATAATTTGAATGTATCTTTCAACAATAAACTGGCCAGAAACAAGATAATATTGTAGCTTGTGTTACAGCATTTATACGTTACATTTAAAACAGAGAATTAAGAGATACTCATCAGGAGCATGCTTTCTCCTTTACTTAGAAATTCTCTCTCCATAATATTCTATAAACAGTTGATCAGAACAGTGCTTGACCTGACAACACTGATTAACACAAAAACCGGAACAAAACTAACAAAAACTCACTCTCCCCATTGAATCTCAGAGCTACACGACCGACCACTCCGGCCTAGAGAAGAAGAAGAAGGATCTCACCATTTCAAAATGGGTCGATCTGGGTTCTGATATATTAATTGGTTGGCCTCTGCTTCTCCTTCTCCTTGCCAATCTGTTCTAACTTCTAAGTGTTCTTCACCAACTATGGAATCTTTTAAAACCTGGTGACTGATATAATTCTCTGATATAGTGATGACAACACTGGTGACCTGACTGGATTCGGCCTGATTATTAATTTGTTGCCCAATTCAAATTATGGCCTACTCTAGATTCAATAGTAATAGTATTATCTTTATTTGAATTAATATTAGCATAGCCCAAATCAATGGATGGGCCTCTATATACCAATTTAATTGATCGGCCTTTCAACATTGCAAATTCAATTAGAACTTAACTGGAGGAAAGCAATTAGGCCTGGCCAACTTCAATTTTAAAGTTGCAGTTGTTTTCTCAATTTAGAAAATTATCATTCATTTCTTGTGAACATTATTGCAATGCAAACTAGATGAATCATGAAGTTTGCTGTGATATCAAACAATATTTTGTGCTAATGTTCTAAAATAATAATTATACACTTCTATACAACGAGTTGCTTGTTAATCTTGATAACAACATCGCTTGACCCCCTTTATATAAAATATGAATCACTCATATTGTTTTTACTGGAGAACAAGTCCAGTAATTAATCTACCGAATATTTTAATTTCTTTCAATATATCTTTTGTTGATGGTCAGTAATACAAAGAAAAAAAAAATAGATGAGATATTAGAGAATAATCAAATAATCTGAAGTAATTATATTGTTTCTCGAATTTCATTCTTTCAATCGACGTCTCCTGTTACTGGTCCCAACTTTGAAGCTGAAGATAGGATATGAAAGAGAACGAGGCGTCTTTAAATGCCCCCAGCCCTTTCACTGGGAAAGTAAGTCTTGGGTTAGCATGCTGCTGCTTTTAATAGCTTCTATTTTTTAAATTTGAAATTTCCTTCATCCGCGCTACTTCTTTTTAATAGTGATTATTTTGAATCAATTTTGTGGCAGTCTTCCATCTCTCTCTCTTCGTAATTTTATATTCATATTCTTCAATTTTATTTTGATTTCTTATCTCTCATAATCGAATATTTTTAGGACATTTTAATCAATATTCATTTCTAATATTTTGAAAAGAAAATATTAGCCCATGGTATTTCATATTTCTTGTAAAGTTTTAAGTCAAGTTTAATAGATTAATTTATAATTAAAATTATTGAATTGTTATTTGGTTGTGATGCATGTGACCTTTATTATTTAAGCTAAATTTGTCGTTTATTTTTCTAACTTTTATAAGTCTATGTTATTGATAAAAACGCATATAGTTATTCTTCCGATTACTTATTTAAAAATATATAATTAAGTTATGACTTTGACCTCTAATGTTAAAAAAAACAATAAGGTTAATAAGACGCAAATGTTAATATATTTCCATCCAAGCTTGTTATTTTGTATTTGCCAGCTCTTTACTTATATCGCGGATGTGTGATATCTTTTTGGAACAAAATTTGTACTTGATAATGACAAAAAATACTTGTATATTACGTTACTAGAAATGAAGACCCTGACCATTTATTTTTATTTATTCAATTAAATTTCAACATAAACTTTCTTATAGTTTTAATTAAGAAAAAATAAAAATTATTAACAGTTACATACTAGATACAACAAGTCAGATCCACACAACTTCCAAGTTAAAGTATGAACACTCATCCTTATAGAGAAAAGAGATGCATTGGAGTGCAATAATAATTTATCATTTTGATATATGTTACCAATATATAACATAATAACTAGCAACTATTGCCTATTGGTATTACTTTCTTCAAAAAGAAAACGAAAGAAACAATGGCAACATTTTCGATTTTATATGAAAAAAGTAACATTAAAAATGTCATCAACATTAGACATATATTGTCTTAAAGAGTTAGGAAATATACTATAAGAAAAAAAATCTCATACAAAATGACATAATTTCATTAAAAAAAAATAGATCAATGACAAAAATAATTATCAACATTAAAAAAAAAAGACCAACATATTCTCGCATAAATATAAAACTCATTCATTAATAAAATACTTATGAGCGTTTTTTTGCTTGTCAATAACAACTTTTTTTGTGATGCTGCTGAACGGAGAAAATAAGAGCAAAAAATTAATTCATATAAGTTGTATTATTTTTTGTTGGCATATTATGATTCTTTCTGTTGTCGTATACTCGTATTATGGCTATGTAGAGTTATCGGAATCAGACCGGACCATCCGGTTCAACCGGAATAAACCGGAACCAGAAGGCAATGTGGGTTGGTTCACTAAAATAGACCAAAGATGCACTAAAACCAGTTAAAACCGAGTTAATTGACCATTTTTTTTTTAATACCAATGAATTGCTCAGTTAGAAAACTTGGTTCTTAACAAGTTTGTATTGAGATCAATGTTCTAAATAGCGATTATCGCGTCTTCGCGGGAAGGTTAAAAAAAGCTATCGCGAATAGCATAGTTACAGCAAAAGCAATCCTACATAGTTTTTTTTTTTCTCAAAAATTATATTATATAATTGTACTAATTATCAACATAATCTAAAGTCTCGTATGTAACACTAAATTGATTAAGAAATTTTAATATTCATATTGAACGAGTGCAAAATTCAAATTTGTATTCAAATTTTCCTAGTAATATCATAAACTATTTATTTTTTTTATTCAAAATAACCTAAGTATTATAATATAAACTAATTTTTTTAGTCTAAATAACGTAAGAATCATGTTATAAACAATCTATATTTTTCTATTTAGGAGCAAAACTAATTTGGACCTTAAAATATTGGTGCTTAAGAGAAATTTTCAATTTAGATCTTTAAAGAAAAATCTATGTAGCATAGTGTGCACTATTTGCTCAAGCTATAGCTGACTGCTATTACCGCTATAGCGGTCGTAGTTGAAATAATGCATTTTTATCATATAACTTAGTATTTAAAGTCTGAAAACACTATAACGCACTATTTAAAACGGTGATTGAGATTGATCCTCCACCTTTCTCTTAACATATAAGATTCTTTTGAATTCTTTCCTTTTTTTTTCCTTTCCTGAAATTCGAAATTAACCGAAGCATACCAATTATGAAAGACATTTATGAAATTGCGAGTGACTTTGTTGTTTTAGATCTCCAAATGCTTATGGTGAGGCAAAATAACTAAGAGAAGCTGGTCTTGTTAAAGTTTTGTTGGTCCAACTTCTCAATCAAAGACTGATGACTTTTGTCTTCTTCGTAAATATATATGATTTATACTTATGGATAAGGAATGCTTTCAAGGTGTTTGTTAAATTGCCCAATTCGAAAAAAAAAATTATGTTTGGTGGGATAAAGGATTGTTATGATATCGTACAGTAAGTGCTAAACACACAATGCCTACGGCCGGGCCTTAGAAAAAAAAAAAAAAAAAAGTGTTAAACACAAAAGCATGGTTTGTGAGATAGTGGGTGCCTAAAGTGGTTGTTGCCCGATAAATATGCATATAAAATGGTGAGTTGCTGAGTTGAATACGAATCTGTATCCTCCTAGATAATCAATCCCAACCGTCCGTTTGTAATTTGCTTGAATCAGGTACTTGGGAGATCTGAATTTAGTTTAATACTGGGGATTTGGTTTTTCAATGGTTATTTTTACTCAGGTCGATGGAAATGTGTGGATAGATGTTGCTTCCCGAAGAACTAAGTAATTGAATTTTGAATTTGAATCCAGACGGTCTCATCTGCTTTGGCACGAATATTGAAATGATCATGTGCATTCTACCTAGGAGTGGCAACAAGCTGCTAGAGAGAGAGCTAGGCCTCTCTCATAATCAGCTTGTTTGTGGATCAAGCTGAGCTAGTGAATTTGGATTTTAAATCTCGAACTAAAACTGCTGCTCAAGACTGACTCGTGGTTTGTTCGAGTGAACTAAGTTGGCTCGTTACCCGCTATATCATAATTTTGGTAGCACATCTTCTCAATTATGGTTTAAACAAATAACATTTATATGACTAATTATTGAGGAATATACTTAATTCAAGTGCAACTAAACAAATTAACTACTATAAATTAAGTTTGCAGCTAAATTTATACATACAACAATATCAAATTTCTAAATTTATACAAACATAGTTCACAGAATAAATTCATACATACCAAATCAAACAAATTCATACAAATTAACTTAGTTGCTTATAATAAATTAACATATATTCCATACAAAATTACCAATTAACTCATGCATAGTCCAAAGTGTAATTACCATAACACTTGCTATAACATCCATAGACCATAGTATCCCCAAACCTGAAGTGAACAAATTCGATTAAACTATTAAATTACGTATATTAAATAGCTCGTTAATGATCGAGCTGGCTCGTACCAAACAAGGCCAAATTCAAAACTCATTAATTCTAACTCTAGTCTATGGCGAGCGAGCTAATTTTAGTTCAATTCACTAACAAATTAATTGTTACTGATCGAGTCACAGGCTGATACCAAAGCAGACCACAAGCCACGAGCTTTAAGGCCTAATTAGTCGGAATTCTGATTTGACGATCCGAATCAAAACTCAAAAATTTGAGTTTAGGGGATCCGGACCCCAACAAGAGCAGAAGGTGCGTTGTAAGCCGCAAGGCACAGACCATTGCAAAACAATTCCAAGTAAATAATCACACTTTTTCGGTGGATTAAAACTCAAAAGTTTAAAGAAATCCACTAAACAAGGCTGCCATTTATTTATTATTTAGAACAAGACTAAAACAACATGTCCTTTGTATCTTTTTGGTAAAAATAAAAAGGTGCACAACTGCACGTCAATATAATGTGCATCGAATAGATTTTGCACAAACTTGGACCAGAAACAGAGCATCAATAAAGAGAACAACCATTCTATTGTTGTTATCATACTTTTATTTTACGCGTAAACACGGCTCTCATTTGATGCAATTAAAGCAAAAAAAAAGCAACAATTGATATATTTACACTTCAAGAAAAAACTAACTTGATTTCCTGTAATATGAAAGGTAGCAATCAGATTTGGCACAAGATGACCAGACCATAGAATAATGCAATCAGCAACATATCAGTATAATCACAAAAGCTGAATCAAATTCAACAATACAACGATCCTGTATATAATTTTTTTTGGAAATTTTAAACTAAATTTGAATCAAGCAAATTGAAGCGCGATATATATGTAATTTTTTTTTTTGACAATACGATATATATGTAATTTGAATGTATCCTTCAGCCATAAACTGGTGAGAAACAAGTTTATATTATAGTGTTTGTGTTACAGCATTTATATCTTACATTTATAACAGAGAAGAGAACTTATCAGGAGCATGCTTTCTCCTTTAGTTAGAATCTCTCTTCATACTATTTCTATAAACAGTTGATCAGAACCGGGATTGACCCGACAACACTGACAAAACACAAAACCCAAAATCCGAAACAAAACTGACATAGACTCCCTCCATTACTGACATAAACTCCCTCCATTGGATCTCACAATGGAAGAACAGAGCTCCTCGACCGACCACTTCTAGAGAAGAAGAAAGCCCTGCCACTACTAGATGAGAAGGATCTCACCATTTCAAACCGGGTCGATCCGGCTTTTGATCCATTGCTTGGCCTCTCCTTCTCTTTACCACTCTGTTCTAACTGTTCTTCTTTCAAAATCTGGCCACTGATCGGTATTGTGATAACAACACTGGGGACCATAAATGGGGAGTCGACAGAAGCTGATCGGTACCTGACTGGATTCCGGTTTGGTTCCCTCTCCTCAGAATCAGCTTGTAGCGTCAATATAGCTGAATCTGACGATGAATCCGAAAGAGGAATTTCAACGAATACTTCGTGTTCATGCTCATTCTCTTCATTATCTCTCGACTGCACATCCAAACTCACCTCACCATTCTCCCTGGCTTCGCTTCTCATCTGCTCAGTATCCCCAGCTGACGCCTCAGAAGATGCAATCGTGGAATCACCATCTGCAGCAGTGGCCTTGGGATCAACCACATGCGACCGACAAACAGGGCAGTTAACATGAGCCCGGAGCCACGTGTCAATACACGGAACATGGAAGGCATGACCACACTTAGGCAACAACCTCACCAAATCCCCATCTTGAAAATCACCTAGACAAACCGAACAATCAGCGGATCCAAGCAATCCCGACCCAGCCTGATACTTAGTCACCGCAATCGATTCAATTGTAGCCTCATCCAGTCCAACCGTGCGTATATACCACACGTGGTGGATCGGGTCCTCTCCCGGGTCAGGACCCGGACCAGCACCAGCACCAGGTGCAGGGGTATCCGGGTCAGAAGGAAAGAGAGGCGGGTCAATAAGGGCAGCCAAGGCGCGCCTCCTCCGTAATCTCCGATGAAAAAATATGAGCGCAGCGGTGGATAAGAGGGAGATGGCAAAGACGCAAGCAAGGAGAGTAAGAGCAAGGACGGCATGGTTATGGATGAAACCCTTTTGCTTGTGATCTAGATCAATAGGGGTAGGGGGGGCATAAACAGGAAGGGAAGGCATAGCGGGAGGGCAGGGAAGAGGGGGAGAAGGAAGGGTAATAGGAATAGGAGATAGTAAGCAAGCGTATGAGAAGCACAGTGGTGGTGAATCACCGGTGGAGTTGATGTCCAAGTCATACATCCGACGGAAGGAGACCATGGTGTCGGGGATTAGATCAGATCGGACGGTGGAGAGAAAAGGGGAGATGAGGGAGGCGGAGGAAGGGGGAAAGGCATGATCGGGGAAGGGGAAAGAGAAGGGGGTTGTGGGGAGGAGAGAAGTCAAAGGTGATTTATTCGGGGAAGGCTAACAAACTGATCAAGTCACTTGACTGGGGTAGAGCCGTAGAGCCGTAGAGCCGTAGAGCCGTAGAGCTATTCTATTCATGTCACTTGTACTGAGTAACTCAAATTTTGAGTTTAGATATAGACCGTCAGATTTTCTATGGCACGAATATTAGAAGGATCCGGGCATTCCAAATCGGGGCGGATTGGTCGTAATTCTGATCGAACAGTCTGAATATAATATCAAATTTTGGTTACTTTAGGGAAATGGCCCATCAGAAGTGGGGTAGAGGATAAGAATTAGAGACTAGAGCCTAGAGCCTAGAGCCTAGAGGGTTCGTTTTGCACTTGGATTTGGTAAGAGAGTAATTGCTTCGTAATCCCCAGTGACCACTTCACTGTTGTTGGTTGGAGAAATATTGGCACCTGTTTGATTCGATAATTTTAAATTTTAAATTTCTTCATTTAAAATATAAATTTTATTTTATACATATTATGCATATCAAAACATAATTTATATTCTATCTGATGGAACTACACATTATTTTAGAATTGCATGAAAATTGGTCCAAAACTAATTTATAAACAAATAACATGTCTACAAATTTTTTTTTACTATTTTTGAAAGAAAAATTCTGCATAATTTTTAAAAAGTATTGTCAAGATAAGACCATATCAAAATCTCCTAACTCATCATTTTATTTATTTTTTCTTAACAAGTTTAATTGGAATTATTACTACGGTATATGAAATGGCTAATTTATCAAGGATACCAGGGAAATTTTTTGTAATAGTAAAACTATTACCTTTTATTTTAAAAAAATTATGATCTTATCTTCTTTAAAAAAAAAAAAATATATATATATATATATATATATATATATATATATATATATATATAAACTTCCATGCAAACTTAGAAGTATCTCATCTAGTTAATTCAAATAACATAGAATCCTCAATTCGAGTGCAACACATGCATTCAATTTTTTTGTTAACATATACATATTTCAAGTACAATTTGCTATTCATTAGAAATAAAAAATAAAAAAATTATTACAAAAAGTGAGGCAAACATAATTCAAAGTAGTGTAGGTTTAGTTAAACGCAATTAGTAACTGAAGTTATACATATGATATTATTATGACTTTCAAATTTAAAAAAATCTTGGGTTTAAACTTCAATGAGCCCAATATAAAAAAGAGACTAGAGTATTCTAAATCTTTCAAAAAAATAAAAATGCTTATGTTTACAAATATCAAGAGGTTCCGTACACAGTGAATACGACCCAACCTTTTGTTCCTAAATACCCCCATAAGATTGTCCCCATAAAAAAATGCACTTATTTTAGGTAGAATACACACTTGTGGAAACTAAAATTAACACTTGTCTATTTCAATTTAAATTAAATATTAACAATAATCTTAGCTTTTCAAAATCATTATTTGAACTCCCCCTTTTGTTTAAAACTTTAAATGCACATTTATTTTTTAACTTTACTACACAATTTTTTATTTACTATTTTTTTGCAAAATCGAACCGAAAGCACATGATATGTACTTAAGAGGTCATGACGCTAAAGCAGATAAATTGCTAATGAACTTGTAATTAAAGTGATAATTACCATTTTATATTTTTCAGTAGTCTCCTTTGTGGTCTCTCCAACATTGGTTTCCTTAAGCATGAAACTAAAGGTGCAAACAGATCGAATGGATAGTGCTAAAATTGGACACATATTCGTTTTTATTTTTCAAATAAGAATATATACGAATCGGTTAGTAAAATATTAAAAATTGGAAATTAAACAAATACAAATACAAATCAAATATTAAACCTAATATAGGTACGAATAGGATATAATTTGAATATCTAATTTAGATATTGTAACAAAACTAATATATTAGTAAACATATTTTTTATCTTTATAAAATAAAAGTAACGTAAAATATGAATATAATTTAGATATTGAACCATTATGATAAACATAGTTATTTTTTTTCCATATTAAACTTGTTATGGTAGCAAAATACATATCTAGTTAACACAAACAAACCATATCTTGATTAAAATCTACCAACAAAAAAATTTAATCTCTCGAAACATACATGATTAAAAAACAAACAGATATATGAAAACATAATACGTATGATTAATTATCTGGTTTAAATACGTATCGATTTGGAAATTAAAAACGTATTTGTATTGATATATGCAAAAATCTTATTTGTATTCATATCTTGCAAACTATTTATATCTTAAATCTGAATCAGTAAAAATCAAGGTTCTAAACAGTGATTATAGCGCTATAGTTTTTAAAGTCCGAAAAAACTATAACGCAGCTATAGTGCAACTTTAGCTATTTAGAATCATTATAAAACAAAACCAGTTAATAGTGTTGTAGTTTTTGATATCCAAAAAAACAATAACACAGCTATTACGTAGCTTGTAAAAATTCAAAATTTGAATTCCAATACAGACGGATAATATTTGCACCCCCAACATGAAACACTATATTTCAAGAGGGAATTTTTTTTTAGTTTTCAAACTTGTCAATTCCAGTGATTCATAGCTAAAACCTTGTCACCATCGGTCGGAGAAATTTGTTACTCTACTTAAAAAAGAAAGCATAAGAAATAAAAAGTAGAAACTAGGAATGATCCACAAGCTTTGTTTTTTTATCCGTAATATTGTTATGAGCACTACATTTGTTGACAAAGGTTTGGCACGACAACTTTTACCATTCTCTATTGATCAAGACGAAGAGAATGATTGGACGCTCCCGATTTGAGCAAAATTTCTCCGGTTTTATCCTTTTTTTTAATGGATTAATTGGTGCTTGGTGGGTAGGAGTAAGTTTCGTACAGTGACCTTAGTTGGCGACATGCACCGTGACAAACTAAAAGTTTGGATTCAGTTCGGTGGAGTCAAAAGTCCGTAATTCAGATATAATTCGGAAATGATTCAGTACAACAAAGGAGCACAAAAAAATTCTAAAAAAAACCATCAGAAAAAGGAAAAAAAATTGGTTTTTTTCGCGTTTTTATCGTGAATAATTCGTGATTCGTATTTTATTCGCATTTTATTCGAGAATTATTCGGTAAAAGTACGTTCAGATATTTTATTCGCGATACAGTTCGGAAACTCCTAAAGAGCGAATAAAACGCGTACTGTGTTACTATGGTTACATGTACATAATTTTCTGAAGTCTTTGGTAAATATTAATTTTTATTATTTTGGTTATATATAATTGCATTGATTACAGAGACTTTGTTCCTGGGTTGAAGCTGCCGGGAAGTTGCAATAGGGAAATGGTTGTAATTAATTTTGACATGGAATTTTGATCAGGTCAAAAGAATTCGAATACTGACAGTAAAGTATAGACCAAGAGACATTGCTTGCAGATCCGGGCAAGAAGCAGGCAGACCCGTTAACCCATCAGCAACAAATTAAACCCGATAACTGACAAGGCGGTTGTGGTTTCTTGGTAGAGAGAAATGACAGATCACAGATGGTGGTAGCTTGTTGGCCATTGCAATATGAAGCCGTGGCCCTGTTGAAGGGAATGATCCAATGAGGTATGTGTCCCAACTAGGCAATTAATCAAAAGATACCAATAAAACATTAATTTTCTCGAACACATTCATGATTTCAAAACAAACGGATATATGAAAAATTAAAATGTACAATTAATTATCAGTATCCATATCCGTATTCATTTTCAAAATTAAAATCCTATTTGTATTCATATTCACACAAATCATCATAATCATAATCATATGTACAAACTATTCATTATCTAAATCTACAAATATTCAAATACAATTTCGAATACAAAAAGATAATATCCGATCTATTTGCACCCCAACATGAAACACCATTTATTTAAAGAGGTATATATATATATATATATATATATATAATATATAGTTTTCAAAGTTTTCATTTCTACTGATGCATAATGCATAGGTAATACCTTGTCACCATCGGTCGGAGAAATTGCTCATTCTACGGAGAAAAGAAAGCATGAATAAAGTGGAAACTTAGAAACCTTTTTGTTTTGTGGGATCCGTAATCTTTCATGAATCATGACCACTACATTTGTTGACCAAATATTTGGCAGGATCTCTTAGACCTTATTGCAACTTCTACCATTCTCTATTGATCAAGACCAAGAGGATGATTGGACGATCCAGATTAATTTGAGCAAGATTTATCCGGTTTTATAATGGATTGATTTAATTGGTGGGTGGGAGTAAGTTTTGTACAGTGACCTTAGTTGGTGACATGTACGGAATTTTCTCAAGTCTTAGTAAATATTAATTTTTATTATTTTGGTTATTAATTAATTGCATAATTTATTTATTACAGAGACTTAATTTGTTCCTGGCTTGAAGCTGCCGGGAAAGTTACCATACATACATAGTATTTCAAGTTTTACATGGAATTCAATGTTTGTAATTCATTTTCACATGGAATTCAGATCAGGTCACAAGAATTCGACAGAATTATATTTCTTCTCATTTCTCAACCGTTCAATATAAATTAATTCCATCTGAGGGATTATTTTGTCAGCCATAAAAGTAACTATGAATATTCAGTAGGTTTAAATTTGTATCGGCCAGAAGAATTAATTCATTTCATATAATTCTAGAAGTATATTATATAGTCTATATAGTCTATTACAATCATTTAATCATATATTTGTGACATAAACAAACAAACGAGCATGATATCAACAAGTAATGTATTCTAACTTCTAAGTGGTGGCCAATCACAAAATTAAAACATGTGGTCCAATTGTTAGCAAATTTAAGGAATTGTTCAATTAATGCAATTGATAATTCTTCCATATACCCATTCAGCTATTTAATTTAAAAACAATGACAATATGAGATTCAATATATACCATCCTACTATTTATTTTCCTTGATAAAATAGCAGGAAGAAAAATATTTGGTCACACTCCATTTTTCTTCTTCCAACAAGGAACAATATATGTGACTATCATCTTTTATTACCTTCTTTAAAAATGATGTGTGCATATATATAATTTAAAGCAGTGAAAACTGATTTTGATAATAAATAATATTCAATATATATTTAGAAACAATGCAATAATTAAAGAATAAATTATAATATTTATTAAAAATAACAGATTTTACAAACAAACAAAAAAATTACAACATTTATTAATCATATTAGCCCCCTTTCTCCTCCCCCTCAATCCACCCCTGCTTAAAAACTATGATTCATACTATTTTTTATCCACAAAAATGATAATTTGTACAATCCCATGATAAATTAAAAGAATCCTAAAATATGTGTTGTGCCCATTGTGCTATCATAAATGTTTCGAAGAGTAGAACTAGAGTGCTCCTAAGTTCACCAAGCTTCTTTGTGAACTCAACTCTAAAATCTATCGTATTGATTTCAAACGACGAATTCAAAGCATTGAAATCCTTCTAAAAAAATGAAGTGGTCAAAAGACTTTCAAAAAATGAATGCATTAAAATTAATTTATAAACCTTCTAATTTTGACACTTGACTTTATACTAAATTAATTCGAAACTTTAAACTTTTCACATGTAGACACATCACTGATAAGATAGAAGGATTTTAACGATTTGAATTCTTCGTTTGAAATTAATCCGATAGATTTTAGAATTGAGTTCACAAAGAAACTTGATGAACTTAGAAGCACCCAAGTTCTACTCATGTTTCGAATATCAATTTTCAATATTTCTCATGTATTCATTTTCTGAAAATGAGAAACTTTGACCCGCGTTCAGTGCGCTTACCAGTTAAAAGATCATTTTTTTTTTAAGTTTACGTGGAAATTAAGAAGAGTAAAAAACCTGCTTTCAATTTTATACCAAAAGAATTTTTCAACGGTAATTAATGAGTTGACCATATATTATCTTAAACAAAGCACATTTGGAATTGTGATAATGTTGTCAATAAAATTAATATTAAATTAATTATAGGAAAATGTTAAATTTTTATTTTAAATCTATAATTAAACATTTATTTATTTATTTCCAGATTAGTAACTAACAAGTAACAACTAACAAGCATGATTGGAATTTATTGTTCAAATTGTTAAGACATGTCATATCTAGGAATTCCAACCTTATTTTAATGCACAACATAAACAATTTATGTTCTTGTTAAAATTATTAAGGAAAAAAAATAATATCCACTAGGTTTAATTATACGTGTTTACCTCATCAGTGCCATAAATTATTTGTTGGGCTATCTAGGCTACAAAATTACTTTTCTACCCCTGTTGCTTCTAGAGCATGACATATGTTGCTTCTGAATTGTGGAAACATGTACGCGGTCCAGATTGGAATTTTTATTTGTTGCGAAATTTTACTTATAATTTGAAACAGAAAGTATTTGGTATACCTAATATATATATGTGCAGCTTTATTGAATTTATACACCTATATGCACAAATTTGGTCTCTGGGAAAAAGAGTTCTAATAGAAATAAATATGTAACGATCGATAACGATCAGTCGGCGATGGTAACAACAATTAATAAACAATTAATGTTGAAATATTTATGACAATGATGCTATGATGATGATCGTGATAATGATGGTATCATTGTATAATTAATTGTTAATGGGAAATGAATCATGACATCCCATAAATGCAGCTTAGCGGAGATTTTTTCTTTTCTTTGAATGTGACAAGTATATATAACGCTAATATTTAATATTGTTATTCTCATTTATTTGAATTAAATAAGTTTCTCTCTTCTAAAATTATCAATATTTAAATTAACACTATTCCAAAGTATATGATCCGAACAATATGTACACTATTTTTAATAACTCAAAATTAAATTAACGTTTTCCTCGCACTATTTTACACTATTCTCACACATTAATAGCAGTAAAATTATTTGTGCTATTCATCAGACCATCCAAATACTGATACATCCTTTGGTTTTGGAATTTCACTACCAATATTCATCAAAAAAATAATTTGGAAATTATCTTAAATTTGTTAATTCTCTGAAAAGACTGGTTTTACACATTTTAAAATTTTGCAATTAAGAAATTTTATTCATTCAAATATAAAATTGATCCCTGTACAGAGCTATCATGTTTATTTTATATGCTATTTTCGAAAATTGAACTTGTACCTCTCCAAAGAGAAACGAAAGCTCATGCAATTGCACTACAATTGCAATTCCAATACTAATTTAACTTACAAGTAGCAAATAAATAAAAGAAAATATTTAATATGTACACTGCTGCGAATGCAAATTTGATATAAGCATTATTTGCTCCGAATTCGTTCCGTTTTCAATCCTAACACTGCATCAAACCAAATCAGCACATATATATATATAGAGAGAGAGAGAGAGATGGACTATGGTACTCTATAGAGTAAAACGCCTTTGTACTGTACGCTATATCTCCATTTTAAAAATCCAACCACCCGATCCGAACCGTTGAACATGTTCTTCATATTGAAATGTACTTGGAGACCAAATTTTACATTTTTTTGAATATTTTTGCTATTTATTAAGCCACTTTGAAAATCTCAGATCTGCTATGAACAGTAAAAAACAGTAAAAATTTCTGGACCATCGGATCTGCGATTTTCAAAGTGGTTTAATAAATAACAAAAGAATTCCAAAAAATATAATATTTTGTCTCCAAACACATTTCAATATGAAGAACATGTTCAACGGTTCGGATCAGGTGTTTGAATTTTTAAAATGAAACTATAGTGCCGTAGAGTACCAACCCATTTTACTCTATAGAGTACTATAGCCCAACTCTATATATATATATATATATAGAGTAGAACTAGGGTGCTCCTAAGTTCACCCAACCTCTTGTGAACTTGACTCTAAAATATATCGAATCGACTTTAAACGATG
Organism: Carex arenaria; assembly: GCA_964058825.1. Lineage (NCBI taxonomy): Eukaryota > Viridiplantae > Streptophyta > Magnoliopsida > Poales > Cyperaceae > Carex > Carex arenaria. Next base: position 341,917 of record CAXKVW010000055.1, on the reverse strand, counting down.
AATCCAAACTGTTGAAACCCTTCTACCTAATGAATGATGCGTCTACATGTGAAAATTTTAAAGTTTCGAATTAATTTAATATAGAGTCAAGTGGTCAAAAATTTATGGTTCATAAATTAATTTTAATGCATTCATTTTTTGGACTCGTTTGACCACTTGACTCTATATTAAATTAATTCGAAACTTTAAAATTTTCTCATGTAGACGCATCAATCATTAGGTAGAAGGATTTCAATGGTTTGGATTCATCGTTTAAAGTCGATTCGATATATTTTAGAGTCAAGTTCACAAGAGGTTGGATGAACTTAGGAGCACCCTAGTTCTACTCTATATATATATATATAGAGAGAGAGAGAGGCTATCATGCTTTGCAAAGCAAAGAGAGTCTTTTGCTTTGCATTTTAAGCTGTTGGATCCTCTTCAAGATTCGTGCTAACAACTAGATGGATGAAATTCTAATTTTCGGAAATAGGCTCACTGGACATCTCCATTTTCATTAAAAGACCTATTCTTTCTCTCTCTCTTCACGGAACAGACAGATCTCTTCAAGCGATGCAAAACCCTAAGCCCCGCGCGACCTAGCCGGAGACCAAGACGCGACTCTCGGCGCAGCCCTCGGCACGACTCTCGGCGCGACACTCGGCACGACACTTGGCGCAGCCCTTGGTGCAACCCTCCCTCTGTTGAAAGGCGCGGCCCACGCAGGTTGTCTATCGAAACGCTAGATTCATACCGTCGATCCTCTCCTGACGACACCACATCAGAACTTCGCGATTTTACGGGTCTTAGGTAATCCGTCTTCACACTCTTTCAATTTTATTGTTTGATGATAATTTTCCGATGACTTGGTAAGTTTCTTAATTTAAGCCCGAATTTTACCACTATGATTTGGGTTCCTGTCTATGATGCTAAGTGGAGTTTGTTTTGAGATCTTACTGCTATCAATTAATGGTCTCAGTTAGTTGATTTAGTAGCTAATGGATAATAGGGTTGTGTGAGAGACTGAGGCAATTAGGCACCCAAAAGTTCTAGTTGTTTAATCCTTTTCCTGGTACGAAGTACAAACAGAAGTTTTTTTCTGAATAATCAGGATATGTGTTTGTCATATGTAATCACAATAATTAACTAATTGCTTAACATTTGAACACTATTAGAGAGAAGGAATTTACTGACAAGCAATAAAATGATTATCAAAGTAAAAGATTAAAATAGCAGTTATGTTGTATATCAATTTAGGTACAGCTTGGAAATAGTTTGGTCAACAATCAAGAGCTAATAGCACTGAACCATTAGTTTTTTTTAATTGCTTGATATATTTACCAGTGGCTGTCAGATTGTACCATGGTATATGACCTAAATAAACTCTAAAGAACATATCTACAATTTTACATTTTCATTTAGCAATCAATCTGTTGCTTTAATATGAACTTTAAATAGCTTAATTATTGAAGGAAATAGTTTCTTTTTGTTCACAGTTGGCATATCTCCTGTTTACAGTTTAATTGAAAATTTGTGAACTCATGATTCTGTTTTAGGTTAGAAACTGCAATAGTGTGGTTAAATGCTGTCCAAATCCAAGATAGCCAAAATAGTCGTTCTTTATATCTAATCCTTTTTAATTTTTGTTTGCATATGCAAAATGAGTAGCCAAAATAGTCATTCTTCATCGAGCCCTTCTTGCAAGAGATGCCACTTCGATACTCAAGATATAGATTTGAAGCGGAAATCACTTTGATACTCAAGAAACTAGTCGGATTAATTGTACTCTGTGTATTGATGTGTGTACTTTGTGTGTTAATTGTGGTTGTTAATTAATTAGTGTAGTTTTATAATTTGAGATAATGTAATTGGAGACAACTGTATTGATGAATTAATTAAGTGTTGCAGTGGATCTGAATTAATTGGATGAATGAACAAGAGGTTAATTAATTGCTTGAGCATTTCTAATCCAAGTTGGCTTATATATAGTATGAGAAAATGGCACAGTGCATGTACTCCAAAATAAAAGGTTGTATTTAATTTCTGAATGAAAGGTCGCATATATGTGTGCGTGCTTCTTTTTCATGCTATTAATTGTTATTACAAATTAGAAACAAAGTTATAAACTAATGTAAGAAGCATGCTTTAAAGGGTTGACTGGAAGGATTAAATTGAAGCATGTACCAGTATACAAATCAAACACAGGTCGCATATATGAAAAAGCTGCCAAAATCACGAAATCTAATGTCTAATTTACATCATTAGACGGATTACCTAGGATCAAAATCGCGAAGCCAATAGCTATATATTTTCTGATGTGGTGCCGTCAGGAGAGGATCGACAGTATGAATCTAACATTTCGGTAGACAACCTGCGTGGGCCGCACCTTTTAACAGAGCGAGTGTCGAGCCGAGAGGCGCACCGAGGGCTGCGCCGAGAGTCGCATCTTGATCTCCGGCTAGGTCGCGCGGGGCTTAGGGTTTTGCATCGCTTGAAGAGGTCTGTCTGTTCCGTCAAGAGAGAAAGAAAGAATAGGTCTTTTAATTAAAATGGAGATGTCCAGTGAGCCTATTTCCGAAAATTAGAATTTCATCCATCTAGTTGTTAGCACGAATCTTGAAGAGAATCCAACGACTTAAAATGCAAAGCAAAAGACCCCCTTTGCTTTGCAAAGCATGATAGCCTATCTCATATAGAGTTATATATAGCTGAATATTTCGCATGTAATCTCCAAAACAGGACAATTTAATTTGACCTTCAAAAAACAAATTAACTCAGCTTAAAAATTATTGGGCCTTTTATTTTTTTATTTTATTTTGGTTATGGGCTTAGATTTTCATAGAAGAAAGCCTCTAAGCCTGTCTAATAAACAATACTTTGTGTTTTCTACAATGGGTTAATTTCCTGATCTAGGAGAACATGAATTTTTTTTTTTTTAAAGAGGCATAAATGCTCATTTGCATTAGCAAAAAGATAGTCATAATTACACATAAACCAACGCCAAAAATCTCTCTAAAACTCTCAACAGACATCAGGATAATCTCCTGTACCTTTTTTAACCTAAACCCCAGAAATTAGTCTATAGACTATCATCCCAACAGATAAAATGCAGCCCATCTGCAAAACTAGTTGCTAGGAAACGAGTTATTACAGAACAGAACATGATCGAAAATAAAAGCCAGTGAAAAGCATAATATCTACTAAGTAATTGCAGCAGTATCCCCATCCAGCACCACAAGAGCATTTGCATCAGCCCATTCCCGCAGCAGAATGTCTTCAATCTCATTAGGAGTCCACATCACCATCTCTTGCACCACTGTTGCCTTGATATTTCCTGACCAATATTGAATTAAAGACAAAATTAGAAAGATCATAGAACGGTTCGATTTAGGTGTAACCCCTGTAAAACAAATGTCATTTCGATGTTTCCAAAGCGACCAACAAATTGCACTTATTATTATGAGAGCAGCTTGACGCTTTTTAGAGGGTAAGGAATGGACATACTCGAGAACATCATCAAAAGATTGCCAATTCATAAAAACCTCTTGGAAAGACCCCATCCAAAACCAAATAGTTTTGACAAAAGCACAATTTACAAATAAGTGGTTAACAGATTTGGCAGCCCCACAAAAATGGCATTGATTAGATCCTATCCAACCCTTTTTAATGAGTCGTTGTTTAGTAAGAATTCTTTTATTAGATAAGAGCCACATAAAAACCCTAATTTTCGGAGGTATAAGTAGTTTCCACCATATATATAGCATACTTATCCCTTTGGACTCCACGAAAAGCAAGAAAAGCATATAAAGAATGTACAGTAAAATGATTAGAAGAATCCCATTTCCAAGATATGCGATCGTGTGCATGAGTAAAGGTTGTTATACTAATCAATCTCAAATTTTCACTCCATTCGGCCGCCAAGACCCCTGACAAGTGTCTCCTAAATTGAACTACAGCACCTTGGGAGCTAAGTACTTCATGTACAGATATATGAGGTTGGAGGCACAAGGCATAGAGTTGAGGATAACTAATAGCTAAGGTACACTGGTCCACCCAAATATCATTTCAGAATGAAACTGGACTATCTAAACCAAGTTGGTACCACACACTCATTTGCCCAATATAATCTAATTTTTGTATTTCCTTCCACCATGGGGACCATCGAAGTATATTCAGACCAGAATAGTACTTATACAGAACCACTGTTTTCCAAAGACTAGAGTAAGAGTTATCTTTAAGCTTCCACCACCATTTCAACAAAAGTGAGATATTCATAAGATCTAAATCTAATATGCCTAATCTCCCATTCTGTTTAGGTAAACAAGCAAGTGCCCAATTAACCAAGTGATATTTTTTCCTATGGGCTTCAGCCCCTTGCCATAAAAAAGATCTTCGGAGTTTATCTATTTGAGCTAGAATTGTTTTAGGAATTCGATATAGAGATAAAGTATAAAGTGGCACAGCACTTAAAACCGAATTTAACAAGGTAAGTCTACCCCCTAATGATAACAAACGTCCCTTCCAGTTTTGCAGTTTTTTAGAGACTTTATCTAATAAGAACCCCCAATCAGCAACAGATAATTTTGAGTCTAAAAGTGGTATACCTAAGTACTTAAGTGGGAATTTCCCAACAGAACATTGAAAAATGGAAGCTAATTCATAGGCATTATCAGTAGTGATATTGATATGTATTAATTCAGTCTTTTGCATATTAATTCTAATCCCGGACACTGCCTCAAAAGATTGCATAGCCCACCAAGTATGCATGATGTTTAAAGGGGTAGCCTCTAAGAATAAAATAGTATCGTCGGCATAGTGACCATTAGTCAATGCCGACCCTTGAAAACATGGTGGACCCAACCCTTTGATCACTTCTGAATGTCGAGCCTTATTGAAAATTTTACATAAACAATCGGAAGCTAGGATAAACATAAATGGAGATAAAGGGTCACCTTGACGTACACCTCGTTTACAAGGAAAAAACGGTGTAAGGGATCCATTTATATTTATGCTAGTATGAGAACTAAGTAGCCATTGTCCAATCCACTGAACCCAAACTTGACTAAAACATCTACTAATTAACATTTCATCAAGGAATTCCCAATTAATTTTATCATACGCCTTCTCGAAATCAACTTTTATAACTACCCCTTTTTGTTTGACCGCTTGACAGTAATGAATTATTTCATGTCCTAGAACAACATTATCCAAAATATATCGATCTTTGATAAAAGCAGCTTGGGTAACATCAATAAGTCTATCTATGATCATTGCTAATCTATTGGTCAATAGTTTGGAGATGATTTTAAAACTACAATTAACTAGACTTATGGGTCGAAATTGCTTAATATGAGTAGCATCCTCCTCAGGAGAACATGAAATACCAAAAATATAAAATAAAATGACAAACAACACAATAGAAAGAATATTTGACGACAGAGATACTATCATACAATAAAATAAAATTCACCAGAAAAGTGGTGAAGTACCAATTTTTCCAAATGGTCAAATGTAGTAATTAAAAAAATTAAATATTGTTTTGAATATATAATATCCAAGTAGATAAAATAAATTTATGTCAGAATTTAATTATAATTTATCCACCGGAATAGAACAAATATATGTACCTTATCTATCATCCTAACCTTTTTTTATCATAATTTATTCCATTTTACAGCTGCACAAGAGAAAATTTCTTTACATTTTTTATATTAAAAATGGCACGTCCAAAGACCATGATGTTGCCATTTACAATTTGTCAACTCTTTTCATTCTCTTATAGCTAATTGTCAATAGCCTATTGATCCATGGAACCATGATCAACTCAATCTCTCTACTTCTCAATCGGCCGTCAATATCGGCAATGGGTTCATCATCGGACGGTACCGTGAAGGCCAAAGAAGGAGATATTGAGTAAGTGCTTATAATGCAAAACTTCTTAATTATTTGTTTAATTTTTGTTGAAGTAAGATTTTAATACAGAGTTGTATAAGTATATATAATCATATGTATATGTCAAGATGATGATTTATGTATCTTCTAATTTGATTGCAGGACTGGTGATGCTGCTTCCGAGTTGCAAAAGAAAATTCAAAATGACTCGAGGTTCATTAAATTGATTTTTATTCCTAGGTTAAAGATTTTACAGAACAGATCAAAAACAGAAGAGAAGAACACCAAAAGTGATGCACTGGTAACAATAAAAACAGAAGAGACGACGAACACCACAAGAGATGTGCCAGTGACATTAAAAAGATCAACTACTATTTTCGGACAAATTGTGAGGTTCATCAAAGATCTTCCTGACTGGTAAATTCTCTCGTTTAACTGATCATTTATTTGGATAATAATCTTGATTCTTGAGAATTAGTTATTAATTATGTTGCGGTTATTTGAAGGTTGAAATATTTGCTTGTTGGCTTAGCTTGGATAATGTATCCTCTGTACCAGCGCTTAAGAAAGAAAGAAGGTACGAGTTAATAAATTACTGGTAAGAAAAAATTAGGATCAAATATTTGCAGACAAGAGACAAAACCTTACCTGATAATAATTGATCAATCAAACAAAAATAAAAAACATCACCCATTAAGCACAAACCAAATCAACTCAAAAGAACACAATCAGAAAAGTGTGTACATGATATGTTACTCGTATATATCAATTCGGCGCTTAGATAAAGGTACGAGACATGCATACTTATATTCCCAGATACATGCCAGAATCCCTTACCTTTTCTTTTTCACAATATATGGTAACAAATTCACAAACAAGCAGAGGCTATAATATGTTCTTCCAAATATGCATAATATATACATACTTCTTCATACTTTACGCAAATGAATATTATAACGTGTTATGTGCAAATATTTATCAGATGAAATGCAGGAGTCGGTGCAGTCTCTGCTACAGGTGGTCGAGAGAGTGGCACAGGTGACAGAGAAGCTGGCAACTGACATTGCCGAAGCACTTCCTAGCGATCACAACCTGAAAGGAGCGGTTGAGACCGTAAGTCAGATTGCTCAGAAAGTAGAAAAGGATGCTGAAACAGCTCAAGCATTTGTCCAAATGGTATATATATAATATCCATTGTATCTTTTATTAAAACTTTGTTAATATTGAGTATAAATTTTGTTATGATATATAGAGAGGATTAGTTGTGGGGGAAAAACAAAAGAAATTTCTGTTCATTTTGTGCCGTAGGATCGATGTAACCTATCTACATTAAAATGTTAATAATTTGAATTACTGATCCTGTTAAAAAATTTAATGTTATGCAAAAGTTATTTGCTAGGCTGATGTAAAACAGATTCTTCTTTTGCATGGTAGATGCATGCTTTGATATACTTTTGCATAAACACCTTGGTTTAATTTATTTATGAAAATTTCAGGTTGACGATTTAGGCGACGAGCTTGATGAGTACCTAAATCCTCTCATAAAAATTGGAGATACTTTCATGCAAGACAAAAAGGCGAAAAAGGAAAACAATGATCAATTGGAGCTCACCCTTGATGCAAAATTATAATTCATATCTAATATTTGAACACTTATATAAATTCTCCTTTTTGAGTATATTGAAGTCAATTCTATTTGCCATTTTTAGGATTAAATTTAACTGTAAAGCTATAAATTTCATGCTTGCGGTGGAAATGAAGAGTTTGTGGACATTTGAAACATGTATTAATTATTGTTTTCTTTTATTAGGATGGGATTAAGTAAAATTGCAATATATGATATATCTATCATTTTTGTATCAAAACATTTAGGGTATGTTTGGATGCACAAGAATAGCTACTGTTCCTGGAATAGCATTGCTATTCGGAACAAGGTGCATCCAAACGACTTTTAGAGCTATTCGGAATAGCTACTGTTTTTAGAATAGCATTGCTATTCGCTATTCTTACAAAAACATGGAATAGCATTTGTTGATTTCAATATTAATACTAATTCAATATTTAAACAAATATTATATTACATTTAATATTTAAATTAATATTATATTGTATTATATTTAATCTAATATTTTATTTAATACTATTATAATATTTAAAATAATATTATATTATATTTTAATATTTAAATTTATATTATATTATATTATATTTAATCTAATATTTTATTTAATACTAATCTAATATTTAAAATAATATTATATTACATTTAATAATTAAAATAATATTACATTGTAATATATTTAAACTAATATTTTATTCAATACTAAGCTAATATTTAAAATAATATTATATTACATTTAATAATTAAAATAATATTACATTGTAATATATTTAAACTAATATTTTATTCAATACTAAGCTAATATTTAAAATAATATTATATTACAATTAATATTTAAAATAATATTATACTACATTTAATAATTAAAATAATATTACATTGTACTATATTTAAACTAATATTTTATTCAATAGTAATCTAATATTTAAAATAATATTATATTACATTTAATATTTAAACTAAAATTATATTACATTTAATATTTAAACTAATATTATATTATATTTAATCTAATATTTTATTTAATACTAATTTAATTTTTAAATTAATATTATATTACATTAATATTTAAACTAATATTATATTACATTTAATATTTAAAATAATATTATATTACATTTAATATTTAAACTAATATTATATTACATTTAATATTTAAACTAATATTATATTACATTTAATATTTAAAATAATATTATATTACATTTAATATTTAAACTAATTTTATATTATATTTAATATAATATAATATTATATTTAATCTAATATTTTAGTAATACTAATCTAATATTTAAAATAATATTATATTACATTCAATATTTAAACTAATATTATATTACATTAATCTAATATTTTATTTAATACTAATTTAATATTTAAAATAATATTATATTACATTTAATCTAATATTTTATTTAATACTAATCTAATATTTAATACTAATCTAATATTTAAAATAATATTATATTACATTTAATCTAATATTTTATTTAATACTAATCTAATTTTTAAAATAATATTATATTACATTTAATATTTAAACTAATATTATATTATATTTAATATAATATTTTATTTAATACTAATCTAATATTGAAAATATTATTATATTACATTTAATATTTGAATTAATATTATATTGTATTATATTTAATCTTACACATAAATTATTAAACAGCAGCTATTCCCTCCAAACTCTATTCCAAATATGCAATCCAAACAACTTTTTCACTGTTCTGAATAGCACTGTTCTTAAACAGTAGCTATTCTTATTTACTATTCTAAACAGTAGCTATTCTAGCTATTCTAGAGTGCATCCAAACGTACCCTTACTGAGTACTGACTACTACAGTACTTCTCTTTAGAATTCCTCTTTTAAAAACTATATGCACTAATTATATTTTTTTATTGATTCTAACTGTCATATAATGCTTGCTATTATTCTTCATTACTAAAAAAGGGCTTATATTATATTCTTCGTATAAGAAAGACAGAAGCCATATTAATTTACCAGACCCATTTTAATTCCTTATAGGAAACTTGGTGTGTTCATTGAATCCAGTTTATTGGTTTCCAACTGAATCGTCAAATTTTAAATTAAATGGTTATATTTTTCGGTTTAAGTTAGTTCAGTCCAGTTGAATTTTTACATTATTTTGGTTCTTCACGTTTTATTCAGTTTAATATCTCTTATTCGGTTCAACCAAACAAATCATAATTTACTTGTTATTTACTTAAATCATTTCGGTTTTTATATTTGATTTGGTTTAATATCTCTTATTTCGGATCGAATGATATATATTTTGATATTTATTTCTATGATTATTAAATGTTTTTCTATATGTTTTGAGTTTTGACATTTTAAAAATTAAATTCTCATATTTCAGTTCAACTAAACAAGCTGAAATATACTTCTTCTTCTTGTTTTTTTTTTTTGCTGCGGTTGAATCGGTTAGATTATTTTAAATCGAATAAAATTTTAATTTGACTATTTTAATTCGATTTTAACCGAACTCACTGTTTGAACACTCCAACCCATTAACCCACCCAAAAAAAAAAAAAGGTTGATAACCGCCTGTTTGCATCATTGGGCCTTAAAGCCTGGTATAACATTCATTTTGTTTTTCAACGAAGAGAAAGAGCCCAGTTTAACATTTATACAGTAGCACCATCCACCTTCATTCATCATCTGAGATCATCCTCATCCAGTCATCCTCTATGCTCTCAGCTCTTTACCTGTAAAATCTATCACCATAAATTAAAAAGAAACAAAAAATAAAAAGAACAAAAATGCCTCTATGTCTATCTCTATCCATTCAAAATTCAATGGATATTACTATTAGGATACTCTATTTTGTTGCTCCATGTCCATGGCTTTCTCTCCCTTCCAACTTTCCTCCTCCCTCCTCAAAGCCTCAATTAAACCACCTCTCCTTTGTTTTACTGTCCCTACTCACACTCTCTCTGCCCACTTTCTCAACCAAAATGCAAAGTTTATACCCTTGCTAAAGACTTCTCTGAGATGCTCTGTGGCCGAGGCTGCACCGAAAGAATTAGAGAATGAACAGATGCCGAAGACTCGGCTCTGTGCTCAGAATATTCCATGGGATTCTAAAGTGGATGAAATCAGAGCACTTTTCGAAAAACATGGCACTGTGGTTGATATAGAGGTACTTTTAATTATACCATTTTGGGAATTTTCTAATTATTGAAAAAAAAATAGGAAATGTTGACATGAAATTGCAAACGATTGGTTTTTTTTTTTTTTTTTTTGCAGTATTGTAGTTAATTGTGCCCCACCAAAATTTGTTTTAAACAAATTATCATCATTGCACCAATTGCTTAATTCATATATGGTTTGTTTTGTTTATCTCCAGGTTTCAATGTACAATAAGCAGAAAAACCGAGGATTAGCATTTATAAGCATGTCGTCAGAAGAGGAGGCTCAAACAGCAATTAAAAATCTCGATAAAACTGTAAGTAATTTTTTATTGGATTTTATATACACTATCTTAATCTGCTTTCCTTTCTTTTTTCATTTTTTGGCAAATTTTACAGTTTTTGGGCAAGACATGTCCAGAGGAAAAATAGATAATTTGTATAAACAAAAACTAAAGAAAGGGGGTATTATGGTAACTTTTCTACCAACAATAATGGTCTTAAAAAAATAATTTCTATGCTTGTTTGTAGAGCCTCAAAATATCCTGCATTACAAGCAAAAATTGCAATGTAACTCATGTCCTACAGTTCTCTGGCCATCACATTTGTTGTAAAATTTCCCAAACTGCCCTCCTTATTTCTCACTAGTGGAAGGAGAACCTTTCCCAAACTGCCCTCCTTATTTCTCACTAGATCAGTTTTCTATTTACCCCACTAAGTTTCAACAATGACAAACAAAAGAGTGAGGCTATGGTACTATGCAGAGTGCGGATTGGTCCGTACTGTGAATCAATTTCTCCATTTATCAAGTTCAAACAGTCAATGTGAACTGTTCAATATGATTTCCATATCTGCACTATGCATAATACCATAGCCTCACTCAAAACAAAAATAGCACTAGAATTTATATCTTGCTAAATTATCCAAATTAGGAATTTGGCGGTAGAAAAATCAATGTCGATTTTTCGAGATCTCAAAAAAAGAAACCATCTGTGCCACAAGCGGGACCCAAATTCAAGTACTCGGTGTTTGTTGGAAATTTACCTTTCACTGCCAAGTCACAGGATCTGAGAGAATTCTTTCAAAAAGACGGTAGTGTTGTGTCGGCTCAAATCATTTACAATAGTAGACCCAGGAGGTCGACCGGGTACGGGTTCGTTTCTTATTACACTAAGGAGGAGGCCGATGTTGCTATCAAAACATTTGAGGGAAAGGTAATATGTACTTCTTTTAGGTGTCTCTCTTGTATTTTGTACTGCAAATATTACTGCTCAAGGAGGTATACCATTTGGTAAGAGATTTTTATCTCTCTTGTTCTTGCTTAAAAACAAAATGACAGGAGAAATTTCACCAAAAATTTCAAAATTAAGTATATTCTCCTCTAAAATTCATAATATCATATTTACCTTTCTAAATTTCAAAAGCTTACAGATTTACCTGTTTTATTGTCTTTTCTATTAAAACTCATTTTAAATTTATAAAGTACCCATTTTACCATTTATTAAGAAAACTAAAAAAAAAATATGTAGCATGTTTGAGAAAAATGTCAGTCTTTCTAATAGCATACCATTTTGTACTTCTTTTGTTGTTGTTTTTCCCTGTTTTTGGGAATAAATCAAAATATAAAACAAAACAAAAAATTAAATTACGAAGAAGTTGCAAAAAGAACTGCATTCTGTCATTTTTTTTGCTGGGTTGTTCCCTCTTTTTGTCAAAATTCAAAAATTGCCCCATCTTATTGCTTAACACAGGTACTAATTGGGCGTTGCAACCTCTATTACAAAGTCGGACATTCTCTTAATAAATAAAATGCAGGGTTTTCCGCAATTTATTGATAATTCACTGAATTTTCCTGAAAATTTATGTATTTATTCTGACCAAGTAATTGTTTAGATCACCTCATAACATTAGAAGTCCAGTATGTATACTCTGTATACTATAATACCAGTATAGTACTGTTTTCAATTATATTTACCAAACATAGCTGTTTTTTCTTACCAGTAATACCACTTACTGTACTGAAAATAGGTAGACAGTACACTGGTATATAAATTATGGAATTTCACTCAATTCATGTTTTCATCTGGTTAAATGTAATTAATTTTAAATTAATTATGCTGAATAGGAGTTTATGGGAAGACCTCTGAAAATGGGATATGCAAAAGAAATAACAACTGAGGCGAAAACTGACGGCGATTCCACTGAAAGTAAAACCGAGATTAGTCAAGAGAATACTGAAAATGTAACCAGTGTTACTGAAGAGAAAGAGAAGACAGTCAATGTATAAAACATGAAGAGATAAATTTGTTTTGAGGGGCATTTTTATAAATTAATAATTAGTTTTGTAGCTGAGATCAATTTTTCACAGATAATAAAGTGCAAGATTAAATTTCCCACTTTTACAGAGAAAAAATAACTGTGGATAAGTTTATGGATAAGCCTCTATGCTGGAGGCTTTGCTTGTTTCCAAAACCCATAAAAGAAAAGGAAAGAATATTTTGTCTTTTCTTCGAAGCTACTTCGTTTTTTTTTTTTCTAGATGGATCTTTCCAATTCTTTCTATACAGTATAAAGGATCCCACAAAAAAAATTTCCAATTTTTTTTGGCATAATTAGATGTAAGATATGTAAACTTCCTTAAGATTACTAGATTAGATTAAGAATGTTATACGAGTGAAGCTATGATACTATGCAAGTCTGCATACTATATTGGTCTGTATTGTTCTTCATTTTCATAGTTCAAATAGTCCTTTTGAACGGTTCAACATTATCTCCGTATGAACATGTGCTTGTTAAACAGATTTTACATTTTTTTTGAAGATTTTACTATTTCTTTAGATAGATATCATATGATCTTAAGATTCTAGACCATTCAAAAGTAGTAATTTTCTATCTATCTAAAAAATAGTAAAATTTTTTAAAACATATAGAATTTTGATATGTAAGTACATGTTTATATGAAGAAAATGTTGAACGATTCAGATTGACTGCTTGAATTTTTTAATCGAAGATATTGATTCATAGTATGGACCAATTTGTTTTAATCTATGTTATATTTATTTCATTCCTTTTTGTTTGCCAATGCACAATTCATTTTTTTTTTTTAATCAGTGTCGGTATTAGTGTAAGATCTTGTATCCTTTTCTTTAATTGGAGTGTCACCTAATCTAGAGAAGGGCGTTAATTAGTGATGTGTGACCTAATATAAGTTGGTTTGGACTTTGGAGATAGAGACTCTTTCAATTTAAATGAGAGAGGAGATGTGGATTGAAGGTTCAAGTTTTCTCAAGTCAATTTCTTAACTTAATTTATCCAACTTCTTTGGTGTGATTTTTGATTGGAGAATATTTTTCTCATCTCCACGTACGTTGGCTGAAATATTATTCATAAGTTTTTTGTCTTCATTTGTTGGCGGATATTTTACCTGTGGTCTACAGCATAAATATATTGTACCTTTTTTTTGGAAAGAAACGGGTGTAGGGAAGCGAGGAGATGATCAAGTAGATATACTTAATTAATTATGGGGTCAATAATTACTTGATAGATCAGTTCACTAATCGTGTTATTTAATTAAATCAAGTTGAACACTTGCTTTATATTTTCATTTTAATTTTCCTTTCCTCCTCTTCTTTCTCCAACATTACTAGGTATCAGTGTTGTTAAATGCGGCCGCATGGACCGCATATGCGGCCGCATATGCGTTTGCAGTCGAAAACCGCATGAAAATTTTCATGCAGTCTCAGATATGCGGTTTTGCATATGCGGCCGCATATTGGGCCGCATATTTCCGCATATTGGTCTGCATATGTGCGATTGAGCTGCATATATCCGCATATTGGTCCGTATATGTGCGAATTTATTGTTTGAATGATTTTAATGGGAATATATTGCATGTTTTGAGTGGAAATAAATTAATATATAGTTTAAAATCCGTATATATAAGTCCGCATGAAATTCCGCATATGCGGCCGCATACCGCATATGCGGTATGCAGTGGCCTTCCGCATGCATGAACAAAACCGCATTTTACAACATTGCTAGGTATTGAAGAAAATTGTGTAATACATACCCCTCCAAATTTGCTGGATTTATCCCTATTTTGAGAACTACGAAAGTCAAAATATATTTTGCTAAACAAAACTGTCAAATTTGACCATATGGGTTGATAAATATATATTTTTTTACCTTCGAGATAACACAAGAAAATGCAAATATTAAACTAAATTAGGCAGCTAATTAAGTCATGAGGGCAATTTTCTCAAGAAGCACCTAATTAAATAAAGAACATATAAGCCTAGAAATAAGAAAAATCTTGTAAATATATAACTTTTGGAGCAAAGTTAGGGTGTGATGTGCTCACTAAGAAAGTTTGGTGAGTACAATTTAAAAAATATATCGGATTGAGTTCAAACGACGAATTTAAACCAATCAAATTCATCTACTTCATGAATGATGCATGTACATACAAAATTTTGAAAGTTTTGGATTCAATTAGTAAAATATCAAGCAGTAAAAAAAATGATGAAAAATGCTTATCAAATATTTATTTTTTTTACCGCTTGACTTTGTACTAAATGAATTCAAAACTTCCAAAAAAAATTATCTACATGCATCACTAATGAAGTAGATAGATATTAATTATTTGGATTCGTCAATTGAAACCAAATTTTCTAGACTTTTAGAGTTATGCTCAATAACCCTCTTGATAAGCACATCACACCTTAGCTTTGCTCCAACTTGTGTAACACATATAGGGGTGGCAAAAAAGCTCGTGGCTCGTGGTTTGATCGTAACTTGCATCTGATTGGCTCGCTAACAGCTCGCTCATTTTTGGACCAAGTTGTTAACGAGCTATCTTGCCACTAGCTTGGTCCAGAATTAACGAGTTCAAGCTGAAGCCTAGCTTGCTCGTCAGCTCGCGAGCTAGCTCAATTAGGCATTAATTTGTGAATTTGTATAAATTTGTGTGTATTTTATACTGTCTAAATCGGTTCAGCTCAGTCCAGCACAGTCCAAAAGGTTTGTAGAATTTATTTACTTCTTAAAACAAGATTCAGTTAGATCCAGCGAGCCAACTTGTCAACTCGCGAACTAGGTCGGTCCAGCTCGTGATGATTTCAAACTAAGATTTCAGCTCAGATCTTTAAAATCATCTCGCTCATAATTTGGACGAACCAGCTCGTCACGAACGTTGCCACCTCTAAACACATATTCCGCCAAATTAATTTGTTGGATTTATCCCCAGTTTGAGAACTACGAAAGTCCAAAATATTTTTTTTGCTTAACAAAAGTGTTAATTAATTGGACCATATGAGTGGATAAATGTTTTTTTTTTATTTTTTTTATTTTTTTTATTCGAGATATCACAAGAAAATGCTAATACTAAACTAAATTGGGCAGCTAATTAACTACGCAAGGAGGGCATTTTTCTCAACAGGCAAAAAATAATAATAAAAGTATACCTAATTAAATGAAGAACATATATATGAGCCTAGAAATAAGAAAAATCTGGGAAATATAAAACTTGTGTAACACATATTCCTTCAAATTTGTTGGATTCATCCCTAATTTGAGAAATTTAAAGTCAAAATATATTTTGGCTAAACAAAATTGTCAAAATTTTACCATAGGATGAGTTGATACTTGATACAGATGTTTTTTTTTTTTATATAGGTGATGACACAACAAAATGCAAATATTACACTAAATTGGGCAGCAAAGCAAAGAGGGATTTTTCTCAACAAGCAAATAATTAATTAATGTGCCTATTTAAAGAATACATATATCATGTACCTTAATGAAAGCAAACAATAGCAATTGGGTAAATACATTTCGTACACGATCTTAATTAAGCGTGTTTTTGACCTAGTTACCTCAATAGACTTGAAACGGTCTCTTCAAATATTCGCACCAAAAGAAACCATGTTGCCATTAAAAAAAAAAATAACGCGTAGATACAAGCACTCTCCCAAACGTAAACTATAACCGCCCTTTTATATTTAACCAAATATATAAACCAAAACTATGCGCACATAATATTTCCCACACTAGCCAATAATAAAGTAATATATATCAAGGATTAATATAGTTAAATGTATCAATTATATTGTACATTAGTAAAGTGTACGTTATATAATGAGTGAGGCTATAGTATTATGTATAGAGTGGCCTGGTCCGTACTACGAATTAATATTTTTGTTTATAAAATTTGAACGGTTGATCCGAACCATCTAATACAGTTTTCATTGAATATGTACTTGTATTTTTTTTATTTTTTTTTGCAAAAGTGGAGAGTGCCCACTAGTTTCATAACCACCAGTTTCATTATGAAACTAAAGAGTTAATATAAAGGCAGAGGAAAAAATTTCTCCTGTGGAAGCGTCTAACAAATCAGGTCCAAGGTGGTAAAAAACAAAGTGAAGTGAATTGCCCGCTTTGTGCCTAAGTACTTTTCACCAGGGTGAAGTGAATTACGGACCTGGCCTGACCTTATATGTTTTAGAAACTTTTACTATATTTTTAGATAGATAGAAAATCACGCTTTTTGAATGGTCTAGAATCTTATGATAGAAAAATCACTATTTTTTAGTGATTCACTTTATATTTTTTAGTGATTTTTTTAGATAGATAGAAGCGTCTAACAAATCAGGTCCAAGTTGGTAAAAAACAGAGTGAAGTGAAGTGAAGTGAAGTGAAGCGAAGCTCGCTTCGCGCCGGGGTACTATTCACCAGAGTGAAGTGAATTACGGACCTGACCTGACCTGACCTGACCTTATAACTAGTATCGCCTCCAACTCACCTGCCTCGATTTGTGGCCTCTCCTGATTCAGCACATCCAGCTTAGTATGAAGCCATCACATCTGATATCCGTCAAAATTTACGATTGAAATTTTGTCTTTCAAGCTTGCTACACATCTTAAAGAGATAGGGGTTATAGTAAACCATAGACAAAATAAGTGATGATAATCACTCCAGCTAAAAATAAGTGATGATAATCACTACAGAGATTGTAAACCATAGACAAAATCTAACTAGATGTTATAGTATATATGTACTTATAAACTAAATTTTATATTTTTTTTAGAATTTGTTTACTATTTTTTTAGATGGGTAGAATATCACTTTTTTTTGAATGGTCTAGAATTTTCAAATTACCTGATTTTCTACCCATATAAAAAAAAATTGTAAACAAGTTCTCAAAACTATAAAATTTAGTTACAAGTACATATTAATATGGAGACCATGTTGAATAGTTTGGGTCGATTGTTAGGACTTTCAAACAGAAAATTTTAGTTCATAACGCGGGCTGATATATGTTATGCATAGTACCATAGCCTCAGTCTTATATAATATCTATGCATGTATTTTAGTGATTTTTTTACAAGATATATTAAAATTTTGGGGTGGAGCCAGACTTTCAAGTTATGAGAATCAAAGACACATTGGGATTAATTATATAAAATTTCCATATGAGTATTGAAATCAATTTTATGGTACAATAGAATTTTACTCTAAATCATATAGAAAATAATGTATAAACACATAAATTTTGAAAATGAATGGACCTCCATTAAAGTTTATTATAGAAAGTGTGTATTTTACACTAGATCAAGTGTGTATTGAAGATAAAGAAAATGATCATTGAACTTAGAAAAAAAAAATATTGATGATTGTTTAAATGTGTGCACTTAGCTTGGCCAAAATACATAATAATCGTTAGCATTTGTGTCTAAACTGATACGTAGATGAATGCACATTCTACAATAGATGACTATGTATTTCAAGATGCATAAAAAAATCATGGAAGATATTTTAATTTATGAGAGAGAATTATTCAATTTAAAATATCTTTATTTTGGTATGCGCATTAAGGATGATCATTTGACTAGATAATTGTTAACATTTGTTTTTTGTTTTTTTAAAGGAAAATTTAAGATGCATAAACATTTTTTAGAATTTTTTAAGATGCCCATTTAGTTTAGTTTTGGGATAATGCTTCTGATTGAATAAACATTGATATTAAATAGAGAGAACAACAACCCTACTTGTATTATGACTTGAGCGAATGATTAGATATGGGACATAATTAATGCATTCTATCCTAGTCAACGAAAAGGCTATGTCTCTTTATTTAAGATAACTGGTTGTAACTACCTTGTATTAGCCAATGCCCAATATGTCATGACGAACTTATTTATTTGACTGCAGATGTAAAAAAATTCGTCATAATTAACAGACTCAAATTATTGATTTGTTCGCACAAATGAGAATTTGCAAAATTTAAATGCCGTTAGTCATTTATTAATTAAAAAAATATATTTAGTAAGCTAATATGACTATATGAGTACCCGCACATTAATTGCCATAACTGTTTGGGGGACCGCAAAAACTGCAACACTGATTTTTTTCTAATGTATTTATATCTATACAAGGAAGTATGTATACTTATGTACGGAAATATTTATATCTATGAGGTGAACAATTTTTACGTAAATAATTGTTTCCTCAACCAAATATCTCAAAACGTATCCGCACAATAAAAACATGTGGGGACCACTCAAACTTCATGGAAGACCATACACAATTTTAGATATGATTTTTTTTTCTCCGTCCATATTTCTGACAATTTGTGAGATATTTTGTGAATCTAAAACCACAAACGTTTTCTACGCAATTTTCTCTTTCAAATAAGATCTATGATAACATACTTTCGAACTCATCGTCACACAAGTATTTATACCTCGTCGTGCAAGTATATACCTATACTTAAAAGTTTTTTTACACGACACTGGATGATGTCTGAAAGTATTAATATCAAGTACTACAAGTATTTATACCTATGCACTGAAGTATTTATATCTATGTGGTCAACTATTTTGTTAAAGGAAGGTTGACGCAGTGATGATTGGGGAAGGTTGATGTTGGGATACAGGGTCCCTACTACATAAAAAGAAAGTTGACGAGGGGACGATTGGAAGACTGGAAAAGAGAATGATAATATTAAGTTATTAATATATTATATTCCAAATACTTATACTTATGAAGGTTGATGCGAAGACAAGTGCAGGAATTGAAAAAGAGATCACATAATTTGTAGAAACCATAGTACAATCTTTTTCTATTATTGCTGCGAGTATGATGGAGTTACTAAAGTGGAGGGTTTGAAATAATTATTCAAATATTTAATATTGACAAGTTGATTTCCAACCTATAAATTACCCCACATAAACCCTACTTCTTTTAAACGAGTTAGTATTAAAAATTTGGTTTAAACATTTTTAAATTAATGACCGAAGATTTATCATGGCATGTATTTCTTAAGATGTGAAATCTAGTCTTTGAAAACTCGTGTATTTTTTCAAACCCTCCAGACAATAAACAATACCAATTTGGTAGTGAAGAGGATTTCTTGGCAATGACAATTTTTAGTAATTAAACAATGACATTTTAGTAAAAATTAAACAACTCGTGTATTTTTCCAATTAAACAGTTAAAAATACCAATGACATTTTAGTAATTAAACAATGACAACATTGTGTATTTTTAGTAATTAAACAATGACATTTTACTAAGATGTGCCATTTTAGTAATTAAACAATACCAATTTGGTAGTGAAGAGGATTACTTGACAATATTTTTTTAAACATCTTTACAATGAATTAAAAAAAAAGTTAAACATAAATTTATATGTATATCAATGCACATTTAGACAGTCTGACAGTCAAATTCATACGATTTAATTAAGTATTGTTCGATAACACATTAAAGTTTCAAATAATTTAATGTTTGATGGACATATACAATAATAATACAATGCTTCATATTAAATTTAAACTTTTTAAAAAGTATCAAATATATGATTGTCAAACCTCTGTGCGTTATCAAAGATAATGATAGGAATTTTAATACGTGCGCTCGTGATTTGAGTTACGTGCTGCGCCGTAATTAAATCAATTTTTTACGTGATGTATATGATGGTCACGGCACGTTACTCAATATCACACATGATGTGTTCAAACATGATTGGTCATATTATTTGTTATATATATTTAACTATTTTTTTATAATTAATTTAAGATAGTTTATTCAAGATTTACCATTCAATTAAATTTTAACGGTTCTAATTATATGTAACTCGCATTATCACGTGTTGTGATATGATCAAATCTTTCATGTAACGTGCTGTGTCGTGCCAATATTTTAAAAGATGGTCACATCACGCAAATAAATACGGTACGAAGCACTCGAGTAATGGCATGTGACCGACGCATGTGTCGTGCGATGATAAAATTGTACTGTTCTATGACGTGACTTTTTATTACATCTTAAATAATGATCCGTGATAGGGTCTATAGTTTTATTTTTATTTTATTTTTTTTTTTGTAAATTTTACCATTTTACCATTTTTTGATCTGGGACATCAAAAAATGATATGCTGGAGATTGGCCGGACTGGAGAAGAACAGATCCTATCCGTCTCTTTTTCCCTTTTTTGGAAAATACCACAGGCTCTGATTTTTTTTTTTTTTGAGGTGAAACCCGTAGGTGTATTTTATTGAATTGAAAGTTCAGTACAGAGTTCCTAAGAAAAGTAAATGACATTACACGAAAAATAAATGGACCGTTGTCCAGTTTAGGTAAGAAATAAAAACAGTTAATCCTAAATTAAATTTAAAACAGAACTATCCTACCCGCCCTTTTTATCTATTCAAAAAGAAAAGAATTGGGGGGTCTTTCTGCATAAGTTTCTTGTGTTGTCTGACAGCCGCTAATTTACCAGTAAACCTTGCGCACCTCCTGATTCCATTGTCGAATTTACCAGTGGTTGTTTCTCCGTGATCGTCTATTCACTGCGAACATGTTGGTGCCGTTCTCCTTCGCCCCGCGCCTGGAGAGCGAAAAAATTCCCATTCATGGTGGTTGTGACTTCCTGATGCATATCTATCTGGGTTGCTGTTAGTGCCATAGGCTGAAGCCTTGTCTGTCTCGCCCAAATGGCAAGCGCATGAGGACCTTTGAGAGCTTCCCTAGATGCGAATGCTATTGTTAGCCTCCCCCCCCCACCGGCTCGTAATAAGAATGCATTCCGCCACCGTATTGGCTGCCTTCCAAGACGGTAAATCCTCCATTGAGCTGTTGTTGATCGCTCGTACCAGAACTTTGCAATCTGAAAAGATGTGCAATTCTCCCCTCTGTGAATCTTGCCCTTCTTGTTCGCACAATTGCATGGTGTTTAGGATTGCTAGAGCTTCGCTATGGAAAGGGTCCTCTGCCTGTGCATATCCTGCCCAGACCTCATCCCTTTGTCCCCCTTGGTTATACCTAATAGCCCCCCATCCTGCATTCTTGTTGGTATCCCATGACGCATCCACTAAGATCACCCTTGTGCCAGGAGGTAGATGGTACCCCCGTGTTGTGGTTAATGCTGCACTCATCACTCTAGCTGTAGGGATGGCTGTAGGTGTGTTTAGGAATTTGGTTTGGGTAAGGATTGTGGCAGGGGTTGGTTGTGCTGCCTTAAAGATGAACTCGTTGCGAGCTTTCCATAGACACCATATCATGTTGCAGAATAGGGTAACTTGTGTATCATCCATTGTATCTGTTAACTCCACCAAAGCGTCTGTAAAGCGCGGTGGTAGTGCGTTGACTCTGATTGAGAAACCAGAGGCAAACCATGTTGCCCTTGACACATCGCAGAAGAAGATTAAGTGATTTAGGGATTCATTTTCGCGGTCACATCCAGTACACCTTGGGTTAATTGCCCTGATCCGTCTGTTTAGCGTAGAGAGGGTCGCGACCCCATCATGCACCGCCCTCCATAGGAATATCTTTATCCTTGGTATCAGCCCTTTCCAGGACCAAATTCTTTTCCAAGCCTCTAATTGCCTTGCCTCATACACCTGGTGGTGTAGTCCTTGCTTAAGAAAGGCATAGCCCTCCTTAGTAGTGTATTTGCCAGATTTACTTGGGGTCCAAATCAACCTGTCTCGGGTTAACGGGTGTGGTTTTGGTGGGTCCACCGTGTTCACAATTGTTGCCCGTGACGTCTCACCTAGCAGTTGTGTGATTTCTATTTCCTTCCATACTTGTGTTTGCTGATCAAAGAGCCTTGCCACTGTGATATCCCTTTGTTCGTTTGTTCTAATGTGCTGTGTCTCCCATCCATCGTACCATGGCTGATTGACTGCCAAAATATGTTCTCCATCCCCAATATTCCATTTAACCTGATCACGGAAGGTGTGTTTGAGGTTCTGAATTTCTTTCCACAATCGGCTAGAGTCTCTTGTGCTTTTGACATCCCAAAAACCACTTCGAGGGAAATATTTTGCTCTCAGCACTTGAACCCAGATTCTGTTATCATCTGCCGCCACGTACCATACCAACTTGAGCAGTAGTGATTGGTTGAAGGTTTTGGTGTCACGGATTCCCAATCCCCCATTCTCCCTGTCATCGCAAAGTTTGGTCCAGGATATGAAGGAGAGGTACCTTCCATCGCCCAGTTTCCCCCACACGAACCTTCTTAATAGCCGATCAATCGCTGTGATTGTTTGGGTGGGAAGTGCTGCCACAGTCATGTAATATACAGGAATGGATGCTAGCACTGATTTAAGTAAGGTGATTCTACCCGCCATGGATAACATATTCATCTTCCATCCAGCTAGTTTTCCATATAGCTTGTCCATCAGAATATCGTGTGTGGTGTCATGTTGCCTATTTGATTGGGATACCACTATGCCCAGATATTTTTCACAAGGCTCAACCACTCTTTGCTTCTATAACTCTACAGACCTGTTGGCGGCATTCCTCATTGCACCTTGAGCTAAACCAAATTAATTAATTAAAAAGGATGTGCTTTATATGTTTTTAAGTGCCATGTGATTCTTACTCTTTTGTTGAATTAATGTATGGTTAATTAATTTATGCTAATTTTTTTTATAAAAATTGTATAACTTTAAAAATCAATTTTATTCAATAAATATATAATTTTTGGAAGGAAAAATTAAAAAAAGGCGGTTGAAATACAAAATTCTCTACATTACTAATTCACCGTGTGAGTTTAAACTTGGACCGTCCAACTAGAATCCGAGTTGATCCGATTCAGGTCAATGCACAAAATCTCTTTAAAATTCGTGTTAATATACGGACCGGATTCAAACTCAAACAATGAGATATATCAAGTCGATGTCGATGTATGTTGGACCCATCCAAAAATGAAAAATCTATCCACATCCCACATGCATTCCTAAAAGAAATCCAGGGCAAGGCAGTAGTAACATGTAAAGCTACTAATTCTGAGTTAATACCCTCTGCAATCCAACTAATTCTGAGGGTCTGTTCCATAAGTAGTTTCTACCGTCCGATTCACTTCAAGATCTATGCACACGGATGTTAAAGCAAACAACACGGATATTAAAGTGGTACACACAGATCTTGAAGTGAATCAGACGGTAGAAATCACCCATCGAACACACTCTGGTCCGATGGGCATCAGACACCCTCCTCTCCCCTTCTTACTTTGTAAGGATAACCAAAAAAATTTAGAAGAGTTGGTATGTTTTTGGAAAAAAAATTGTTCTTTTTATTTTATGACGTCAAAAAATGAGTAGGAATAGAGTAATACTCTGTATGTTTCTTTTTTTAAATCATCTATAATTTCACTTGTTTTCAATTATATAAAATAATTAATTAGAGTAGCGAATTTATAATTAATATATATTAAATATATTTGTTGATAAAATTTTCATATAATTGATTCTAGCAATAAAAACTATACAATATTCGTTCTTCAATTATCTTTTTGTTGTAAATCATTAAAATTCTTTTAAAGATTATCAAAAGAATGGTTACAATGCCATCTTTCTTTCCAAAAAAATAACAAGGCCCAATATATGTCATCTTTATAATTAAGACAATACATAGAAACTACTTAATATAAATATTAGAAAAGAAACTGTTGTCGCAATATCATTTCCATCTTATTATTATTAGTTGTTGTATGTTGTGTTATTCACTTACTCAATTAAACATAGTCACATGATTGACGAAAATAAAGCTAATGATGTCAGCATGTAAATATCATGAAATATTATACTGAAAAATGTCACTCATGTAACGTAATTCATCAAAATATGCAATTAGCAAATTTCAAATCTCACAATAACAGAAATTGCAGAGCAGCGCGTCGAGTGCAGCAACAGTACGCCACTTGAGAGAGATATTTTGTATTGCTTTCTCCCAAAGGAAACAAACACAAACAAAATTACTAGCAAGAACCCAACAAATTCCCTACCCCTTTATAGAATAATATATATTTACAGAGCTATTTTAGCTTCACACCGAACACTCCTGTTAAGAAGACAAAATGAATAAATAAACGACTTATGAATGCATACAGTAAAACCAGATCTGTCAATATCTTTACGACTTTACCTCTTTTTCATATCCAAATAATAAACCCAAACCCGCCTCGATTTCACATTTTCATTCCCTTCCCTTCCATTTCTCATTTTCTCTCTTGCGCTTGCGCCACGCTTCCTCCAACCGTCTCGCCACCTAACCTCATCCCATCATCTCCCTATTTTTTTTTTAAAAAAAAAAGAAGAGGAAAGATACATAATAAATTCTCTACACGCAAAGTACATACTTTCTTTCTTTCTTTCCCCATTTCTTACACCTCTGAATAAAGAAAGAGAGAATCTGAATCTGAGAGACAGAGAGTGAGGGAAAAGGAAAATGGAGGGGATGCAATCTTCTTGGATGGCGATAAACAAAAGAGGTTACTTGGATTGGCAACTGGAGCACTACGAGAAGGAAATGATCATGGGTGGTTATGTGGTTTCTAGCAAACCCAACCCTGATTTGTTGCAAAATTGCGACTTGCCCCCTCCTCTCAAGTTCTTCTCACCCATCGGAGACGATGACAAGCTCAAGGCCAGGTCCAGTTATGTTAGCCCCACTGCTTCTCTTCTCTCTCATATCTCATCGCCTGATCCACCTCTCAGGTACGATTAGTAAATTTGTTCTAATTTGGTCCACTTAATTACGTCTCTCTTTGTAATGGCTATGTTTTGTCATTTTCAACCTATTATGTGGAAATTATTAATGTGTTACAATTGTTGTCTTAATTAAAATATAAGATGCATTTCAACAAGTCATCATCCTATAATTCTGCATTAATCTTCTTATAAATAATCTGCACCTATAAAAGCACAGCATCACCAAATTAAGAAAATTCATCTAAATTAGCGCTAATTACTCAAGTACCCATAATTAAGTTCAGATCCTTTTACAAAGCACCTTAAATCAACAATGGCTTATGGTCAAATTCAAACTCATGGTTGGGGATTAAATTGGTCAAACATCATTGTTTACTATTTCCCCCCCCAAATTATTATTCAATTTTTTTCCAACTAGCTTTTAACTAGTAGTTTATGACTACAAGTAAAGTAAGATAACATTTTGCTGCTGAAATTATCAACAACAGCATATGATGTAGACATATATATATATATTTTTTTAAAGGATGCACATGACCGAAAACATTTATCATCATCAGTTAGGAGAATTTTTCCATTTTGACCCAGCCAAATACTATTCAATTTACTGTTCTTACTATTCTTTAATAAATAAATAAAACTGTTCTTACTATTCTGCAAAATATGAGTTACTAATTTCACCTAATTGATCTTGCTTTACTTATTGCAGCACTCAGGAGCTAGAATTCGGGCAAGATAAAAATTCAGATCAAATCACTGGTCTATTAAGAGCACTCCAGCTGTCACAAACTCGCGCAAGAGAGGCGGAGAAGGAATTCATGGCAACAACCGAAAGAAACCAACAAATGATGGCAATTTTGCTTGAGGAGTCACTGAGGCTCTCTGCTCACAGGCAATGGGTTAGGATGCTTGAGACAGAGAATAATGTTCTCAAAATGAGAAAAGAGGAAGAGAAGAAGAAGACAAAGGGCAATGGAGATGACGTAGCAAATGTTGCTGAGATGGCGACATGGTGCTTGGCTCTTGCGCTTTGTTTGGGCATAGCGGGTGTGGGGCTTGCTTTAGGTAAATGCCTTTTTTGATTCGGAGTTTTGGTCTTGTGTATATATAAATTATGAAATTAGGAGGGTTTTTAGGTAGTATGGTTCTATGGAGAAGTGATATTAGAGGAAGCCTGCATTGAGTGTGTTTAAAGAATATTTTCTGGGATTATCACGACTGCTACACAGAAATATTATTTGGTAATTAGGGGCTGATTGCATATAGCTAGCCTATGTTAAAATGAAGCAAGAGACCAAAAAATGGGTTATGTGGGGAGTTGGATTAGAGAATTTTAGTACTGGTACTTTCGTATATTAGTAGACTTCGAGATGTTGTACAGATGTATGTATGTATGTATTTATATTAAAACTTTTGCAAGTCATTTTCTCAAGATTGCTCCTGAGTTATTTTTATTTCATAGTTGTCTGATTTCATTACAATCTGGCAAGTTGGATTTTCTCGTTTCTAAAATCGTGGCATTTTTTCTGTTAAACTTGTTTGATGAGTTGCCAGTGGATATTTGATTTCTCATAGGTTGTTGCTATTTTATTAGAATTTTAACAAAAATAATTTTATTGCTGTAAAGCAAAACTGATGCTCAAATTATGAAGTACTATTAGGTTGTTGCTGTTTGAGTGAAGCTACGGTACTATGCATAACATAGATTGGTCCGTATTATGGATCAATATTTTTGTTTTTAAAGTCAAAACGGTCAATCTGAATTATTCAACATTATTTTTATATGAAAATTTACTTGCAAAACTAAATTTTACATTTTTTAGAATGTAAACTATTTTTTTAAACAGTTAGAAAATCACAACTTTTGAATATGATCTAGAATTTTTAAATCAAGTAATTTTCTACCTATCTAAAAAAAATAGTAAAAAAAAGTTTTGAGAAAATATAAAATTTGATATACAAGTACAATTTTACATGGATATTATGTTGAACGGTTTGTATTGACTGTTGATATTTTGAAAACGAAGATATTGATCCATAGAAACCTCACTTTTGCTGTTTTATTACAATTTTGAGACAACATTTTCATTTCAGTAAAAGCAAAGGTGGTGATCAAAATTATGATTTTGATTGCAGTAAAGCTATTTGTTTTACAATTTTGACACAAACAATTTCTTAGATGTAAAGCAAAATTGATGCTCAAAATTATGAAGAACCATTATTTGGTTCTAATTAAAACCTAAATATTTGTTTGGATAATGCTTTTATTGTCAGTGGTTCGAAACGTGTGTCTGGATAATGCCAATTAATTTCGTAATTTCGTAATTTCGACTTTTGGGTGACGTGGTATGTTGCTATTGGCCAGTAAGCTAGGGCAATCCAATCCCTTGGCTATGTTGATCATGCTTCATGCCTGTTGGGCTTGGCTCTTTGTTTTGACATAAATGCTAATGTATGAACAAGCCCTAATTAAATCATGGCCCAAAATAAATCTCATTTGTAGTTTTCTTCGTAGAATATCTGCTAAATTGCTTATGGGCCCTAGAAAATTATTATAAAAGACATCAAACCTCTGGACTTCTTCTATTCAAATTTGTAATATTAGTCAAAAAAATAAAAATAAAAAGTAGGAATAATAAAACGGTTGTTGCACAGAAAATTTTCACATCCAAGCAATGAATTTAAACGATATTATTAACGCGTATGTTTGCTAAAGCATACATGAATACCACCTAATATTAAAGCACGATATATCTGGTACGCTGAAAAAAAAACCATTAATACTTGTAGAAAAATAAAAATAGAAACTTGTTCTTGATTTCTGCAGTTAATAATTTTTTTTTAATATGATTTGCAGAAATTTGTTATCAACAACGGATAACTGAGTTACTCAGCTGGCTCGCTATTACATAGAGAGATGGGAAAAATAAGACCACTTAATTAACTTTAAAATTTACTATGAAATAGGTTTTTAATTTCCATGGTAACTTTTGAGTTTTGAACCCTTGATGTCCGTATTAATGGAGTCTGGGTTAAGACCTCCACATTTTTTTGTCAAAACATATATGGTTGTTCCGGTTGGTTGAAATGCTAATTAAGCTTCATGCTACACTCATCGGCATGTTACATATGCTGTAAAATTTTAACGACTGGCAACAAGCTTTAACTGCATTTACTTTTAGTTTTTTTTTTCAGTAAAGTGGGAGAACCCACCGATTTTCATTAATAAGAAAAACCTCTTACATTGTCTGTACCACTGGTACCAACACACATTTGCATTTAATTAATTTGAAACTTTGCACAGCACAGCATACCTGGCAGTTGCAGCGCCGGCGAAAAACAATATAATTGTGTGGTGTGGTTCTTGCTTCCATATCACCTAACAACACATGCAATCTCTCCAACCAGCGGCACTTACAGCTCAGTCGGTGTCATTTCAATTGGGTCGACTGTGAGGATAACTTAATAAATTTGCAATGCTAAAGTTGCGCATATTCCTGCCCCGGCCCCTTTAAGCTGTAGTAGAATAGAAACAATTCATTTTGCATGTGTCAGGCTAACACGGGACGGAAAGGTTTGAATATATAAATCATTTTCATGTTTTCTTGTGCAATGCCGAGATTAGGGGCTGTCAGCATGTGTACTGGTGGCATGTGAAGCACATATAGCAATGCGTGGTCAAGCACGAAGCAACAATCTACGGTAACAACTGTTTCTCCGCCGTCTGTTTTTTCTTAAACCAACTACTCGAAACAATCAAGATAGGTGAATTTAATACTTGCATCATGCCTTTTGATGCTGCAGAGAGTACTAAAGTCATTCCTGATTAAGTGTGCACTTGTACTGTGTTGTGTGGCAAGCCATACCAGTTTTGTTCTCTGTGCTATATGTTTTTTTTGGATTTTCTCTATACTACCAGTAACAGCAGGACAAGGTATAGCATCACAAAATTTTGATCAGTAATGTCGAGAAAGATAATGAAAAAAAAGCCCAACATGTTAGCCTACTTGCCATTAAAATAAGTGGATTTACTCCGAATCAAATGGAAAAGCTGTTCACATGATTAAAATAAAGATGAAACTATGTTTAGATTTGTAGGAGATAAGCCTTTTTCCTTCTATTCTTGGCAATAGTAAATGTATCATTAGGCGATGATTGACACTTGTCTTCTATGCACACGCTCAAATGCATAATTGAGCACTTTCCTCATTTTGTGTGTTCAACCCTAACCCTTTCAGTTTCAGGTGCGTTTCAAACTTCGAGTAGAAAACTAACAGTAGTGCAGTTATAGCTTTATTTAAAAAATATATAAATGGTACAAATTTTAGTTCTTGATTCTCATTGCATGGTTTGAAAAAAGAAATTTAGCTTTCTCCAGTTGAAGCAAAATGGAGAGAGATCGAGGTCCCTTTAAAACAATTATTTTGGGTAAAAATCAGCCATCACAACAAGTAAAATCATTGTAATACAAATACTAACCGTATTATTGCATA
Source organism: Carex arenaria (assembly GCA_964058825.1). Taxonomy (NCBI): domain Eukaryota; kingdom Viridiplantae; phylum Streptophyta; class Magnoliopsida; order Poales; family Cyperaceae; genus Carex; species Carex arenaria. The sequence goes on along the minus strand of CAXKVW010000055.1, from coordinate 311,778 downwards.
ACTAGAAATTAAAATGATCGGCAAATGATCATTCATATATATAACACAGCAGAAAAAAATATTAATGTTTTAATTATTAATCCCCTTCAAAGACATAACTAAATTAATTTTTGGTTTCTCTGACAAGGTATAATTAATTAATCTGGATACATCCATTATAATTAAGGGAAAAAAACCAGAGAGATGGAATAAAAGGTACAAGAATCCAATGTGATAAGATCAGGCAAGCTTCAATTGATAAGACAAAATATTGTGGGATTAACCTTACCAATGAGATTGAATCTCTCGCTTTTTGGACCACACGTACTATATATGTTATGTTATCCATTGAAATTTTGCCATTAGAATGCCCAGCATAAAGAATACTTTGGAGATTTAATGAAGTATGGGTTTTAGGTAAAAGAAAATTATATATTAACTTAATTATTTTTGCATTTAAATTTCTTGTACAGCCGCGAGTTCTAGTCTTCAAATTAAAAATATTCTCAAAACATATCAGATTAAAAGTTCATTTTCTTCAGTTTTGATGGTATATATTAAGTTTCTTTCGTCAAACTTAACAATGTTAATCATAATCAATTATATGAGAGAGTGTTCAATTTGTTAAATTAAATAATTATTTTATTGAATTTTCGTCAAACCTAACGAGACGTTGGAATAGTGGTTTCTAATATTACCTTCCTAGTTATTTATTAAACATGCATGTACCTTAGTTAGCTGGTTACAATAGCTATTAATATATCTAATATTCTAAGAAAGAAAGGTAGAATTGATATACATTTCCATTTTTTCAAATTTTTGCTAGCTGGTCCCACCATTTTTCATCTTCAGCAGAGATGAAATAACAATAACTGGAATAAATTCTACCACAAATTAGTTTTAAAAGCTGAACCTCAACGGAGTTGTGCTGCTTGACCAAAAATTTAGAAATTAGGTAAGACACTTTATAATATCCAAACATAAATATTGTTGTAATTTGGTTTCTGTGATGAAATATGAATAATGCATGGCATCATAAATTAAGTCTCACAACTGTACCAAGATGCTATGGAAAATATGAAATTTTCTTCTGATCTCACTGTTATAATTACTAAATACTTAATACTGCAATAATTGGTCATTGTCATAAAGGAAAAACTTTGTGTTATTTTGGACTTGTTTCATGAAGTATTTAATGTTATCGTTTACATCGGCCACCTCATGAATCTCTTACCCTATCTTTGGATGCATAGTCCAATGTAAAAGCATGCAAATTAGCATTGATCAACTCATTGCTCTCTCTCTCTCTGATCTATTGGGGGATTGAGTTGCTTACTTTTTCTTTTCTTTTTGATTTGATAGTTGCTAGCTTACTTCTAGTTGCACTTTCTGGTTTCCTTTTCTATGTAAATGCTCCACATCGTTGCTCAAGTACTAACACATGCACGTGCATCCTTTGTACTTGAAGTATGCTTTGCAAGGAATATTGCCTAGGAAATGGCATTGAGGGAAAGTTGGACCGGTCTAGGTAACATTGAACGATGAATATAATATAATCTGAATATCAAGTTATCATGACAGCATATAGGTGATATTGCATATATATATGACACAGCATTATCAGCTTATGTTTGACAGTATGGCCTAATGTAGATTAATTTCACAAGTTTAATTGTTAAGTCAGTACCTTACGCCAGTAGTTGTACTTGTGCCTCGCACCAACTGTTCTTAACAACTAACACGGCATCGTAACCGACACGCACACAGAGATAAACAAACATATCTTCTTTCCTCAATCATAACTTTCTTTATTGATTAAGTAGTAACGATAGACACGAATAGCTCGACTTTATTTGCCGTTTAGGTAGCGTGGATTACGGGGTAATATTAATTCGAAGCCAATGAATGATCGACAAATGTGCGGTTTGTAGGCAGTCGCATGCAACGACCTCCACCGAGGGAAGAATCTTTTTTCAATTCTAAAATGAAGTCAAGACCCTTGGAGATCATAATTTTTTTGTTGTAACTTGAGTTTTTGTAGATTTCTGTGATTATTCACCTCAAAAAAAATTATCAATTGAAGATTCATGGAGCTAATGAATTCCTTTGAGGTTTCAATAGTTATCTCCTCTGCATATGCATTTTTCTTGTAGCATTATTTTCATTTTCAAGTATTATTTAAAAGAAGTTTTCCTTCAAAGCACTAAAAATTTTCCTTTTGCCTAGAAAAAATATGTCATTCTTTTAAGAAGACACTGAAAATTATTATTTTTTCTTTATTTTGGCAATTTAAAGCTATATTAAACTAACTATTCCTAAACAATAAATGTGTCACCGCATACGTCATCGTATGAATAAGTAGATCTGGGCGGCAAGAAAGAATCCCAGTTACATGGACAATAGTTAAAAAGAGTTTTGATTGGCTATCAGCATTATATTAAAATTAACTGGACCAATGCAAAATTGCCAAGTGTGGTGTTTTAATTGGGCACTTGTTTAAATTAATTAGTAGCCCCAATACAAAAGATTAAGTTTTTTATCTTTTCCGTTTCTTGAAATATGCGCTAAAATTGTACTATAATTATGTAGATATTTCAATTTTCACAGGGCTAGACATGCATGCATGAAAGAGACGATCTACTTCATAATTTTTTTATAGTTATTGCTTCAGTAAAGGTCGTTTTTATTTTCAATAATTTAAGCACAAATGAAGGGAAATTTGAGTTTTGCAAAATCTCATTTTCCTTCCAGAAAGGAAATGATGTGAAGAAAACTGTACCACAGACTCAGAGGTATTAACCGTAGGTGTCAATTCAAAGAATTCAATTTGGGGACAAAGTTGTTGTAGGGAACATATTTCAAATATTCCAAGTTGTAGGGAACATAATTCAAATCTTCTGGGAATATTGTATTTCTTATGTGTGTGACTTTTAGGATGCATATATAGTGTACTCTCTTTCTTGTTGGAAATTAAAAGGGTGCATGATGTTTTTAGTTTTGCTTGGAAATTAGGTGTTAGTACGCAAACAAAGAAACTATTTTTATAGTAAATTGCATATATATATATTGCTAAGTCTTTAGGTGTCATACACATAATTAATTTGAAAAAAAAAAAAAAATCTGGTATGTTTCTCCTGCATTGGTGGAGTATGGATCACGGCATTGTAACAATTTACTAATTTGGGGACCCCTGAAAAGTCATTTTAAAAGTACAACTAGATAGGAATAGGGTGTACAGGTTTCCATAAATTGTGCTTTCTTTAGAAGTCTCCCAATAACCAATAGTGGCAACTAATTAAGGTGAGCACAAATATGTTGTCCCATTGGCCAGCCTTTTCTTAATTAGTCACGCCGAATCATTAGCTAATTTATTATAATTTATTCAATAATTTGTGATCAAGCCCTCATAACATATGTTTATTTTGTCAACATGCATGTTAAGATATATTGGATAGGTTTCTCCTGGACTTGTATATATTCATACACAGGTTCAAACGATGCAAAAAAAAATTCAGCTGTAAGTTTAAATAAGAAGGCTGATGTGCATCTATAAATATTTATGTAACTTTTATAACTTTAGGGAAAAAAAAAATGAGTAGTATAGTAGCAACATATATAGTTTTTCTAATTAAGTTGTTGTCATATTTGGATTTTTATAGGGTATACAAAAAAGGTTTCCAGATAGTAATTGCAATTCTTAGGGAGTAGGAAAAAAAGTGACTTGTACCGAAGAGGTTCATCATGTGTGGTGATTTTCATGAGATGCTAAACATGTTGTACTGCTCTAGGTCGCGCACCAACTAAACAAATAGAACTTTATGGAGGAATTATGATTAGTTGGGATCCATGTGCAACTTAATTATACAAGGTTGGTATTAAGAAAGAGGTTTTGTGCTTTCTCGGCTTTTCTAATTTAGGAATTTATACTTTACTTGCCACAACAATATATCTTGTTCTTTATTTTTTTAAGGGTAAATATCTTATAGCCTTTTCTCTCTTGACGTTATTCAATTTTTCTATTATAATATATCTTCCTCGTTGGAGGAGTGCGCACAATTAGATTCTACATTTAATATTCAATTGATTTGATCTAGCTAGGATCTATATATGTTTCCAGTTTCTATATAGTGGGCCCTTCTTATCATGTCATGTTCTCCATGATAGCATTGATTGAACATATATGTCTATATAGCTAGGATCTATATATGTCTCCAGTTCCACTAATGATTTATTAATTACATGCACATACCATCAATGATTTGACGTCAAGCAATAGTATATATATACTTGGAATAGAACTAGGGTATTCTTAATTAAGCTGTCTGTGAGCTTAATTCCAAAACCTATATATATAAGCCAATGACTTCAAACAATTAATTCAAACCATTGAACTACTTTTGTTTACATATAAAATTTATAAATTTATAAATTAATTTTGTATAAAGTCAAGCAGTAAAAAAAAATTTTAAGTTAATTTGAATGTTATTATTTTTTTATCATTTTTTAAAACAGTAGTATATAAGAAGGTTTATATTGCACAATTTTTTGAAACAGTGAATCGAAATGTTATTTGTTAAGAGTAATACTCAAGTTTACCAACATTATATAGTGGAGTTTATAATTTTTCACTTAACAATTGGTTCAATCTTGCTGCCATGACCAGATCAGTTCCTTTCGAGCAGGTGCGGAACTAGAAAATTTAGTTAGAGGTATTGAAACTTAAAATGCATAATTATTAATTTATTGGTTAGTCGGATATGAAACCAAGATCTCTTAAGTACAAAATAGAGTCTTAACCACTGAACTACATGCGCACATCTAGCATTTTATGAGAGGGCTAAACTATATAAAAATAAAAAAATAATTAAATTTCAACATACATCATTAAAAGTTTCAAAATCATGGAGTGGCTCACCCCGGAATTAGTGTAGATCCGCCCCTGCTTTCGAGGCATTAAACAATATGCCGAAGAGTTTAACGTTTGACTAACTATATTTTATTCTATATATAATGTTTTCAGCTACAACAAAATTAAGTTTCAGAAATTACAGATGAATTCTATAGTTAGAATGCAGCGTTGGTTGGGTCACAGTAGATATATAATTTGCCAATAATAAAAAAAAAAGAGTTATCCTTCAAGATTTCTACAATCATGCATACGACTAATTTCAAAAAATGGAAAAGTAATAAAATTATAAATATGTCATCACCCATTAAATGGATTATTAAGTAATTTGAAAAACAATAACTTATGCATTAAGTGATTTTAAAGTTTTATGATAACCTAATCTCCATTCTTATATTAAGCACGTGGATATCCCCAACAGCTGTGATTAAAAGATTAATTTTCAGATTGAATATCAACCCTCCAATCAAATTATATGTCTTCTTTTGATTGAATGAATCATTTTTACGTGTAGAAGTCTAATTTAGTTAGAGTTGTACTCGCCATACGTAATGTCAACAATTGAAATTAGCATTATATTTTTGTTACCATATCTTTCTCTAGATTTGATTGGTGCATAAAGAGATTAATTTTCGATTTTGGCCGATAACATATCTCATTTCCGAATTGCCTATCTCTTATTCATTTTTGGAAGAGAACAAAAAAAAATCATATTATTGATTTATTCCCTGACAGTTTTCCACATTTAATTTAATTAAATTTTAACGCAAAGATATATTGAGGAGGGTATTTTTTTTCATTTTCACTACAAAGAATATTATTGAATTAAAGCAATCATTTGTTATTTCTTTTATTGTTATTTATTATTTATCTCTCTGTTCAACCTTAATATTAAATCATATAATATATCTTCATTGCAACGCTTGGTCACCCTACTAGTAATTAAAGATGTTCAAAACATATGAGATTTTCGAATTATTATGATAATTTTCGAATTTCAAGAACGAAATTGGGACATTGGTGTCCCGGTGCAAGCATTAATTAAGTAACTTATTCAATAATTATTCAAATATACACGATTATCCCAGATTTCAAAAGTTTGACTAGATTAATTAATTACATCTATTTTTCAAACACATTATTCAATAGCTTTTGACTAAACTCATGTGCTCAAATGTTTAAAAGATGCTGAAAATAATTTTCTAGATATAGAATGAACGCAACAAAGTTTGGATGTAACATCCAGAAAAAAAAAATGTAAAAGTTGTTAACGGAGTTTGAACTAGCCACCTCAAGTGACTAACTCGGCTAAGTACCTATGTCTTCGAACATCTGCAACCACTAACGATCCACCAATATATTTCTGAAGCAATTATAAGATTGATTGTCCCTCTCACAACATGATCAATGGGATGTACTATTGGAAAATATTATCTAACCAACTAATTTTAAAGTTTTAAATCTGAATTTTGATCAATAAAATTAATAAAAATATATTTTAAATTTAATCAAGAATATAAAAGTTAAAACTTTGTTACCGGAGCTACAAAATGCGGACCTAAGGCAACTTTCTGTCCTAAGTGCAGGAATAATCGGTTAAGCTTGTTCTAAGTTACGCCGGTATTCCTATGCCTGCGGGCGCAACCGTGGTAGAGGTTGATGTAGCTTCTTTCAACAATGATAGCAGAATAATATACGTTTTCTATAAATAAAATATTTGTTTGTGGGAGAATAGAAATTGAATTTATGAATTATGGAGCTATGAAAAAAACACAAGAGAGTATAAGAGAGTATGTGAATTATTGGATGATTATTGAATTGATGGATAATATGCTCTACAATTCATAAAGTTTTTTTTTTTTTTGAAAAAGTGGAATATCCACCGGTTTCATTACGAAACAATGTTTGTACAAAACTTACAAAACCGTGCATAGCACTCAAAATCCACTTATTCGAAACTAAAGAGAGACAAATAACCAACTAGCATCAATATCAAACTAGCGCAACACAAAGCAAAGAAGAGAAACAGAAACCAAGAAAATCAATCACTAATGTCAATCATACTAGGTGAGGAGGAGGACCCAGTATCCACCAAAGACCAATCAGGAGACTACAATTCATAAAGTTAAAAACATTAATATTAAAATAAGTATTTATTTATATAAAATTTTGGGTTTTCAAAATATATTTCTAACATGTACATCAACTAATTTAGATCTCTCAATGTCCTATTGAAATGTCTAATTAACAACAAGATTACAACAATATATATATTCAATGAGGAGGGATCCAATTACACTCTTTTTTTTGACACATCATGACACCATTTTTTTTATAGGTTAATTTTGCGATTTCAAAATCCAAATAGTCGATCCAAACCATTCAACATGATTGATATACTAAAATGTGCTTGGAGATCAAATTTTACATTTTTTGGAATTTTTTTACTATTTATTAAGATGATTACAAAATCGTTGTTTTTCAATATGGTCCGAAAACAACGATTTTGTAACCATCTTAATAAATAGTAAAAAAATTCCAAAAAATGTAAAATTTGATCTCCAATTACATTTTAGTATATCAATCATGTTGAACGGTTTGGATCGACTATTTGGACTTTGAAAATGGTAGGTGTCAAAATGTGTTAAAAAAAAGATGTAACTTGATCCCTCCTCATAGTCAATATATTCATATATGATCAGGTTTAATTTTTGTCATCAGACTAGTGAGTTTGTGAAAGATTTAGCAAGATGAGATCAAACTCAAGATTATGGGAATGTACATTCTTTTAATTAAGCATAATAGCTTTTGAAGTTTTTGAGCGGTGTTCACACTTCTGGATGAAGATCAGTTTTTTATAGAGAACGTCCAAAGACACATCCACTACTAAATTTCAGTGTGTGTGTGTGTGTGTGTCAAAACGGTTGATAATGAAGTAAAAATGTCATCATGTAATAGAAGATGGTCGCTTGGAAAATCCAACAAAATTTCATTTTTTTTTCTAGATTTCAGCTGGAAGAGAGCCGTTTGAAGTGGGTCGAGCCATCAGCCGCTTGTAGCATTAATGTTTGTATTTGCTTCTGAAAATATACAGAACTTGTATTAGGTGAGCATGATATATTCTTAATAGTTCTAGCCCGATCGGAATTTACTCTTTTTTTATGTATTACATATTGATGTGCGCCGAATGCCCAAAAAATAAATTCTTTACATCTATATCCGTGCGTTGCAATGGGAACATACTATATATATATATATAAGAACATCAAAAAAATTCATACAAAATGATATATTTTCATAAAAATATACCACTAAAAAGAATAATTATTCAACAACAGCCATGAATGATACTAAAGTAGATTGATTCAAAATTCAAATTATAAATAAAAAGTCAATTAATGCAAATTGAAGATATCATAGTAGTACTTATATTATACACCTTATATATGTCAAAGAGAAAGAAATTAAATATTCAATTACTACAATTGAAAATATATAATATAATTAGAAATGTTAATTAATATGGCTCATATCTTATTCTTCGCTCAACACCTCCCAATAAACTATATTTTTTATATACACTCTTGGGAAATCATGTTCTTTTTTTTTCGCTAATAGAATAGAACCGACAAAAATATTCCTTTGAATTTCAAATATTTGTTTTAGTTATAAAAAGTTAAGTTGATACATACCATATAAATTAGAGAGTCACCAGTATTTTGTAAAGAAAAAAGTTATAGGTCGTGCACCCTTCTCTCTTTGGAACGGTTCAAAACAAGTAATAACTTGCCAATATTAATTATTACTGTATTTTAGGTTGATAAGATTCAACTTAATTGAATAAATAAATAGTCATGCATGATAACAAGTAATGTGCACGTAGTTGTCCTGATCCGCCAACGGCTAAGATTGAAAGATGAATTTTCAGATTTAATATCAGCCATCTAATCACATAATCTGTCTTCTTTTGATTAAATACATCTATTTTATGTGTAAAAGTCCAAATTTAGTTAAAAATATACTCACCACACATACTGCTATATAGTTTGTCACAATTAAGAATGAATCTCTAGCGATATGTTTTCTTATTCATCCTTTAAATCTATTTTTGATTCATGTAATTAAATTATTTCATTATTTCTTCATTTTCTCTTATTCATGTATTTATAGCATATCTTATGAAATAAATGGATTCATTGAATCTGCAAGTTCTAAAAATATTGTATGAGAGGATATAGAAAATATTGTATCTTTTTATTATTAGCTAAGAAGATATAGGAAATATCGACCTTCTAGCTCAGAAAAAATGCAACTTAATTAATTATTTTTTTAGCAGGTTAACTAAATTCATTTATTATTTTAAATGAAGATTATCAATTTTTTGTCGAATTATTGTCCTCTTTAGTTATTATATGATTTGAGTAATATTCCAACAACATAATTCTTTGACATATTTTTTTAAAGACATAGGCTGGCATTCTTTGGTTGGTTAAAAGTAAGAAAATACTCTATACTTGCTGTTTTAATGTGTGTATTTTCATAAATATTTTTTATTTTTTATTTTTTAATTAATATACTTTTCATATTTGTTTGTTCATTTTCATAAATGTTGCACTATATCAAAGAGGATCACACTGACAATGATACTTCAAAAACTTTTTTCATGTTATATTTGATTTATTTTTTTCATTTGTTGTTTCTTTTATTGTTATTTATTATTTTGAATTTCTATTTTTTTTTCGTGTGTGCTTTTTATTTTCATTTAATATTTTTTTCTTAATTTTGTGTGAATGTCAAACAAAAAAAATATCTTCATATTATATTCAATTTTATAATATGTTTTCGTTGCAACGCACGGGCACAATACTAGTATGTATATATATATATATATATAGAGTCCGGCTAAGTTGCTGCCGGTAGCATTTCGGCCAAGTGCTACCGGGGCCATATTTTAGTATCTGATGTTCAAACAACAAATCCAAACCGTTAGATGTTTAATCTATATTAAAATGTGCTTGGAGACCAAATTTTACATTTTTTTTGAATTTTTTTGCTATTTATTAAGCTGGTTTGAAAACCGCTGTTTTTATTGAATTTCTGGAGCATTAAAAACAGCGGTTTTCAAACCAGCTTAATAAATAGCAAAAAAAATTCCAAAAAATGTAAAATTTGGTCTCCAAGCACATTTTAATATAGATTAAACATCTAACAGTTTGGATTTGTTGTTTGAACATCAGATACTAAGATATGGCTCCGGTTGTTGGGTTACGGACGGTCCAAACCCATTGATTAGCTTAAGCTGCGGAAAGAACGTAAAACAAAAATTTTACTTCTAACTTAAGCCAAGGATTAAACAAGGTATGTCAGAATACTTTCCAAGGCGATCCACCTTCAGTATTCCTTGGCATCAAAACCCAATTTAATCCTTTTACAGATCTACTCCATAATTGATTTCTAAAGCTTTAATCTATTTACAAATTAAATAGATTAATATAACATATTTATACCTTGATCCAAATTCCAATTGGATTGCAGCAGACCGAGAAGATCGAATCTGAGGAACGTCTTACCTCGGAGTATCAGACGTCTAATACCTCTATCGGTCGTCCACCAGGAACCACCAGAGCGCTGGCTTTCTACTGCCAGTAATACTGACCAGCGGGATTCGCAAAAACACTATTCATCGAGAAAAGGACAAAATAAAATACCGCAACTTTCGCGAATATATTATTTTCGAATCCCGTAAACACTATTCACGGAAGGCGTGAAAACACTATTCACCGAGAAAAGGACAAAATAAATATACCGCGACTTTCGCAAATATATTATTTCCGAATCCCGTAAACACTATTCACGACAACCGTAAAAGCAATATTCACGGGAGGCGTGAAAACACTATTCACGAAGATCGTAAAAACTGACTGCGTCTCGTGCAAAATCAGATTCACGAAACTTCGCAAAAACACTATTCACGACACCCGTAAAAACACTATTCACAACTCGCAAGATTATACGTGGATTACGTATATCTTTCTTTTCTAGCCCAACACTATTTGGGAGAGAAAAACCGAAAGTTCTGAAAGACTGACTTTCAGATCGATCAGACTTCAATCGGATTTTTGGAATGAATTTTTCTCTACCCCTACCCCTCTATTTATAGACTTTTGAAATTGCCTAAATGACCAATATGCCCCTAGGGCAACATGGTATTTACCAAAATGCCATCGAGCCCATTAATCAATTGATTAGTTTGGGCTTTGACTTTGGGCTTTGGGCTTTGACTTTTGATTTTTGACTTTTGGGCTTTCTAATTAAAATCTATTTTTAACTTAGGCCCAAAATTCAAATGGGCTTTGAGCCCAAAATATTAATTCATAATTAATATTTGTAATCCATGTTATAATCGATCTGATCAGTTATAACTTCTTACGACTGTTGTTGCGATAGCTTTTACACAACGTGTCGTACACACTTGTAAATTGAATATGTTTAAGCTTGTCATCTTTATGACATTTATATTAATTATACCCTTTATAATTAATTATAAATATCTTATTATTAATTATAACTATATATAATTAATTATAAGATTCTCTGATTAGTCTCCTTTACGGTGTGACCCAATAGGATCTGTGTTATGTTGGTAAATAGAATTAAAACCATTTTAACTTCTATAATCATAGGAGGTATCTGACATCTACACTATGACCATCCAATTACACAGATGATGCTGTACTATACAATACCACGATCCAGTAAACTATTTTAGTCGTGTTAATTCTTATGTCTCACAGTATCAGATCAGTTTCAAGGTAGGTGTGTGTCATCCTTGCAAACTTAATCTTTTCTTGATCTTGAGCAGATTATCAAATATAATTACTCTTGTAATTATACTGCTAGCAGATAATCTTACTCTATCAAGGGGCCCAGTGATACTATAACTCGTATAGAGATACGAGGGACAATGATAAACCATCACTACCTCAGCTAAGCTATGTATACCGAAAAGCTACCGTTATGACTGCGTTTTACTGACAGCGTTAGATAACAATCACACATACACATCTCTTAGTAGGAAAGATGAATACCTCATACTTTATAACTTAACACTGAATGAAAATATTAATGACACGTACACAATTCCATTTAATGTTTCATTCGGGGTCTGTCTAATACCATGTTCCTAGAACATGTATCTATGTGATTAAAATGACATCTCATGTCAATGGTCTGTAAAACTTAACCATCTTTTAATCCACATACTAACCTTGTAACGGTAAATTAGTGTTCCTACTAATTACCTCAGTTAGAGACTCTTAAGAGTATATATATCATTTATTTTATGAAGTTTCACAATTCCATCTATTGACTCTAGTTCAGATAAATGAATGATCCATAAATTCAATAATACTCAAGGTAACAAAATGATAGTTTATTAATCACTCAATTCATGAACAAAGCTTTATGATAATTTATCGTATTATTGACTTCTAGATTATTACAAACTAACACCGGTAGCACTTCAGTCGAAGTGCTACCGGAAGCAATTTAGCCATACTCTCTATATATATATATATATATATATATATATATATAGTGACTAATATGCTTTCGGTAGCATAGAGGGCGAAATACATCCAATTCGTTTTTCAATTTTTGAAGTCCAAAAAGTTAATCCAAATTGTTAGATGTGATCTCTATATTAAAATGTGCTTGGAGACCAAATTTTACGTTTTTTGGAATTTATTTAATATTTATTAAGCCACTTTGAAAATCGATGATCCAACGTTTTCACTGTTTGGTTAAACCACTAATTTGGTCTCAAAGCACATTTTAATATAGAGATCACATCTAACAGTTTGGATCGACGTTTTGGACTTCAAAAATTAAAAAACGAGTTGGATATATTTCGCCCTCTATGCTACCGAAAGTATATTAGTCTCTCTCTCTCTCTCTCTCCTCATATATATATATATGAGGAGGGATCAAGTTAGAACAAAGTTACAACAACGGTTTTTTTTAATTTTTAAAGTCCAAATCGTCGATCCAAACTGTTTAACATGATTATCTAAATAAAATGTGATTCCATATCAAATTTTACATTTTTTTTATTTTTTACTATTTATTAAGTATTTTACAAAAACTAGTCAAATTGAATAAATAGTAAACAAATTCACAAAAATATAAAATTTGATCTAGAGGCATATTTTATTTAGATAATCATGTTGAACGATTTGGATCGACGATTTGAACTTTGAAAATAAAAAAAATCATTGTTGTAACTTGATCCCTCCTCTCACTCTCTCTCTCTCTCTCTCTCTATATATATATATAGAGTTTGGCTAATATACCAATGTTGGTATAGAGCAGTTCATTATACCAAGTGAATTTTGTGATTTTGAAGTCCAAATAGCCGATCCGAACCGCTCAACATGTTCTCCATATTGAAATGTGCTTGGAGACCAAATTTTACATTTTTTAGAATTTTTTACTATTTATTAAGCCACTTTGAAAATCACCGATCCAACGGTGGCTTAACCAAATAATAAAAACAGAAGTCACCGTTGGATTAGCGATTTTCAAAGTGGCTTAATAAATAGTAAAAAAAATTCCAAAAAATGTAAAATTTGGTCTCCAAGCACATTTCAATATGGAGAACATTTTGAGCGGTTCAGATCGACTATTTGAACTTCAGAATCACAAAATCCACTTGGTATAACGAACTGCTCTATACCAACGTTGGTATATTAGCCAACCTATATATATATCTTCATTCTTATATAATGCACGTAGTTGTCCTGATCCACCAATGGCTAAGATTGAAATATGAATTTTCAGATTTAATATGAGCCCTCCAATCACATAATCTGTCTTCTTTTGATTGAATACATCTATTTTATGTGTAGAAGTCTAAATTTAGTTAAAAAATATACTCGCCACACATACTGCTATATAGTTTGTCACAATTAAGAATGAATATCTAACGATATGTTTTCTTATTCCTCCTTAAATCTATTTTTGATCCATGTAATTAAATTATTTCCTTATTTCTTCATTTTCTCATATTCATGCATTTATAGCATATCTTATGAAATAAATGGATTCATTGAACCTGCAAGTTTTAAAAATATTGTATAGAGAATGAAAATTTTCAAGAAAAAAATATATATGATTTTATAAAATATGAATATAGTAGAGTATTCATAAATATGAGAGGATATAGGAAATATTGTATCTTTTTATTATTAGTTAAGAGGATATAGGAAATATCGACCTTCTAGCCCAGGAAAAATACAGCTTAATTAATTATTTTTTTAGCAGGTTAACTAAATTCGTTTATTATTCTAAATGAATATTATCACACTGACAAAGATACTTTAAGAACTTTTTTCATGTTATATTTGATCTATTTTTTTCATTTGTTGTTTCTTTCGTTGTTATTTATTATTTGAATTTCTGTTTTTTTTCGTGTGTGCCTTTTATTTTTATTTAATATTTTTTTCTTAATTTTGTGTGAATGTCAAACAAAAAGATATCTTCATATTATATTCAATTTTATAATATGTTTCTGTTGCAAAGCACGGGCACAATACTAGTGTGTGTGTGTGTGTGTGTGTGTGTGTGTGTGTGTGTGTGTATTTCAAATGTCACAGATTTTGAATAAAATACGATCATGTTTACTTAAGGGTCTGCTCCACAAAATCCAAATAGAAGGAAAGGGGAACGGAGCGGATGAAAGGAGTAAGAGAGGGAGCTACCCTCAAAATTGAGCAAGTAGCTAGAAATTGGGGAAAAACTCTATTTAGTTTTGTGTCTTGATTCTCTTTCTCTCCCGTTCCTTTCTCTTGGCTCCCCTCTAAAATTTTAGTTTGTCGAGCAAGTAAGCACCCTTCGGGCAATCCGGTCACCCCTTCTCTCCCCTCCCCTTATTTCCTGTCCTCTCCCCTCTTCTAGAGCACACCCTAAATGAGATCCTTAAGGGCCTGTTTGGCGGGCCATTGGAAATGGACATGGGCACGGGAATTGAACTAAAAATGATTGTTCACGTGGGAACTGAATTTTTTTCTTCCCACGGGAATAGTGGAGCGGCCAAATACAACCTAAATGACAAGTAATATTCCTTAGATATAAAATGAAAAGAAATGAATACATGACCAATCAATTATCAATCAATCCAAAATTTTCTTAAATGACATATAAAAAATGGAAAGAAATTAGAACCAATCTGAAAATCAAGTATATGACAATCAAATAAGTGCGGGCGAATATGTGCGACAAGTACATGTCTAAATAAATTTAGACTTCAACACGTAAAAATATTAAAAAAAAAATACACACAAAATAAAAAAGGCATGCTATTTGATTGAATGGTTGATATTCAATTTGAAAATTTATCTTTTAATTATAGTCGTTGACGGATCAGGACATCTACATGCATGCTTAATAAGATAGAAGATATTATTAAAGATTTTGTAGAAATGACAAGGGTCGAATCCACATGGAGTAGTTGATTAATTTATGTTTAACGTGATGGAATAAAAATGTGGGTTTGCTGAAATTAGCAAAATACTTAACAAGATGTAACAAAGTTTGAATGATTATTGTTTTCATCATTTCAGGAAATATATGATTATAGTTTTCGATTTAGTACAAATTTCAATGGCTATTGAAATTAAAAAATAAATCAATGATAGCTTATATTTCCAAAATGAAAATTATTTCCAAAAAAAACTAATTTCCATCAAGCGGGAATAGAAAAAAAATCCACATTTACAATAGGCAACGCAATAGCAATACAATCACATATTACTATATTCATTCCATTACTATAAACATGATAATGAAATAAAATGTCACTGAACATGCAATCACCTTCCAAAACTCGACATACAAATCTTAACATATTAAACTTGGCATATAAATATTAAATTCTTATGTTGTTGTTTTGAAAACGGAAAACAAGGAATAGCTAGCTTAAAACAACAAAAGAGATTTTTTTTTTTTCTTCTTTTTAAAAAAGCGGAATAGCTAAGCAACAAATTTTAAAAGAGAAGGAGACTTTATTGCTTTTTTTTTTTTTTAATTCTGTTGGATGTCTAATCGATCTTGATTTGAAAAGGTCGAAACTTGGGAAGGGATGAACTGTACTTGGGGAAGGACACGTGTCGGAGATCCATATGTAGAGGCTGCTGTCAAGGGAGATGCCATCCCATCGTGCTCCTCACTTCTATTTCTTATTTATTTTAGAGAAAAGAACCGAGCAGTGTCGTCATTTTGTCACTATTTAATGGTATAAAAAGAAAGAGGCTAGTACGGACAGCCAGGTTATTGGTCCAACTTCCTATCCTTGCGTCCATTTCCTCACTAAAATGGAGATTAAAATGAACGAAAAACTAGCTTTCTCTTTTTTATTTTTGGTTTCTTCCAAAGGAATAAGTTAATATATTGGTGCAATATATACTGTTTGCTTTCTTTTTATTTTTTCTAGCTGATAGTTACTATCAGTTTCTAAAAAAAAAAACATACTTTTTTGGTTTTTGTTAATGATAATTTAATGAAATTATGAATTATTTATAATTATTTTACAACAAAAAATATCCGTTTTTCCTTATCCATAATATAGAACTTTCATAATGGTGAGAATCAGCCTTAGGTGTGTAGTGACAAAGATAATGTCCTCCGTCTAAGAAATTGTAGGTTCAAAATTCAAATGCGAGAACTCATAATAAATATTAAATAATTTGTTAACTTGACCTTCAACTTTTACTCAAAACAAACTTTCATAGTGGCCATTTTTTCTATTTAAAATAACTTTCTTTCTAATGTCAAAACATCTAGAACTATAATTCGTGAATAAATATCTTTAAAAATGTACTCAATTAATTGAAAACTAAAAAATTATTTCATCAATTGAACATTTTTTTTTTCTAAACCAATATATTCTTATTATTTAATTCCGTTCAGTATTCTTTATATAAGAGATGAGACCTCTCATTATAACTAAAATGCATTAATTATAATTGAAATTGGTACAAAAAAATGTTTATGCGTCAGTAGTGGTATGCATTTTTATGTTTGTCATATTAAGTAGGACAGCAAAATACAACCTAAAAAATGGAGATCTTCGTTTCAAAAATGAAATGGAGAAATAGATGGACCATTAGGGCAAAAGCAACAGCTGCCTCTTTCTATTTGTGTACATAAAATAAAAGGGTACTGATTGAAACAGAAACCTTGAAGCACCAAATTCAGAAAGACTTCTTTCCTTCTCTCTCTCTCTCCTCCCTCTCACCCCAGTCACAAGTCAGAAATCAAGAGATCTAGAGCAAGAAAATAAAGAGAAGGAAAATATGGGGAGGGGGAAGATAGTGATCAGGAGGATCGACAACTCGACTAGTCGTCAGGTAACTTTTTCGAAGCGCCGCAGTGGATTGTTCAAGAAGGCCAAGGAATTGGCCATCCTTTGTGATGCCGAAGTCGGTCTTGTCGTCTTCTCCAGCACCAGCCGCCTCTATGAATACTCCAGCTCCAGGTTTGTAACTTTGTATGTGTGTTTGTTTTTGTATATATATATAATATGAGAAATAAATTCCTTAGAACATGTTCCCTTCGATCCTTTAATTAATCAATATCTAGCATCACCTTTGCCATCTTGATCAGGTTGGTTATGAATTTTATTTTCTTGATTTAGGTGCCATTTACAAGTATTTATTTCATTATTTGACAGTATTTATACAGGTGCAACCACCATGTATACCACTTCTTATAGATCTCCTTTTGATCTCTCTCAATCCTTTTTTTAAGGTTTGATCTTGACAATTGTTTTTGTTTCCAGACCTTAATTTCATGTCCAGTTACACTTATTAAATAATTATATCCTACTATGCCTATGTAAATAGTAAGCATTTAATTGTCAATCATTATTTTTCTTTTTATGTTCCTCATGATCCTTCTTCCTTTTTCTAGATCTCCCTCTCTTTATTTCTTAATCAGTGAGAATTAATTGTATGAGTTTGATACTGCACAACTGTTCATACGATTTTTATCAGTATTCCTTTCTTAATTATTTAATTTTCTTTTATTTTTCTCGAGGGCTCTATTTTAGTTTGAGTTATAGTCTTTCCCAAGAAACCTACTTTAGTAATTTCACCAGTATATATATATTTCCTATTTCTATTTCAATATCTGCCATTGCTATAGATATATAATAATGTATGAACCGAACATAATTGTTGTCATATTACATCTCTTACCAGCATATGGATTCATTTACTTTAATCCAACATTTCTTTCCGTAAGTACTTCCATCACATAAAAAATATCGACACTTGGACACTGTTCATTTTTTCTGTTACTTGATAATTATTGTTTTTTTTTTATTATTTCCTGGATTATTGCTTTGGATTCCTGTACTTCTGTCTACCCTTTTGTAAGTTGTCACTGATCTATCAGTCAGTCCTTTGAACTTTCCATTACTTGTATGAGACTCTATCTGCTAAAATATTAAATTAGGATCTTTCATTAATCCTGTTATGACATATTTATAAATATAAGATCTAGATCTAGTGTTGGTTTACGTAAATAAGTAATACATTTTTTATTTATTTGATTTTTTTCCATTTTCACCCTTTTGTTTGATACCAGGTCAAATAATGGGGTACCTTACTTTTCAATAAAAAAAAAAGGTTATGTCAGAAGTCTGATATATAATAGCCAATTTTATTTACTATATTCTCTGTTGTTACTGGCAGCATGAAAAATGTTATAGAAAGATATGGCAAAGCAAAAGAAGAGCATCAACAAGTCATGATGAATCCTAACTCTGAACTTATGGTATGTGATATTCCATTACTTGAACATTCATTTGTTTTGTTTCTTTGCCTAAATTACTTTTCATTACTAGCAATGAAATGTTACTGAATGTTCAAGTTTCATCTAACTTATATTTGGGAGGTGAACATACTAAATAAAGTGAATATATCACTTTTTAATTTATTCAATTCATTATTTACCTCAATATCAATTAAGTTTCAAAGAGAAATTAAGAACGGCATGCACAACTGTTTTCTTTATTTATTATAAAAACAGTGGGTATAATTCCGACCGAAACCATCAAGCTAGAGTTAGAAACTAGCCAAGGTAGGTACCTCCTCCATTTCCTCCACCTGAGTCCTGACCTTGCTGATCTGAAACCACCCTCATAGTGACCTGATCCGACAAGATGTCATTAGTATCATAAGGCAAAATCAAAGTGAGGTTAAAAATGAATCAACATTTTTAATCTTACACTATAATAGATGATGAGCCAATAGCTTTTAGAGATTTTGTGGAATATCTGGTCCCTAAAACGTATAATTTATTTCTCTCAAGCAATATTGTCCACAAAGTTGCTCCTCTAAATAATTCTACTAACAATTAATTTATCATTTAAGGAAATGTAAGCATCGATTAATCAATGGTCGTTTATGATTTACAATTAAATCTAAATCCATTATAGGAAGCAATCCATTGCCATATATAAGAAATAACATAACAAGTTACAAAGAGTTAATTAGGAGACTTACACCTTGTTTGGATGGACAGTACAAGAAGGGAGGGGAGGTGAAGAATATAATAGAATAGAAAGGAAGATTAACTTAACTTCTTCATGTTTGGATGATTAACAAGGAAAAACGTCTTATTTCTTATTTTTTTAATTAAAATTTAGAATGTTATAAAATGAGAAATTTAGTAGATGCTGTAGATTTGTGACAAAAAAACTTGAATGAGAATTATATAGGTAAGATAAAGTATTGGACATTTGTGTCATTTCTTTTTTAAATATTTGCAACAAAATTTATTTTCATCTGTTACACTCAAATTGGGAGGGGAAATCGATTATATTGATTATAATCATGCAAGGTTAAATCCTTCCCCTCTATATTCTTCATCTCCAACATAATTCTATCAATCAAATACAATTCGAGAGAAATTTTTCTGTTCTTTATGTTCCTTCCCTTCCTCTACTCTCCATTCAAGTGTAGGGTAACCACAAAGAGAGAACCTACATCGCCCTGCTAGCCTCTCTTAGAAAAATTGACTTTGGTCAAAATTCTATTGTGCCTAACTAACTACAAGTATTTTTTTATTTTTTCAAAGGAATATTTGGTATTTGGTTTCGTCCAGATAGTGTCATAATCATGATTTGTTTATGTTGATGACCATCTCCACATAATTTGATCGTGTAGAATTGTCCAAGGAAATAAAATAAGTGAAAATAAGCAGACAAGTGATGCAATGTCTGAATAGCCTTGCCAATAAACTGTCTTTTAAAATGAATTATACACAAGTGTTTGTGAGCAAGAGCCTCATCAGTCAAGTACATTTTTAAGGGTTTGAAAAGTTGAAACTATACAACTAGTCGGAAGTGTTTTAAAACATATCTCTACCATATTCTGTGTATTTCTTCTAGATGTTTGTTCCGTTTTGAATATTTCATTAGATGTAGTGCATCTTTCTATAAGCTTCGATTAGCTACGAAACCATAGATATTAGTAGTTTGCATTATCCAATTATTACTTGAAAAGAAGAGCATAACATATTTCATCTTCCCAAATAATTATACTTAATCACAGCATTGATCTACTTCACTGTCTGTGTGACTCTCGGTGCTGAATGAGATTGGTATCGTTTAGCTATATATAGACAGTCGCATCGATCATCTTCTAACTTAATCTTCAGCTTGACTTGAAACAAAACATATACTTCAATGTTTAGTGAGCTTTCTGATGCCACTTAGTATCTGAGAATGTATACAGTAATGAACTGGGCTTACTAATCACACCTGTAACAATGTATATTTTTAGTTGGGGATTGACTTAAGAGAAAGGAGGTGCAAAGAAAAAATAGGAAACTAGCACAAAACAAGTAATTTGAAAATTGACCAAATTATTATTGATTTTGCAAATATACATGATTACAAAAGAAGGACCTAACTTGTGGTAGACAATTACACCCCAGGTAAGCTCAAATTCTAAGTATGGAATTAAAGAACTTTTAAAATAAAATAAAAAATCAATTTATTGAATCATAACAAGGTTTTTGAATGTGCTTATTTGTGTTTTTTGGCTTCAGAAAAGTTAATTAAGTTCAAAGTATCTAGAGAAATTTTTAAACTCCATATATAAAAGTTTAAGTAAAACTGGAAATTAAGAAGCAAATTTATAAGTATGTTAATAGGTATATAATTATCCTAACAATCAAGGTTCATGTAATTTAAATACTATTTGATGATGCATCAAAAACCTTTAATTTTAAATTATTGAAATTTCAACTTTCGAGTCACTTGATGTATGGTAAAACTTACATCGATTCTTATTTTTTTATAAACATGGTATGTGCATAATATAGATCATGTCTATAATATTGGATTTCAAATTTAAAATTTTGTAAATTTTATATTTCAAATTTGTCAAAAATTTCAAAATAAAGAATTATCAAGTGATCTTCCTCATTAGTGGAATTCTGCCACTTCTCTCTTTTAAATTGTTTAACCAGAAAAAAAAAACCTCAATTCTCACCCTTCTTGATATTTTAAAAATTCTTGACAAATCAGTTGATTTCGTATTGAAATAATTAATAGGAGCTTTTAAAACAAAAAAGGGGAAATTTCTAGTGTACCCATACAAACTTATGAAATAGCCAATTTTGCTTGAAAATACCATAATATCCAATATCTCCACAAAAACTTGACATTCTTTCTTCCATCCCATTTTAATTGTTTAACATTTTATTTAATTATTTTAAAATTTGAACTGACAAATATGCCCTTTAATACATATCAATTAATTGAACATTTATGTGGTTAAGTAATTATTAAATGGCTAGCATACCAAACTAGCTCATTACATTTATTCTAATTAAGAAAAGAGCATCGTATTTCCATGCTTGGAATTTAGGCTCTTAATTAATCATCCATATTTTTCAATTCTGACTTCAATTATGAATGAATCTCATCTCCACAAGGAGGATTCGAACTATTTTCTCTCTCACATGATCACATTTAGAACCCATATATATTGTTTAAAAGAATTGGGTCTATAACTATATTTTTCTTATCTTTTGTGATATTACGCATTTGGTAGTTGCATTTTTGGGTTAAATTATAAGCTATCAAATGATTCAATAATTATTTATTTTTTGTTAATCTTAAAAGGTAAAGAGAAGGGTAAGAATAAGACTAATACTAATTAGCTAATATGAATAAGATACAGGTAACGGCTAATTTTAGACGGGTACATATATAAATGTCTCCACTCGATCCATATATCATACCCATTAAAAACCCCTAAGCTTTAATTTAATATATAAAGTGGGTCAATAAATAAAGAGAACCAATCTGATTAAAAACTAAACGGATAGATAAGATAAGAACCTTTTGTGGTCCATTGTAACGTTATATAAATATAGAAATATAGAATAGAATGGGAAAATGAACTTACAAATTTGTGGTCCATATCTCATCATTCAAACTAAACGTGGTATATAATATAAAATGGGAATACGAACATACAATTATTGGTCCATTTGTATAATGGGAAATTGCTTTAGGTTTTTAGCCCTTGAATTGGTCTTCCTAGCCCAATATTATGGGCTTAACAAGGCCCATCCCATCTCGAGTGTCAGTCTATTACTATTACTATTACTATTACTATTACTATTACTATTAGTGTCATGCTGGGCAAAAACATACTACGGATTACAAGTGACATGTCATTTCAAAATCTATGAAATTTGGACATGGCATGGTCCGACATAGAAATTTCCGAGTTTAGATCTAGTTTGGTACCGTGCTGTATAAAATGAGATCTGTACAGTCCATTTTATCCTGGTACAAATCTTAAAGCAGACCCCCTATAGACGTAGTGGGATTAGTACCAGGCTACCAGCTTTGTTTCTCATGGGAGGAACACAGCATAAACGGATTGCGTTTCTCTCTAGTCTGGACTCTGGAATAGCCTCCTCATTTTGTTTCACCACAAACAGTAAATTTCCCCTTGTAAATGATATAGTCCATATTTCTGATTTCATTTTACCAGATCCCTAGTACAAAAGAGTTGCCCTTAATCTTAAGATATGAGGATTATACCGACCATTATCTTGGGAATTTGTTGACCACCGATTTCATTGAAATTGATCAAAAGAGAAAAAACACAAAAGGTGTTTGACTCTTGTTACGAAAAGACCTAATCTAATATAATACAAAGTCATAGTAGCACATAAACTGATCTAAGAGTTTTAATCAGCCAGCTAATACAAAAAAGGCACAAGGAACCTAACACCTCTAATTAATATATATCTATTAACACAAAATAGTGAGAACACATAAAACTAGTTTGATTTAAAAATCAGTTGTTCCTTCTCCAAACCCAAGCCTGTGTACCAGTATCTCTGGCTTCGGAGCTGAGTAATTCTTCCTGAGTCCTGACCCTCGTTTACTTAAACCTGTACCTCACCCGGCAAGTTATCAACATCAAAGGGAACAAGTAAAGAGAGCTTAAACTAAAAAATAATCATAACCCAATCTTTTGAACCAAAAGTTAAAGAAATTATTTTACTTCCTAATGTTTTTAGTGAAGGAATTGAGCCTCCATTAAAGCATAAATTATTCCTTTCTATCCAGATGATCCAAAGCACAGACCCTCTAATCAGTTCCACCATTATCAAGAGAATGATCTATCTGCTGTAATTTGTAAATTGAATAATTACATGTGAAAATACTAAATTCAGTTTTTCCCTACCCTTGTATGTCCATTCTATTAACTGCTCAGCCAAATTACAATCACCTGTCATGCTCTCTTTTGGGTGCCAGTACCACAAAATAAAAGCACATGGAACAAAAGAACATGAAGCATGTAAAGTATATAACCAGCAGTAAGCATAAATGAATTTACAACCTCTTGTATAGAATAATATATAAATAAATGACAGAGGAAGAAAAAATTGCAAGAAAAAAATTGAAGGAAATTATTCATACAGTTTTATTTAAACAAATACACATCTTCACAATTACAAGCCCATTTGAACTCAAAACTACAAAAAATGAATTTTAGCATTTTGCTATTGCTTCAGCTAACTATCAAGCTAGTCAAACTGCCAAATGTTAAACAATAGAACAGAAATTATACCCTAACAGTAAACTGCCAAGGGCATTTTTGTCTAAAATTGACCAACTTGACATACTTTTTGTTTGAATGGCTTGCACTAAAAGTTTTTAACAACAATAGATCTTCAACTCATATGGTATAATGTCAGGTACCTTTGACATGGTTTTCACAAATGAAATATTTTAAGCTTCTGTTGGTAAAATACCAGACATTTATATGGTTTCTTCCAAAATGATATTAAGACTACCTTGCCTGACCTCAGCTGGTATTTTTTGGTATTATGTGGCCAATATTGGTAATGTATACCAGGTATTAAAACCCATTCACATAGATCCTTCTCAGGCTATATTTAACTAGTGGAGAGAACAGATTAATTAAACCTGTATAAATTATAAACATATTCGAATTTGGGTGCAGTTTTGGCAAAGGGAGGCAGCAAGCTTGAGACAACAACTGCGAACTTTGCAAGAAAATCATAGGTACTTCATCAAACCTATTCAAAAAAATATATACATGTTAGTGAGTCAAATATTTAGCAATAATCGTTTGTATGTATACAGCTACAATGACCAAATAAAATACATATGTTTATTAATTGGAAAAAGGATATACTTATGATACATAAATTATGTTCTACAAAATGGTAAACAGGCAATTGATGGGACAGGAGTTGTCTGGGCTTGGTTTAAAAGAGCTTCAAAGCCTAGAAAGCCAGCTGGAGATGAGCGTGCATGCTGTGCGTACCAAAAAGGTTGTTCCTATAATTTTTTAAACCTAAAATTCTTTCAACTTAAAAGCCCTACAAACGACTCTTAATGATATTACATCTTTTGAGCAAGTTACTCACCAAAAAGATTTTTTTTGTTTCTTTTTATAACAGGACAATCTTCTGATTAATGAGATCCAGGAGCTAAATAGGGAGGTTGAAACTCCAGCTTGTTTGTTTTCTATATATGTTAAAAATTTCCATTTAAGTTTAATTAAATGATTGCTTATGTAGCCATAACCAGCCCTGTCATGCATTGAAACCCCAACTCTAACCAACATTTAGGTCATTAATTTTGCAGACCAACTGTAGTACAACTTAAAGCCCCAAGTCCGCAATTATGCCTAAATTTATATCTAAATTATTGAGCTAAGCTTCCACGAGCGATAAGATGCAAAATTATAGAAAACCCTAAAAGGACCAAAAGCACCCAAAAAATACTAGTCCGCACATATGATAACCTCTCAAATTTATATCAGTGCACTGATCTCATATAATTGTGCCTAATCTAACAGGGGAGCTTAATACAACAGGAGAATGCCGACCTCTATAAAAAATTAAACCTAGTTCGCCAAGAAAACATGGATCTCTACAAGAAGGTAAACAGACATGACACTTCATAGAGTCAATAATTTCAGCATATGGTACCTACAAGGTCACAGTACCAGTAGAACTTGGGTGCTGGTACCTAAGTTAAGAATTGTGCAAATTTTTCATTTTTCATTTCTTTTTGTTCTGACAGTTGAATGAAGCAGGAGGAAGTGGTGTCCAGAAACAAAGTTCAGACCAAAACAATTCTGATGGTGGCTATAGAATAACAAACAGTGGTGATGCAAGTGTACCAGTCCATCTCGAACTAAGCACTAGACAGAGCACAGGTGGTGATGCCCCGATTTTAGGGTAATTTGTTATTATTCACTATTGTTATATAAGTATATTGATTGGTGACCAATAAAAAAATGGTTACAATATGGATCAAGAGTGGGCCAGCACTTTGTGGACTTGTAGTATTTTAGATAGGTAGAAAATCACTATTTTTGAATGGTCTAGAATCTTTTAGAACAAGTGATTTTCTACCTATCTAAAAAAATAGTAAAAAAAGTTTAAAAAAATATAAAATTTCATCTACAAGTACATTTTCATATGGAGATCATGTTGAACGGTTCAGATCAACTATTTGTTTGAAAACGGAGATATTAGTCCATACTCCAAAGTATGGACCAATCTGCATTATGCATAGTACCATAGCCTCACTCCAATATGTTTATCTTAGCTCAATCTCTCAACCAATATCAAATTCAGTGAGTGATAACTAACACAATATCTTTGCCCTTTTTTTCCATTAACTTCAACAGGCTTCAACTGAACTGAGGCAGCAAAGTGTGAAGTTGTCAGCATGTCAAGCAACCTCTCTATTATTCATTAGAACACTTTGATTTCGAACTGTAAAGCTTGCTTTGACAATTTGATTTGTAATAAGTAGACGACAAATTGAAGTGGCACTAAGAAAATTATATATGTTTCTAACGATACTTCTCCATTACTGTGTTGCTAGCTCGAGGGACTTTTCTTCTTTCTTTTTATTTTTGAGATGATATGTTGTATGCATTTCTGGGCCTAATAGAACCTGACACTCATGCTACAGCTAAAAATCACAATACCAGTCATGGCGTAGTAAACTATAATTAATTTGTGATTATCTTATGGTAGTGTGCTAATTCTTTTTTCTTCTTAGCATGTAAACCATTGTTGAATTTTTGGAGGACCAATATGTGAAACAAGCTAACAACAACGTATGGCACAAATATACTTTAATTAAATTACATGTTTGGGCTCTCCATTTAAAGTAGGAGAAACCTCAACCTTGAAAAGTACAAAAATTCCTTTATAAATTAATAAAATTTCAACTCCATGTGCAAAAGATAAACACAAACATAAATTTGTAAAATTATATGATCCAACAAGCAAGTCACCAAAACATTAACCAACTGCTACTACAAAAGCAAGTTAACAAAAAGTATTTATTGTAATAATATGTTCCAGACTCATGGTTTTCCATTTGATTACTGCAGTAAAAAAGATTATTCATTTGATAATATTTAGACATGCAACTTATGCAGGGTTATATTTGTCCACAAGTGACAGATGAAATCTTTCCATCAGACTGCCTAAAGCTATGTGTCATTAGCGCAAATCTATAAAAACCTTGGTCTCAGTTGCAAACATGAAAAACATTCATTGTTATATGAGTTCAATTTGCAAAGAACCCCCTCTCTCTCTCTCTCTCCTCCACAATATCCAAAACAGCATGCTAGACAAATATAATAATTATTCGAGGTTATTTACTCATGACTAGCTAGTCCCTAATTGCTTAACAAAAGTGCACATCACAGAGGATTGGTTTTTACCAGTATCTTGCAAGATATGCAGCTGTTGCCTCAAGCCTGCTGACACCATTTGTAAAACCTAATAGAGAAAAAGAAAACAAGTTTGATTTTATTATCAACTCTAATTCAAACAAGTACACTGGTAGAACCGATACATACGATTGGTAACACCTTACTGGTTGGTTACAGAAACCCAACAAGGCCTATTTGTATATTTTTTTGTACTAGATACTGGTTCAAGCTATAGAATATAAATCCCATGCATGCAAAAGAACCTATGATGAAAAAAGATGCAATGACCACTACAATTAAAAACCGGTCTCCTTTTTTAGTCAAAATGTTGGAGAAATTTTTAAATAATAAAGAAGTTTATATTACAAACTATTGCAGAACAATTATTAAGTCAAAATTATAGCCATATATTAGCATTGCCAATTTGGAAATCAAGAATAAAATTCCAATCAAGACCAGAAAACTCATTCAATCCTCTCAAATGTACTTGCTATAACCTACCACTAGTTTAGTACTGCTAAGCATGGATATCAGATCTATCAAGGAAACTGGCACACAGGAAACAAAACTTTTGTTTCGGTGATGAAACGGGTGGATTTACCACTTATTTCAAAAAGAGAATTTCACTTCTGGCCCAGACCAAATTAACTATAGTAAGGACCAAATTTGGAGAATTCAATAGATATTGGTCATTTATATTGCAAGTACCAACTTATAATTATTGGAACCAAATATGAGTATTTTAATTACTTCAGATATTGGGTTCGAGTGATTAAAACACCGATGAAAAGATGAAAACAACAAGAAGATCAGGTTGTAAATACCAAAATAATTATTTAATTGTCTAAAACATAATATATCCAACATGATAGAACTGTTGCAACCGAAAGTGCCACCAATTCATACAATGATTAAATGTAAATTAGGCCACGAATCAAATCAAATCAAATATTTGTTATCTTAAAATCTTACGACCTTTGGCCTTATCCCAAATTAGTTTTATACAACTTTATAAGATTTAGAAGAACAACACAGCATCACTGGCTAACCTCCCAAAAATTCTGAATACTGCATCCCTTCATATCATATGCGAAGTGCATTTTATAAGCATGTAATTTGTCTCGTAATCTCTTATTACTTAGGGTTTCAATTTCATTGTTGCAAAATCATTTGAGAAAGGAGTCAAAAATTTAAAATCAATCAATATATTCACCAAACAAAGATAAGTTATGTACAAAAATAGAGATGTTTTATTACTTACTGAACAAATAATAGGCTGAATATCCATCATGCATGATAAAGAGTAAAGTACAACGAACAAATGTTGCTTGCAATTAACACAACTCAATATTCATCTGCCATTCATACGTACTGCATACTTCAATATAATTGTTTCTTATGGTACTTAATTCAGTTAGGGCAATAATGAGATACAAAGAAAATCATTCATCTGTGTCAAAAGGAGATATTGTTTGCAAAAATGCACAGGTACTTATGTCTTGCATGTATCATTGTTCTTGTTTAAATTATGGGATAAATATCATGGAACATGAATTTCAAAAATTCTAACTCACCAGAGGAAAAAAACAACAATTTTATAGCATTCTTCTAACTATGCTGAAGAAATTGAATCATTGTGCTCATGTGCAAGCATGTTTATGTGTGTGTTTTAGCGATACTCTTGTTACCTTAACTTGTTTAGATAAGACGATGAGGAAATATTGCTCAATAAAGTTTTAATATGTAATGTCCAATTCCAAAAATTTAACTAAACTTGCAAACTGTATGCATGGTTATATGATGGAATCAATCTTATATATGAAACAAAAGCTAATAGTAAATTTTCATGGTTACGTGATGCACTGCATTTGAAGTTCAATTTGCAATTTGGACATAATAAATATATTGATTATCTATCAAATTGCTCTCAGTGTAACTTTTCTTACTAATGAAACAAATATCCCTCTGATTCCAAAGTCAAATATTTCAAATATTTCAAATATCCACTAATGCAAGAAAAAATAAGCTTGTTGCCACTAAGACTCCAATGTCATGAAACAACTCAATATGATATGAAAGAAAGACATGGTATTTTCCTGAAACATCAATGTTATCTTTTTCTAGTTTCAATTTAATTGATGTATGCAAGTTGTACTAAATTGGAGCATCTTTCATTTAGAGAAATTAAGCAAGATAGTATATAGTACATGCAATATGAAATCACAAACAACAACACTCAAAATTTTGAAATTTTTACTCTTTCTCTCCATCATACAGGCAAACAAACGCACGCAAATAACACCTCAATACACAATTTAATCAATCTTACATGAATATGCACAATGCTTTTAATAATGAGTGACAAAGTAAACCCTAGTTAGCTGAAAAGGAACCAAGCAGCAACATAATTATTCCTAGTAATCTAAGAACCGAGATACCAAAGGTGGGTAAACCATTAATACAACTGAAACTAGTAAAAAGAAAGACAATTCCAAAGAGAATTATCTTACCAAAAGAGGGTAGGCATCCAATGCACCACTTGTTCCAAAGAAAAAAGAATGGCTGGTTTTGAAATTTTTTAGAAATTTGAATGGAAATAGGGAAGTAAAGGTTTGAGCTTTAGATCTGGTACAAAGGAGAATTAAATTACTTGGGAATGTCGGAGGCTAAAGATCCAGCGAGCGAGTGAATGAAAGAAGATACGAGAGAGAGAAGAGAGAGATATAGAGGCGGAGAAGAAAAATATCACCCGCTTTGAATTTGATGAATAAAAAATTGGGAATCTGAAGGGTTGATCAGAGGCCACGTCCCCTCTTTCATTTTAAAAGAAAATTATTTATTCATATGCACCCTTATAAAATTATTAGAATTTTGCAATGTTTCAGTTTAAAATTTTTAAAATTAATGTTTCTAATATTTATAGAAATCAAAATGTAGATTCAATATAATTTGCAAAAATTTGATACTTTCAAAATGCAAGTCAAAAGGTTTGTTCTTGTAATTTCCAAAATTTGACAATTTATCATCATATTTTTGACAAATCAAAAGGCCAAATTTTCAAAATTTGACAATTTTAAATTTCTTCAAGTTCTCCATACCTACTTCTGAACAAATTTACATTCCATTGATCCAATTAGCACAACAATTGTTGTTTTTTGGTAGAACTAGGATATTCCTAAGTTCACTAACATGAATGCCTATTGGTTATTTTGGGCTTATAGAATCAAGTGGGTATTCCTAATAGAATTAAGTGGTCAAAAAATATTCAAAAAATTAATGTCTTATAATTTATAAACCATCTAATTTTAACCGCTTGATTTTATACTAAATAATTCAAAAAAAATTAATTTTTTGCATGTAGACGCATCACTTCTAATGTCGATGAGTTTCAACGGTTCGAATTCGTCATTTAAAATATATCCAATAGATTTTAGAGTTAAATTCACAAATAAATTTGGTGAACTTAAAAAACACCCTAGTTCTATTCGTTGTTTTTATTTACATGAAAAATAAAGATAAGTGTCTATGCGAAGGTTTTCAAAAAAAAAAAATGAAGATAAATATAAGGTCCTACGTGCATAATTTTATTACTGGTGTTCTGATCTAGGAGCAATTCCAAAGTGTTTAAAATCGATTATATTTGCTGTGTCTCAGGCTGGCTTTACCACAAATTGGCATATTATATATCTGCTATTCCAAAGTGTTTATTAAACTATTTTTTTACAGTGCAAGTCGATTTGTGCCGTCATTTTTATCCATGCCCAATCAATCATAAAATCCGCCAACTCTGCCCACAAATCGAAAATTCTGTTAAAAATACCCAAACCGACTACTAAATAGGTGGTTTCTAATTTTTATTAGAAACCACCTACTAAATAGGTGGTTTCTAATTTTTATTAGAAACCACCTACTAAATAGGTGTTTTCTAATTTTTATTAGAAACCACCTATTTAGTAGCCGGTCCCTCAAAAAAATTAAATTTATATATATGCGTGCACTGTTCCGAAGTTCAATTGATATAAAATTACGATGATTAATTATGAATTTAAAATATAATAAATTATATAACTATAAACCGAATTACGATGATTAATTATGAATTTAAAATATAATAAATTATATAACTATAAACCGAATTACGATGATTAATTATGAATTATATATAAATGTAAGTATCAAATTCTCGTTTGAAATTCATGACAACTCTAACAATCTAAAAAATCATGGAACTTTGAGATAAGGAGGGGAATCAAAATCACCGTAACGTTAGATTTTAACATTAAACTTTAATTTTGATGTTATTGTTAGATTTTTGTTGATTGATTTATTTGAACTAAATTTATTATGACTTTAACGAGAAAAACGATATGTAAATGGCAAACATAACAGATCCAAATAACAAACGATAAAGTAGGAAATATAAATAAATAAACAGAGATAATACAACTATAAAATGACAAACATAACAAATCGAAATGTAAATACTACGGGAACAATAAAAGTAACAAACTATCATCATCTAAACGGAGAAGGGGACCATCGCTCGGCTGGCTGTCCTCTATTACATCTGTCGGCCAGCCTCGTCCAGACTGCATCACTTGCATCAATAGCAGCGGCCTCTGCCTCTCTCCTGAGACGTGATCCTGTCTCCCACGGATCATCATCCCCCATAGTAGTAGCTCGAGGAGGCGGGATCCACTGGAATTAATGGGATCCACTGCATCTCCTGCCTGGGTAATACCGGATCCACTGGAATTAATGGCTCCTCTCCGTACTGTCGAAGTACCCGATCTGGATAGTGGTGCTCCACTATCCAGAAGCAGACTAGCGGGCCTCGGTACCACCAGCTGTCACGCTCCTCAAGACAACGAAGAGGCAACTTCTCATCCTCATACAGATCTGCGTATGGTGTCCACTCCACCTGTGCATCGTCCAGGTTATTCAGCTGTAAACGCACCATCCTAATACCTATGGTGCGTCCGTGCCCCTCATCCTGATAGCGGTGGACACCATGCCAACGGTGGCCGTAGACCGGCCATCGCTCCTGATCATCTTGCGGCTGTCCCCAAACTGGCTCTGGCCTATTGGGCATAGGACGGCCCACCCGTAGCCGTGACCAGGACCAATGCTGCAACAAAAGAACCGGCCCATACATCTGTCTGGCCTTCACCTGTATTTCTGAGGTTATAAGTCGTAATTCGACTTGACTGATTGATGAAATAATTAAGTAACAAACAACATAATTACTAACCTGAGAAGCAGTGCAGAGGCTATGGTACAGCTGTGCTAACACAGCTCCACCCCAGTTGTATGCCGGCGGGCTATCAAAGTCCTTCAGAAGTCGCAAATACATCATGGAGGTGCTATCGCCGCTGGCATCAGGAAACATAACGGTACCGAAGAGGTCCATCACGTAACCCCGGGTGTATCTGCAAAAACAAAGTATATGGTTAGTATTATAATTACATAAGTTAATTAACAGATCAAAAGTAAAATATTATTATTATTATTACCTCCGAATCTCCAGATCACTAGAGGCGTCCGTCAGACCGGCACTGAAGTGCCGCCGCAACTCTATCCTCAACATGTGATAACTGGACTTCCCCTTATTGGCCCGTAGCTTTGTCGGATCTGCCCCCAAATACTGATCGATGTCATGGGCGAAGTCTCTGCTGTCAGATACTCCGCCTACGGGAATGCCTCTGATCGGCAAACCCCAGAGGGCACTCACGTCCTGCAACGTGACAGTCATCTCCCCGAAAGGCATATGGAACGTGTGCGTCTCGGGACGCCATCGCTCCACTAATCCTGCAATGAGAGATGCATTGATGGAGGGAGTGGTGTCCCGCAGGATGGACACAATCTGATATAGTCCCAGCCGGATGAGATATGGGTCCATCTGTGAGAAGTACTGCATCCGAAGGACATAAAAATTGACGTCCATCAGATATTTGTCCTGCGTTGAAAGCCAAGGAAAGTATTACATAATGTATACAACAAAATTTAAACTTCGTATATGGACAAAAACTAGCATACCTCAACGGAAGCCAAGGATACCCTGTGCTCGCGGTGGGGTATCCATAAGAGAGGGCTGAAGTGCTCGGTACTGGTGGTGTCAATCGGCGCCTCAACCTGTGGTGCACGTCTGGGCCGTCCTCTACCTCTACCTCCAGCCATCCTAAACTTAAATTGTGCGACATACGCGTTAAAATTCGCTAAAATACGCTAATTATACTATTTTATACTCATTATTTTCGAATTATGCTAAGTTATATAACTATCCGAAATTATACAAAATTTTACCAAGTTAGATAACTATACTAAATTATACCCTAATTTATAACAAACCATAATTTATACCCAATTTATACATAATTTATAACAAACCCTAATTTATAAAAAAAATTGGAACATTTCTAATGAATTGGTAGCAATTTATAACAATTTATAACAATTAGTAGCAATTATAACAATTGGTACCAATTAGTACCAATTAGTAGCAATTAGTACCAATTATAACAAGTTATAACAATTGGTACCAATTTCTAATAAATTTTAGCAATTTCTAATAAATTTATAACAATTTATAACAATTAGTAGCAATTTCTAATAAATTTTAACAATTTTTAACAATTGGTAGCAATTTCTAATAAAGTTTAACAATTTATTACAATTGGTAGCAATTTCTAATAAAGTTTAACAATTTATTACAATTGGTAGCAATTTCTAATAAATTTAAACAATTTCTAAACAATTTATAACAATTGGTAGCAATTTCTAATAAATTTAAACAATTTCTAAACAATTTATAACAATTGCTAGCAATTTCTAATAAATTTTAACAATTTATAACAATTGGTACCAATTTCTAATAAATTTAAACAATTTCTACATAATTTATAACAATTGGTAGCAATTTCTAATGAATTTATAACAATTTATAACAATTGG
Organism: Carex arenaria; assembly: GCA_964058825.1. Taxonomy (NCBI): domain Eukaryota; kingdom Viridiplantae; phylum Streptophyta; class Magnoliopsida; order Poales; family Cyperaceae; genus Carex; species Carex arenaria. Next base: position 277,632 of record CAXKVW010000055.1, on the reverse strand, counting down.
TATCAATTTACAACTATTTTGGCCTACTAAATAATATAAAATAAAATATAGGGACTTACTTGCAAAAACAGACAGAGAAGGAGAATTCTGGGAGAAAGAGAGAATGTGAGGAGAGATAGTGTGAAATTTGATGAAATGAATTGTGAGGAAATTTCGGAACAGTGCACGCATATATATAAATTTAATTTTTTTGAGGGACCGGCTACTAAATAGGTGGTTTCTAATAAAAATTAGAAAACACCTATTTAGCAGGTGGTTTCTAATAAAAATTAGAAAACACCTATTTAGCAGGTGGTTTCTAATAAAAATTAGAAACCACCTATTTAGCAGGTGGTTTCTAATAAAAATTAGAAAACACCTATTTAGTAGTCGGTTTGGGCATTTTTAACAGAATTTTCGATTTGTGGGCAGAGTTGGCGGATTTTATGATTGATTGGGCATGGATAAAAATGACGGCGATTTGTGCTCTCCACCTTGCTTCTTGGCTTCTTATTATTTTGTCTAATGATTAGAAATTCTATTTTTAGTGGGACAAACGTCTCATTTACTGCCACTCAAATTTGATGCTCAAAATGTACACACTATTTAAATATACATTACATATATTGAATATATTAAATGATAAAAATGAATACATAAAGTCATTTGTAAATTTTTTTAACACTTGTTTTTCTATTAAGTAAATTTAAAAACTTGTAAATTTTACACACAAATATATCACTTAAAAATAAATAATTTTAACAAATTTGAATTCATGCTTCAAAATTCGGAAATTTTATTTTTACTATCTTTCAAAAAAAATTAAACCAAATAATTGCTTTTTTTCAATTATATTTTACCACTTCTGTTGGCTGAACCGCAAAACTAGAAGATTGGTTCTACAAGTTTATACTGCAGAACCAAATTAATGCACTTTGATCCGCAATCTAAATCTGTGAAACCAACTATCTTGTTTCGCAGGTTTAGATTTCGGAAGTGGTAAAAATAGAATTTTTTTTTTCAAAGATGGTAAAAATAAAAATTGGGTTAAAAATCAATTCAAATTTTTTGTTGTAATTAAACTTATTTTTGCAACACGTGGCAGCGAAAGTTCTGGGGAGAAATGAGTGGGCCAGAGTTAAGAGTCAGCTTTTTTATTTTGAGCCGTTGATTTGTAGATCCGAGCCAGGCATCTAGCAACTCATATTATGACCATAAAGAACCTCTGAATCTGATTCTTTAAGATGAAACATGAAACGAGTGACTAGAATGTTAGAAATGGACTCGCAATCCATCCATCGAGAAGTGTGCCGTGACACGTGGGGTTCCAGTGAAAGACACAGCGACACGTTTACTTTATTGAAGAATGGGAGGAAAGTATTTAAACGAAAGAGACAACGACACGTGTATCTGGCTGTCGGATCCGATATGAGATTTTTTTTTATTTTGTTCGTCCACCAACCATTTTTAATAATTCAGACACAGCAGCAAATTTAAATTGTTTGAAAATATTTAAACAGTTGAAATGAAGAAATCATTATTCTATCGAAGTGGATTTGATTTTCATTAGAGAAGTTGATATTAACATTATTCATCTTTTATTAATACATAATTATCAAACTATAGAAAGAGGTTGACTAATATCAAAACGTTTATTAATATATAGAGAGAGGTTGGCTAATATCAAAATGTTTGTTCCAAAGCTGTGGTGCAACCAATTGATTTTCCAATTTTCAAATTTCAAACAGTTAATTCAAACCGTTAGATGTGATCTCTATATTAAAATGTGCTTGGAGACCAAATTTTATATTTTTTAGAATTTTTTTACTATTTATTAAGCCAGTTTTAATTTTTTTTATTTTAATAAATAGTGAAAAGTTTCTAGATTGTTGAAAACAATGATTTTAAAACTGGTTTAATAAATAGTAAAAAAATTAAAATAATATAAATTTGGTTGCTGAACATATTTTATCAAAATAATTAAATGTTGAACGGTTTGGATCAAGTGTTTGGACTTTGAAAATGTAAAAACCAAAGTGTTTGTTTCATGATCTAGGAACATACGTTTTGATATTAGCCAACCTCATATAGAGGAAATACAGAGGTTGGCTAATATCAAAACGTTTGTTCCAACACCATAGTGCAATCAATTAGTTTTCTGATTTTTAAATTCCAAACGGTTGATCCAAACCATTAGATGTGATCGATATATTAAAATGTGTTTGGAGACCAAATTTTATTTTTTTTTTGGAAATTCCTTATTATTTATTAAGTCAGTTTTAAAATCGCTAATTTTAATAAACAGTGAAAATTTTATGAATCATTAAAAACAACGATTTTAAAATTGATTTTAAAACTAACTTCATAAATAATAAAAAAATTCAAAAAAATGTAAAATTTGGTCTTCAAGCGCATTTTATTATAGATTGAATGTTGAACGATTTGGATCGACTATTGAATTTTGAAAGTATAAAATCCGAAGCGTTTGTTCTACAACTTAGGAACAAATGTTTTGATATTAGCCAACATCTACACACATATATAGAAGAAAAATCAAATCACACCATTTTATGATGACACTTCTTGACACTATATGCTTATAAGTTATTTTTGTGAATATATATGAGTATAACTAGAGTGTTCCTCTCACACACCTCTCATAATACATGTTCACCTCACATACATTACTATATAATAATACCATCAGTATATATACTATTACTAAGAATATCAAACAATATATACACTAAGTATATGGTATCAAGAGGACTCGCATCCTCTGCGGAGATTTTCCCTGCTGCGCTGTGCGGTTCTTTTAATCTGGACCGTTCGTTTTGATCAGACAGTCTAGATTTAATCTCCAACCGGTGAGTGCGCGATTTGATGGAGGGGGCAGTATTAATTTTGCTTTGAGATTCGTTCTATGATCTTATTTAATCTGTCTGATCAAAACGAACGGTCCAGATTAAAAGAACCGCACAGCTCCGCAGGTAAAAACTCCGCAGAGGATGCCATTTCGGTATCAAGATGTGTCCCCATAAAATAGTATAATTAAATCCCTCTTCTAATTATTTTCTTTTAAAAGCGGCTTCTTTCCTATATGTTACTAACAAAAAATTCCATAATATTTGTTCCTCTCACATACATTACTATATGTTTTTTTTTTTTCCTTAAAAGTTAAATTTATAAAATAAATCAATATTCCGTATTTGTGATGTATATCTGATCACTTCTTTAAGATTTTATAGATAATACAAGACTACAAGAGTGAGATTTATTATATTATGATGATTAATCCACATTGTATGATTTCATGCACTTTATGAAGCTTCACAAGTTTTATTGACAATCTACTTTTAAAAACAAAAACATTTTGACGAGTAACATTTTATCTTTATTATCACAATAAACAAGTGATTTTAATTTTATTTAGTCCAAGCATTAAAAAAAATTACATTCTAAAACAATATATGAATTCATCAATATGAGTAACTGAAAGTAATAATGACGTCATATTTACTTTATTTGAATTAACTACATGCAATTACGTAAATTTCATAAATAAAATTCAATATATTATTGTTTTAGGTGTAGTTTGCTGCTTGATTGCTTCACTAGCTAGTTCCTTCAACACTTACATCGACACAAGATATTTGTAAATTATTTAGTTATATTTTTATGAGTTTTAATATATAGTTTAAAATTAATTAGAGTTTGTTTAAGTATAATCAATCTTTATTTCTTATATGTCTGTTGTTCTTGTGGCATACACAATGCCAATGACCGAGTTGGTCTAAAATTTTAATACAATTCAATACAAAATTAGAAAAAACAAATGAAAGAGTATCTTGTAATTATGAAAATTAGATAATTAATCAATAATTACAATATTAATTACATTACCAAAAGATATTAAAAAAAAACAAAATCGTTTATAAAATTGGATTTTTATAAATGTTGATTTAATAAATAAAAAATGAGTTGGGTAAAATAGGACTAGAGTGGAAAAAATGGCACGGCGGAGCCGGCTCGTCACGGAACGATACGGTTACGGTACGACACATATTACTATTATGTGTCGTGACCCGTGTGTCGCGTGCCGTGACCATCTTTTAAAAATTTGACATAGCACGGCACGTCACGCGAAAGATCCGGTCACGGCACGGCACATGGTTACGCGAGTCACGTGTAATTAGGACAGTTAAGTCTTGATAAAATGGTGGATCTTGAATAAACTAACATAAATTATGAAAAAATAGTTAAATATGAGAAACGTGATCAATTACATTTGGACACGGCACGCGGTGTGACTCGAGTGCCATGACCGTTCGTGTACTATGACCATTCCTCAACATTTTAGTCACGGTATATGTGACTGTTCACTTAGTTACGGCACAGCACGAGACCAAAATCACGACGTGTTTCCACAGAGCACGTTTTTCCAACTCAACTCTATTAATAAATTAATAATTATACAGAAAAGATATCTTGTAATTATAGAGAAAATATACCTTTCTCATTTTTTAGCTTTTCTGTTGCCTCTCTCGTGTAATAATTCGTACATCGTGTCTCAGCTGGCCTTCCACAGAAGATATCAAAAGGTACGTCGTCGGTACATGTGGAAGGACCCAGCCACATGCAGGCCCACAGCGTGTTTTCGAAAAAGCTCAACCGTTCAAATACGTTTTGTACGGATCTCAAAGAACAAATAATATTGGCCTCCTCCTGCTCTGTATTTGCGCATTGTTTTTGTATTTCTTTACGATTATAAATGAAGTCCAACCTCTTTTTTTTTTTTTTTTTAAATTGTAAGAGAAAATTAGTAAGAAATAACTAAAAAAAATATATAAGAAAACAACATAGCATAAAATATATTTTTTAGGGATAATGTTTAACTTCATATCTAAAATCTAGTTCTGCCCGAGGTACTGCCAAGCAAATGTTGTTAGAAAATATATGTGCATTTTAAGCCAGGAAATTAACAGGTTAAATGCATGGTAATAATCTAAGTTGAGATGATTATACTCAGTGTTTTTAATAGTAGCCGTATGGATCTCATATGCGCATGTAGTAGTATATCCGTTGTGAAAATATTTTGCTTTCGATATTATGTTGTTTTCACCATGCGGTCTGCATATACAAACACACATCTAATCGTGTTGCCACATATTACATGCATATGTTAGAAATATTTTTTGAAAAACACAAAATTTTATATAAATAAATACTTATTTTAATATTAATGTTTTTAATCTTTATGAATTATGGAGCTATTTGAGAATAAATTGTATGATTAAATTTTCATATAAAACTCTTTATACTATTGCCACAAAAGATCGAATTAAATATCCTTTGTATTTGAGCTGTGCATGACCTCTATGCTACGTTGCAAATTCCTTCTGTTACTGGTTTAATCAATTGAGTAATTACTTAATTGAAACATATACCTTGCACCAGCAGCTAGCTTTACAAGCAATTAAATTATTTGTCATTTGAATTTCATTCATCAATTCCAATATTAATTTTCTGTAAAACATTCAAACGGTAATATATATAATTTAATGTCTTGAATGCACATATTTGCCTATAAATAACACATGACATTTGGAGAGAAAAGATCTAATCAATCCAATAATCCATCTAATATTTCATACTCTCTTGTTCTTTCTCATAGCTCCATAATTCATTAATTCAATTTCTATTCTCCCACAAACAAATATTTTCTTTATAGAAAACATATTATTCTGCTACCATTGTTGAAAGAAGCTACATCAACCTCTACCATAGTTGCGCCCGCAGGTAGAGGAATACCGGCGTAACTTGGGGCAAGCTTAACCGATTATTCATGCGCTTAGGACGGGAAGTTGCCTTAGGTCCGCATTTTGCAACTCTGGGTAATAAAGTTTTAATTATATTCTTGATTATATTTTTTAATATAACTGTTATTTATTTTATTGATCAAAATTCAGATTTAAAATTAGTTGATTAGTTAATATTTTTCCAACAGCATATACATTGCTAAGTTGCCACAAATAATGCTAAGCTGCTACATAAAATCAACAAAAATATATTTTATCGGAAAAGCTCCAGAAATTTGCGTGCGCTTGAAGAGAATCAAACTCTCAACCTATAAAAGAGGGGACGGAGGGGGGGTGTCTGATGCCCATCGGACCAAATTCGGTTCGATGGGTGGTTTCTACCGTCCGATTCACTTCAAAATATGTGCACATCACTTTCATATCCGTGCTGTTTGCTTTAATATCCGTGCGCACAGATCTTGAAGTGAATCGGACGGTAGAATACACCCATCAAATCAAGTTTGATCTGATGGGCATCGGACACCCCCCTCTTCCATAAAAGAATGCCCATTAACACAACTACTAAGTTACAATGCAATTATGATACTAATTTATTTATATAGATATATATAGAGAGAGAGAGGGGTTGGCTAATATACAATCGATTGTTCTTGAGCTCCCGTGCAACCAAGTCGTTTTCCGATTTTCAAAGTCCAAATAGTTAATCTAAACCGTTAGATGTGATCTCTATATTAAAATGTACTTGGAGACCAAATTTTACATTTTTTGGAATTTGTTTACTATTTATTAAGCCACTTTGAAAATCGCTGATCCAACGGTGACTTATGTTTTTACTATTTGGTTAAGCTACCGTTGGATCAGCGATTTTTAAAGTGGCTTAATAAATAGTAAAAAATTTCCAAAAAATATAAAATTTGGTCTCCAAGTACATTTTAATATAGAGATCACATCTAACAGTTTAGATCGATCGTTTGGACTTTGAAAATCGGAAAACGACTTGGTTACACGGGAGCTCGGGAACAATCGATTGTATATGAGCCAACCTATATATATATATATATATATATATATATATATATTACCTTTACAAATTCACAGCATAGAACTATAATTTATTAAAATTAAAGTGCATAAATGGTTTCGCATATAAATTTGCATATGCGCTATACAATAACCGCATACATGAATAAAATCGTATTTTAAAACATTGATTATACTCATGAATAAATGACAACAACCTTAATAAAAAACATTTCAATTTTTTCATTATAGTAGGGTTAAATGTCCCCATTGTTTTTGTGCCCCATCATGCTCCAGCATTGTTATCTCTATTTCAAAATTTAAACAGTCGATTTGAACCGTTCAACATGATCTTCATATTAAAATGTGCTTGGAAACAAAATTTATATTTTGTAGAAATTTTTTGTTATTTTTTTAGATAGGTACAAAATCACTTTTTGTAGAAGATTATGGACCATTCAAAATTGGTATCCAAAGTACATTTTAATATATATAAAAGTCATGTTGAGTGGTTCAGAACTTCAGATCAATTATTTAGTCTTTAAAAATAGAAATAATGATTTTATGGCATGGTGGAGCACAAAACTAATAGAACATTCTAATCCTACTCAAGATATTAACACCCTAAAGAGAGAGATTTGAAGAGCTAAATCTTTATTCATTTTCTTGAAATGTAAATGTACATCATTGTTCAGTATATAACTATATATATAGACAAACACTCTTCTATTACATTGACTAACTTTCGTTTAGAACCCTTAATCATAGTAACCACTACATAACTAACTAACATCTTTGTAACAAACTCTCTAAACTTTCTAGAAGCTCATTAACTAACAGTGTCTTGATCAACATCTGATGAGTTATCTCCTTAATTTAGTCCTCCGCAAGCTGGACCAACGGTCAACTTGGATGTGAGCTATGAAAACTGAGGCGAGGTAAGAGGCTTAGTAAAAAATATCCGCAATTTGATCCCGAAAAGCTCATTAACTAGCATATGTCAAAATCTTTGTAGCAAACTCTTTAAACTTTCTAGAAAACTTTCTAGAAAACTCTTTAAACTTTTTGTAAAAATTAATATCCGCAATTTAGTAAAAAAATTTGTAACAAACTTACTAAACTTTCTAGAAAACTCTTTAAACTCTTAGTAAAAATATCCACAATTTAGATAAAATTCTTTGTAACAAACTTTCTAAACTTTCTAAAAGCTCATTAACTAACAGTGTCTTGATCAACATCTACTGCGTTATCTCCTTTCCTTTAGCCCCCGCAAGTTGGACCAACGGTCAGCTTGGATGTGATCTGTAAAAACCGAGGTAAGGCAAGAGGGTTAGTAAAAATATCCACAATTTGGTCCCGAGAAGCTCATCAACTAACATATGTCAAAATCTTGTAACAAATCCTTTAAACTTTCTAAACTTTCTAAAAAAACTCTTTAAATTCTTTGTAAAAATATCTGCAATTCAGTAAAAATCTTTGTAACAAACTTTCTAAACTTTCTAGAAACTCATTAACTAACAGCGCCTGGATCACTGCTGCGTTCTCTCCTTTACACCCCCATGGCCGGCCAAAGTAAATATATTAGAAAAAGCTAAAATTCTCCCCTTAGGCTTACGGGAAAGGAATGAATTTTGCAAAATTTGTCAAAAGGAGAGGAGAATAAGATCCAAAAAGTGATTGTTGCACAAAAACAGAATCCATAAGATGCAAAAAGAGAAGTCATTGTTGTCAATGTTCAAATAAAAGTATTGTATGATCAAGTCGGGAATCAACTTTCTATAATATTAAACTATTAAAAAGGAACATCTATCTTGAATTTCTTTACATTAACAGTACACCATGCGATTGATATATATGCTCATAACCTGTCGGCTAATTAAAGGTAGCATATAAACAGAATTAATTCCAGAGCATGTAAAAATCGTGTCAACTACTCTATTCGTGATCGTCAAAGGGAACAAAAGTAAAGAGAAGAAAGTGAGAAAGATTTTCTTTAAAGACTGTGGTACAGAATATATAGTTCATATTTAAAATAGGAGGGACAAGAAAAGAGAGGGATATGGTAATAGTTTTTTTTTTCTTCTTCCTAATTTTAGCTTCTTTCTTCTCTTTCCTCCTCTGAAATTTTCTAATTATGAAGCAATTAATTAATCCTCCTTGATCAGTTTCGGTCACGCTTTCGCTTTCCTTCTATTCTTTTTTCTTTCTTTTAATAATTCTGGAGTTCGTCTAAAGAAATTAGTATCATCTACTTTTCTAACTTTTTTTTATTATTATTCTAAAATAGACTGCAATAGACAGACCCAATCCATATGATCAAATAAATCCAATTCGTTCGTTTTAAATAAGACGACCCAAATCAGAATAATAAAGTCCTACTTTATTGTTATTGTTAAATACCAAATACTGACTCCTTTAATAGATGCAATTAATGTGATATTGATATTGGGAGTAGAACTAGGGTGCTCCTAAGTTCACCCAACTTCTTGTGAACTTGACTCTAAAATATATCAAATCGACTTTAAACGATGAATCCAAACCATTAAAATCTTTCTACCTAATGATTGATGCGTCTACATGTGAAAATTTTAAAGTTTCGAATTAATTTAATATAGAGTCAAGTGGTCAAAGGAGTCCAAAAAATAAATGCATTAAAATTAATTTATAAACCTTAAACTTTTCACCACTTGACTCTATATTAAATTAATTCGAAACTTTAAAATTTTCACATGTAGACACATCAATCATTAGGTAGAAATGTTTCAACGGTTTGGATTCATCGTTTAAAGTCGATTCGATATATTTTAGAGTTAAGTTCACAAGAAGTTGGGTGAACTTAGGAGCACCCTAGTTCTACTCTTGATATTGGTATCCTTTCGGATATATATATATATATTGTTACCTCACAAGTTACAACGCGTACCTATCATGTCGTACACATAACATACGCACTACCAAAAGAGATTCATATGTACGTACTCAAAAGTAAATGGTAAAAAACAATCTGATTTATCTATAATAGACACATATATGCAGTTATGCACTAGCAAAAGATTCACACATATGCACTACCAAAAGATACACATATGCACTAGCAAAACATTCGCTTTCTATAGTAGACAAGAATTATATTTTACATTTCTGATTCAGGTTGTACATATTAGTGCACATGTAAATTTATATGATACACCCATTTATTTTCATGACTATCATAATCAAAATTGTTATTAATAAAAAAATTCATGTCATTTATCATTTAAAATATAGTTATACCAATTTTGATCTAATTTGAAATCTATTTTCTCATATAACAGAAAGTCAATAAAATTCAACTGTATAAAAATTACAAGGAAAACTAAATAACTTATATTTACCCAAATTTTGAACATTTCATGTTTAATTTATAATGAACTGTTAAAAAGAATAAAATGTAGAAGTAAAAACAACTTTGACTCAGAATAGAACCATCTGAAGGTTTTACACTTTACACTGTATAAAAAATTATCTGACAATTAAAACCGTCCAAAAAATATAAATATTGTTCTTAATTGGCAAGGAATTAGGAAGCAAAAAATGCAAGAAATATAAATATGTAAAGGTAAAAAGATGCTACCTCCATCTCCTGAAGCTAGGCATCTTCGTCTCTATAGTCTATCAGGGATTCCCACCTCTTTCATTACTAGAAGAAGACACTGGAATAAATAATTAGATAAAAAAAAAAAAAAGTTTATATTTATGTCATTAGTCTACTTAAAGCACCTTATTCCTTAACACCTGTACAAAGGCACCTAGTTTTTTTAATTATTTAGCTCTTGCATTAAAGCAGCTTGTCATCTTCATTTTTCTCTAACTTAGACAACCAACAAAATGGCTTTAATTAGATCATTCCCTCTTGCCATGTTTGTTCTCTTCAATACTGCCATGTTGGCCTCCGCAACCGACTACCCTGTCGGTGACACGTCTGGCTGGACCATTGGTGTGGATTACACCAAATGGGCAAGCGCACAAAATATTCAAGTTGGCGATAACCTCAGTAAGATTTTTTTTTTTTTTTTTTCTGACAAATTGCTTCGGTTTTGGCTATTTATGAAAAGTTCATGTCAGGAGATTATGAAGTTTAGCTTTAGTTAGTGCAATTATGCTGTTCTAAATACACAATTGAGACACACTATATAAATATATGATTTACCAACTGATTATATAAAGGTAAAGCATCACCACAGTTGAGGTGAAAAAGAACTCTGCCTTTTACTAATTGATAAAGTGATACAACTTCAACAAGGGGTGAAGATTTTGACAGAACAGTTTTTAATTCATGCAGTACACAGACAATATAGTCAAAACAGTGCTACACATGACTCATCTGTTGCACGAATAAAAAACCGCTATGTCAAAATGTTTACCCTTCAACAAGAACCTTGTTAGCAACCTATAACTGGTTCATAGCTAATTACCCCTCAACTATTGCTAGATTTTACTTGCAGTTTACCCTCTAAATGATCTGGCCTTTGGTTTGCCAAACTTCATTTTTTTTATTGATGTCAACAGCACCAAATAATAGCCAACTAAGCTAGAACTCAAGCTAATATGAACCTATGCTCCATTGATGGACAAGTTACACATGTACATGATTGGCAGATTACACAAAAACAAGCTGCACTTCAAGCAGATGCATCACTAATTTTCATTTTCCTTTTTTTAACACAAAAATACTATATTGTACATTAAATGTATATTATATCAATTCCTTGTACATTGAAAATACAGTATTCAATTTTGCCTCCGGGGCCCACACTGTGACAGAGGTGACACAGAGCGACTACAATTCATGCTCGGCATCCAGTGCCATCAGCAACAGCAACACTGCACCAACCACAGTCCCCTTAACCTCTGCTGGGACCCACTACTTCATTTGTGGCGTGCCTGGCCATTGCAGCTCTGGTCAAAAGCTCGCTGTTACGGTCGGCGGATCGGGTTCTGGGTCAACAAATAGTACAACCTCTCCACCGTACAGTACAACCTCTCCAACGTACACCAACACCTATAGCGCAGCAAACCTTGTGCCAGTTGGGTCCAATGCGGCGATTCTTACTGGACTTGTAATGTTGAAATTGGGCTTTTGCTGGGCCTAGATAATTTCTGGTATCTAATGTTATGGATATCATAGTTAATACCATGTGTATTTGTGCAGTGATGCTGTTTTTGCATCATTTTGACTGAGGTTCGTTGTTGAATTCATGTACTATATATATTGTTGCAACCTGATTTACGCTTGTGATGCACTTTTATGTAATATTTACGTGTGTGTGCACATGCACTCACCTAATAAGTGATTGATTACCGAGTGTTGTGTTTCGCTATACATTGTTAGTTAATTAAACAAGTCATTATTTCAAATATGCACCAAAATTAAGGAAATAAAAAACCAACGATGAATTGAGGCAGTTAATATGAACTGATGAACTAAACAATAACTATTGCACCATTTACATGCGCAAATAGGAAGGAAAAAAATCAACAAACTGGAAACTAACAGAGGGACTAAGAGAACATAATAACACTTTCTCTTGTAAATCTGGCCTACAATACATGCAACTAAAACCCAAAAGACTAAGCATAGTAGTTTTATAATTCACTGTAGCAAAGTCTATTTTCTTCCCGTGCCAACGCGGGGCTTTCCTTTAACCTCTGATTCCTGCTCAGAGAAAATAATGGAGATGTTAGTAACAGTTCATTACAATGAAAAAGGCTACTGCATAAAACTTGGCCAAAAAGGAGAATACATGCCGCAATTATAGATGTGACACACTATTAGCAAATCAATTTAGGTTACAAGTGTTTGAAAATGCTATAAACTCAACCCTTATTGCCCCCATAAGGGCACAACTTGTGACCTTCACTTTGGTTTGGAGATATTATGTGAACAGATTTTTTGTTGGAAACCCAGTTTTTTATCTTAAACTGATTCGATGCATCCTAAGCAGATATCTGATGTACAAACTATTGTGTCTACATTAGAACTTTTCACGACATTATAATGTTTAGTAGCTTTAGAATACCTTCTTGGGGCAACTTCAAATAAACCCCGAGAATATATTAAAAATGACACAGATACCCCCTCTAAAAATGAGAAATATCTTGGGCATAACCCCAAAAACATACAAAATGTTCTGTGCTCGTAAAAAGGCAGAAAAATTATAATATCCAGAATACACTGATGCTTATCTCTAAAGAATGAAGGTTGGATACTAGTGCACTTTTTCTGGAATACATGAGTGGAAGGGTATTCAAGCATTGAAATGTTTTTGTTTAGTATAGGCCACACAAGATAGAATGCAGTACAGGCATACAAGAATATATTCACTACTGTAATAGAAAATTAAAAATGACCTGTGTGGAGTGCAAGTAGATATATGACTTTGCAGTTGAAGGATTATTATTTTCTGCACCTTTGCTCCAGTCATAACAAACCTGCACGAGGAAATATCATCAGTTTGAGAGTTCGATTGAATGATATACTAGCCTCAAATTGCATTTCTGTATTAATATTACATACCAAGTACCAAAAATATTCCCTCTTTGTTAATTCTTCGCTTTTCTCAGATTTTGTTTTTAAGTCTATGATTGGAATTAGACAATGTGAGACTGAAAATGAATATATTGTGGATACTCCAAAATCTGAAGTGCAGCAGTTTAAAAAAAGAAAGAAAGGTAATGTGCAGCCATGCTAAAAAACAAGAGTAATGTGTGACTCACGGCATATGCATAGATTGAACCATCTGCATTGAATGCACCGCATGGGATAGGATTAGGGCACCTGCTGAAAGCCTAAAAGATAAAAATAAATGAACAATGATAAAGAGAATGTATATAGTAACAAGTAAGAAAATCAATATCCTTTGAAACTAAGGTTAATAACAAAGTGACATAATCAGACCTTGAGTCTCTGTTTACTGTCCTTGTCCCAAAAATTGAAAGCACCATCAGATCCAGCAGTGGCAAACGTGTGATGCACCTTATAAATATACAACAAAAGAAAAACAAGTACCAAAAAAGTCAAAATATAATAATAATAAGTGTTCTATATTTGAATACAATTCAGATTAAGGAGCTTACAGGGTGAAAGTTCAAAGAGTTGACAGAATAAATCTCACTGCCACTGGGTCCTTCTCTGTGGCATTTAAAAGTAAAGTTCTTGCTCTGTTGGGAGTCGTCTAGGTGGTGCACACCAACCCGGCCTTCAATTGACCCCACCTGTCATATATAGATCGAGTTATAGTCATCTATTGCTTAACTAATGACCGCAATAAAATTAACAACTTAGAGACCTAAGACTCATACCAGAAAACCTTGTTGATCAGGAAAAGCAGCAAGGCACCTAGTCTGATACTTGAGAGGAGATTGGATTCGCTTGAACTCCGTCTTCATATGCCATAAAAATAAATAATCCACATACAAGTAAATAAATGTATTCTAATAAAACAAATCAGTAACTAAATCACATCGGTGCTTATATTCAACAAAATTACCATGGTATTGTTGCAATGCAATTGATTATACAAACTTATACATATTCTGAGCAGATAATTACAACATTTATTATTTTTCCAATTAATAGGATATTTTTTAATTGAAAAGGTCAAATAATCTCACCTGAGGGTTCTGCAGGTTGTAAACAATGAGATTCCGATCGGAAGTTCCCACAACCATGAGAGGATAATTAACAGTTATGGCATAGCATTTCTCTGGCAGCTGCTGTACATGGGCCGGCTGGGCTTGCCTTGTGTCCCAGTACCTATTTCACAAAAACCAGTACATAAGCAAATGCCAGAATATATGCCGAAAACCACTGGAACTTAGATTAGTACTAAACCCTAAACCCTTTAACCTTATTACATCGGTGGAGAATTACTACTAGTTGTGATTTGCATTATTAATCAGTCGATAAGTTTACTGCACAGTATATTGGACTGGATGTGATTAGCAAATAGACTTCAAGTTCAGGAAGCAATTAGCAAGTTCAACTGCACAAAAATGCAGACGTTCAAAATATAAAAAAAGTACTCCCTCAAAACAAGAGATATTATAGAAAATTCAATGCAAAGTATCAGACAAGATACCTACCAGACAACAAAATTAGCCCATCCACAAACCCATTGTTACATTCTTACAGATGACATAATATTATGAGGCTTTTGTAAGGGCAAACATGAAATTATTGCTTAGTAAGAAAGTGTTGATATAAAAAAAATTGTAGTAACTCCAGTACACTAGGTTAACCTACAACTTTGTAAATATTATTTTTTATTAATGAAATTGTTAACAGGCACCTTGCCTGTTTAACCTTAAAAAAAACAACCTGACAGTTTTGTCCCAGCTGCCGGAAACGAGGAGGTTCATCTGAGGGATCCATGCAACCTCTTTGACCGGTGCATCATGCATGGCAACAGTAGTGGGCTGCCCGCCTGACAGCAGGGGCCACATTTTCACCTGCTTGTCGCACCCTCCTGTGAACACTGTCGTCCCGTCATCCTTCCATGCCGAGCATAACACCTGTGAAATAAGACCAATTGAAATTACAGCCGTGAGAACTTCGTGCAAAAATGGGAGCGTGAACAAGCTTAAAATATGGGGAAAATGCATATTCTATTAGGAGTGAGGCTACGGTCCTATGCATAGTGCACCTTGGTCTGTACTACGGATCCATATTTTCATTTTCAAAGTCTAAATAGTCGATCCAAACCATTAATCATGATCTCCATATGAGAATGTACTTGGGAGGCCAAATTTTACATTATTTTTAATTTGTGTACTATTTTTTGGGACAGGTTGAAAATCACTAATTTCGAATGGTCCAGAATCTTTAGATCAAGTGATATTGTACCTATTTAAAAAATAGTAAAAAAATTCTAAACAATGTAAAATTTGACAACCGAGCACATTTTCATATGAAGATCATGTTGAGCAAAACGGATCGACTGTTTGGACTTTGAAAATAGAGATAAATCCTTAGTACGAACCAAAGTGCCCTATGCATAGTGCGTCACTCTTCTATTAGGTAAACCAGAGAGAGTTTGGATAAATGTTTGTGTGTGAACAGGGGCGGAACCAGAAAATTGAGATAGCCGAGGGCTGAATAAATAAGTGTTCTGTAATTTCATTTTATGAGGGGGACTAATAATATACTTTTTTTGTAAAAATTAAGAATTTTAAAGGACAACACTGAAAATTTTCAATTTATAGGGGGTGCTTGGCTCCCCTTTCCCTCTATCTATTTCCGTCTGTGTGTGTCAAGTTTAGTTTTGATAGCACTAGAAATTTGAGGTACATGTGATTTCTACGGTTATAATGCGGCCAATTACCAATAAACTTGTCTATATAATTCAGTCCGTATGTTTGGATGGTTCAACTGGTTGAGATAAAATGCAATTTACGAGTAGCATACAAAAATTCAAGCAAATAGCATCTTTGTATCAGTATGAGACCCAGTAGGCTAGTACTATCATACCCTAGCAGAACTAGAGTACAATCAAACACAATTCAGACCAAAAATGAACAACAAAACCACTTTATTGTTAACTTTGTATAGTTCTTGAGGTCTAGACAACCGCATACAAAAGATGTCGATGCTTAGTTTGTGTAAATGTTTTAAAAATACTATGAGAGGAGCAGTATGTGCAATATTTATGATATTCTTGTTTTATGAATATATACTTCAAGGTTCGGACATAAAAAACTGTTCCAAAGGTTTATTTCTGAACAAAAATGAATTAAGAAATAAATAATATTAGAAATAAGTATAGAAAAACAAAAGTGAAAGTGGTTGTACCGGTTGGTCATGCGAAATTGATGCCTTTGGCTGGCTACTTCCAGAATGAATCTCCCAGCACCTGACCTACATAGTATATACAGAAAATATCTTGAATAATTAATATATTATCTTGAATAATTAATATCTTGTGCTTAGGTTTAAATCTTGATTTCTGAGTTTCAAAAAGGCAATCCAAGTAGCTCATATATTTTATTACTTTATATTTTCATTTATTATCCCTTTGGATAGGATATAAAACCGTTGCTTTTAAACAATCTTTAGACCATACAAGAGCAACGATTGTTCTCCCCTTCTAAAAAGTAGTAAAAAATTATCTAAAATATATAACTCTGGTTGCCTATTAGATTTCCATATGTGGAATACATTGAGGGGCACAAATTAGCAGTTGAAATCTCAAGATTTATATTTTGAGCCCAAGCACGAGACAAATGGTGCTTTTCCTACCTCAAAAAAATTGTAAAACTAAACGCACCTGATTATCCCAAGATGTCGCGACCAGATGATTCGCTTTTGGGCTGAAGCTTAGACTAGAAATTGAGTCACTAGGAGAAGGTGTCACCTGAATTATTTACAGGAACTAAATTTATACAACAAGATATAGGAAATGCACAGTACGAGGATCTAACTAATTGTCGTTTTTTTTTTCTTCACGCTGAATTGTATGCCACTGAATACAAACAAAGTGAATTGCTATTTCTCTACTTAAAGAAAAGCAACATAGTAAGAAAGCACTATTTGCTTTCGACAAGTCAATATATAATTGGGGTTAAAAAACAAAATGCAGAACAGTTGAAATCCTCGCATTTATGTCATTTAAACAACAAATTAAATAAAAAACCTTAAAAATTTATCTGGGTAGAATGGATAGAAACACAGTGCAAAAAGTTATGATAAGGACTTAAAAAATGTAGGTCCAAATTATACCTCGAAAGATTTGTTTGGGTTGACACTAGTTGCAGCCGTACTGAGACTTGAAAATGCCATATCTTATTTCTCACAAAGCCTACAGTTATCAAATGAAATTAAGCATAATATCATTCCAAAATTGCATATTCAAAATAAAAGAAAATAAACAAAAACCAAAAGAAAGCATACAAAACTGTTCTTTTGCCAACTCATGCCCAATTTTACCATAACATAAACCCTGCATTTCATACATTTGCAATACTTAACAACATTGTTTCGGCCATTCTAAAAAAAAAAAAAACTTACAACAAGATAGAAAGTGTACCTACAACAAAATGTTCTGTTTGAATTTTGCAAAAGCAGTAGAACTATACTTACATAATAAATGTAAATATATTCGTGATTAAGCGAAAAAATAGAACCAAATCATCCCTAGTGATTTCCAGACATATTGGTGAATGACAGCAGTAGTTGACAATGAAACCAACAAATGCCAATTAGAAGCAAAGAAAATGAATCCTCTTTACAGGTATAATCGCGGAAAAATAGGAACAGAAAGGAAAGAAAGAAGGCCTAACATTTTCTTCCTATGATCGACCAAAAGAGCACAACCTAACCGTAAAGTGTTAAGAAACTAAGAAAAGAACCAAAGATAAACAGTAGAAAGCCAACTTACTAGTGGTTTTAGAGAAGCTAGCGAAGATCGTAGAGAGGCGAAGCCGCCGAGTGCGCAGGAGGTGCTCGACAAAATGCCTGTCTGTGATTTGCGCAAGGGGAAACTACAATCTTTTGCCAATCGGACGGTTCTAAAAAAAGCGAATGGATCTAAATAGAGAATGGAGCAACGGTGGATATAAATACACGTCAACGGCGCGCGTAGCGTTGGATCTAAGCATTTTCGAGTCGAGTGGTCGATGATATTGATACACACGCGGAGTACGTCAGCGGCGTATGATCTAAGCTATCCATATATATAAGAGGAGAAATCAGTGCTGTTAAAACGGTCGGTTCAATAATAAGAGAGATTAAATTTAACCGAACCGACTTAATTAAATTTATCAATCTTATAATAATCAAACTAAAAAAAATCCAAGTTAATTTTTAATGTCTTTAGTTGAACCAAAATAAAAATTAAAATTAAAAAGTCAAAATTCAAACATACACAAATATATTTTGTAGTTATAAAAATAAATATTAAAATATGAGGACTTGAGGAGGGATCAAATGTAGGGGTGTAAACGGAGCGGATTCGGAACGGATAATGCTAATACCATATCCGCATCCATTTTTCAACAAGCGGATATGGATACGGATACGGATAGTAAACAGATATCAAAATTCAAAACCATATCCGTCTTAAACGGACACGGATACGGATACTGAACGGATAATCCACGGATACGGATTTGAATACGAATATGGAGCGGATAATTGTCGGATATTGAGTAATTCTACTAAATTTTATAATTTTAAATTACCTAATTTGATTACCTAAATTGACAAAAATTTAATAGTTTTTTTAAGTTTGCACGGTGATGATTATGCATGACTAATTGCTTATTGGTTCAAAGAACCAATCCATTATCCTAATAGATTATATGATTTTTCTATCAAGATTCTTGGACTTAAACGAATATGTATGTTTTTTGAGAATTTCGCAAGGGTGAAATGAATTGAAAGTTGCTGAAAGATTAAATTTCGGATCCGGATATATACGGATATCCGCTCCGTTTATATCCTGACGGAATTATCTGTATCCCTATCCGTATTATTTTTCCATATACTAGAATTATCCGTATCTGTATCCGCAAGTATCCGTATCTATTTAATTCGGATACGGATAATAAGCGGATTCGGAGCGAATTATTCACGGATAATCCGTATCTATTTACACCCCTAATCAAATGCCTGCTTCTATTTTTAAAAAATTAATAACTTAAAAGTCAAATAAAAACATTAGATATGAATCATATGATTTACATTATTTTATCTATGCACTTGTAAATAATTTTGATATTCCAACTTCGTTGTATTTGTCATCAAGAGGTTCTAAATGTTAGTGTTGGTGTTCTAGACCCAGATCATATGTATGATATGTTTAGTTTATTAGTGAATGATTTTATCATTTTGTACCTTGAGTATTCATATTAGTGGATCATTTGAGTCGATGACTTAAATTGTAGAACTTCACAATGAATAAATTTAGTTACTCTTAAATGTCTATTATCTTGGCAATCAGCAAGGTACACTGGTTGACTATATAAAATAAGTGTAGTGATTAGATGATGGCCATGTTCTACAGGTTATACGATAAAGAGTTATCGATCTAATCACACATGTGCATAAATGGAGATATATGGCACTGGACAGACCCAAGAATGAAATATCATATGGATTGTGTTCTGTGTCATTGATATTTCATTGTGTCTAGAATTCTTTGGTTGAGATATTTATTTTTCTTACATAAGGGATGTGTATTGTTGGTACTGTCCAACGCTCTCTTTAATCAGGAGTTATAAAGGCAGTTACTGCAGTGCATATAACTTATGTGGAAGAACGATACATATCAAGAAACCATTGTCCCTTATATGTTAATATAAGTGATGATATATTTGGGCCCCTTGATAAAGTTTGTATTATGTGCATGCAATATGATTATATGATAATCATATCATAATTAAACTTCAGAAAATCAAGAAAGAATAATTAGTAAGGATGACACATTCCTACCTTACAATTATTTGGATATCATGTGGCAAGAAATTGACACAACAACATTTTTAATGTTACAGGGATCGTGATTTTGCATTGTGCTTTTCATCCACATCATTTGGGTAATCAATATACCATGGCTAGTTATATCATTGATTTATGGAATTAAAATATTTAATTCCATTGCCATAATGATGGGATCCCATAGGGTCACACCATATGAAAGATTAAAAGAAAATATATTAATAAAACATATGTGATATGTATATAATATGTGATATGTTAATTATAAGGAGTTATAATTAATTTGTACAAATTATATATTATTAATATATGAACAATTTTATGACATGGAGATGTTATAAAATAATCATAGTAATATTTAAAGTATGTGTGACATATTTTAAATAGCTTTAGACACATGAGAGATGCATATAAATTAATATAAAATATTAATTTATATGTTGGCCTTTTAAAGTATGAGATTGTGGACTTAATTTAATATTAATATGATTAGTATGTTTAAGCCCAAAGCCCAAAGCCCAAATACATGATATTTCAGCTAGGGAGAATTGATTAGTAATGGCATGATTTAAGGAATATTAAATATGTCATTAAACCTAATTAATTTCATAAAAGAGGAGAGAAATTTCGGGACAGATTTTTAGGTAACTTTGAACAGAGATTTGAAAGAGCAAACCTTAACTATTTTGGACGTATGACCTATGGAATTTGAAGTCCTTTGAATCTAGAATCCAACAGTGAAGGTTTCAAGTCGTTTGGAGTTACCTAGAGAAAGATATATCAGTCTTAGTACCGAAAGGTCAGAAATTCTGTGTATATTCTCTTGGCCGAAATTTGTCTCTCTCTCTCTCTCATTCTCTCCCATTTTCTCTCATGTGTTGAGATCTAGAAATCCTCTAAGAATATTTCAGAAATTAACAAGAGGGTTAAACTAGGATTAAGGTTCTACTTGTTAATCTCTTACTAGCCTTAGAGATATAAATATTTCTTTAATCTTTCGGTGGATATCTAAGGAGGCTCGTCATTTGAAGGACTAAAGCACAACCACCGTTGAGAGAGAAAGGGAATAAGAAGTTGCTAAGCGAACAACCCTTCTTAATTTGATTTGGAGATCAAATTTAAGGTATTATATTATTCTCTTCTTGATTAGACTAATTAATATTATTTCTTGCACTTGCAATAACTAGATCGTTTGTTTTGAGTCGAATAAAATTTTTGTTTTATTCCTTGCTATCTAAGCATCAAAACTTTCAATTGGTATCAGAGCTAGGGCTATTGTAAGTGTTTTAGAACAATAATTTTGCCTAATGAGTTAATTAATTGATTACTTAAGTCATAAGTCTCTTGTGAATGCTTCTCTGTAAATTTCTGGGCAGTGAATTTTGGACGAAATATTTTTTTTCTACAAATCCTTTTGAAGTAATCATGGTGAAATATATTTTTAGATGTTACTTTGGTATGTCTAATAACTAGAAAATTTTATTTTAACTGTTAAAATAAATTAAATCTGGACGAACTAAAAATAATTAAAACATAGGTTTCCAGTTTTCTGCTTGCTGGAACCGTGACATGTGTGTCATGTTTTTGTAATATTTTTTGTTCTGTTATGAATTTTACCATGAAATTTTAAATGTAGTTATAGAACTATAGTATGAAGCTCCACCCCAAAATTTGTGATGTTTAGAAAATTCTAGATATTTTTAATTTAGGATCCAAAACAGGGACAGCAAGAAATAAGAATTCAGAAAATTGTTTGAAAAATATTTATGTGATAAATGTTCATACCTCTTGTATGCAATCAGTATAGGTCTTGTAAATGACCTTATGGATGATATTTGAGGGTCAAATAATTTTCAAAATAGTCCTTGAAGCCTAGATTAATTAGCGACATTAGTAAGTTGTGTTTGCTTGAGATTTGTGTACCACTATGCAAACATCTAGAGATTATGTGATAATCTAATTTTAAATGTCTTAATTAATTTTTGGAGAAGCATAAGACCCAGAGATTATGTAATAAGTAATTTAGAATTAATTAACCAGTAAATATATGAAAGGATCATATGGATGCAAATGTTGCATATATTTGTGCTAACTTTTCTTTTGAAGGAATAGAAAGTGGGTTTTGTATGGTCATGATATTCAATGCCTTGTGTGTTGTATTTGTGAATGAATGTGATTGCTTGTAAGCGGCCTTTGGTGCCCCATGAGTATTTAATTAGATTAATATAATTAAAATGCAAGAATGTTAGGTTGCCTATCATGTATTCATTCAAGGCTTGCATGCCAACTATTAAAGAATGGGAATTATTTTATGTAATTTATTTTTCCAATTTCTTTTATAAATAGTTCTAAGTAGGAGTTAGGGGCAATTTAAATTACATGTAAATGGAGGCACATCAATCATGAAAATGGAAGATGAAGCAAGTCAAGGCGAAAGGAGTTTCGCAAGACCATACAAAACTCACAACCAATATTGTGATTTATTCTTAATTGATTATTTTTATTAAATGTGTCATAGGATAAGTATGGGTGTATGCTTACATAATCACCAAATAATCAATTAAATGTCCCAACTAATATTAGGCATTTTCCCTCCCTTCTCTATCCACAACAAACCATCGATCGATAGTTGGCGAGCTCCACCCAAGTGGGCGTCACTTTCAATCTTTGGGAGTTGTGGGGCATGTCGGACATGTCGAACCAAATAAAGTTAGGTTAGCTTAACAAGGGACCTAAACGGTTTAAGCCATTCGGGAAAGGATTGCATATACACAAAAATGTATTTGCAAGCCAAGAGTTACATGGAGATGTAATTAGCAAGGAGTTGCTTACCTAAAATAGCCTAGTTTAAGTTTCATGCCGACGCTGGCTTGGGCTAAGGTGAAAATAAGGATCTTGGTCTTACTACAAATAGGGACAACATTTTTAATGTATTTGTGGTATAAATATTTTTTCAGTAAACTAAACTCAAACCTTAAATGTTGTAGATCATGACAACAGTGAATTCTTCAAACTCTTTTTTGCGTTCTCTCTTGGAGAAGGAGCGTCTCCGCGCTGACGGGAGCAATTTCATTGATTGGGACCGTAACCTAAGAATTGTTCTTAGGCATGAGCGTAGGGAGTATGTTCTTGACAAACCTATCCCTGATAAGCCTGATGAGGCTAATAAGGCTAATGAGGCTGATGAAGCTAAGGTGGATGACAAAGTCTATGAAAAACACGTGGATGATGAGCATGAGGTTAATTCTCTTCTCATTGCCATGATGGAGGGTGAACTCCAGAAGCAGTTCTTGGAGAACACCTCCTATTTCATCATGGGCAGGCTCAAGGAAATGTTCCAAGAGCAAGCTCGTCATGAGAGGCATAAGGTGACTATGGATCTCATCTCCTGCAAGATATCAGAGGGGAGCTCTGTCAGTGCGCATGTTCTCAAGATGATGAGCATTATTTCGCAGCTGGAAAGGCTCGAATCTCCCGTGGGCAAACAGTTGGCCACGGATATCATGCTGGGGTCACTCCCGCCTAGCTTTTCGGGGTTCAAGATGAACTACCACATGAATGGCTGGGACAAAAGCCTTCAGGAGCTTCATGGAATGCTCAAGACTGCCGAGTCTGATATCAAGAAAGGTTCTTCATCGGTCTTGGTAGTTTCTCAGGGGTTTGGCAAGTCTAAGGAAAAAAAAAGGGAAAGAAACGCAAGGCTTCAAAGGCAAAGGGAAAGGGTAAGGCTCAAGTGCAGACTTCGAGCCAGCCCACGGCAAAGAAGGCAAAGGTTGATTCTGATGTCGAGTGCTACTATTGCCATGGCAAGGGCTATTACAAGAGGAGCTGTCCCAAGTACCTCGAGGACAAGAAGGCTGGAAAGGTTCCATCCATCTCAGGTATATTTGTTATTGAGATTAATTTAGCCACTTCTCTTTCCGATTGGGTATTGGATACCGGATCGTGTGCTCACATTTGTTCTAATGTGCAGGCACTAAGTGAGAGGAGGACGCTGAATAAGGGCGAAGTGCAACTACGCGTAGGCAATGGGGCAAGTATTGCAGCTGTGGCCGTAGGATGCGTTGAGTTGTATTTGCCTAGTGGGCTAGTACTTAAACTAAATAATGTTTACTGTGTACCTTCTATTTCAAGAAACATTATCTCTATATCCTGTTTAGACAGTGTTGGTTATGATTTCATAATAAAGAACAAATGTTGTTCTATTTATAGAGATGGTTTGTTTTATGGGTCTTCCATTTTGAGGAATGACTTATACTTACTTGATTTAGAAAAGCCCATATATAACATCAATAATAAACGACTCAAGTCTTCGCATGAGAGTGTGACTCAAGTATGGCATCACCGCTTAGGTCATATAAACAAGAGTCGCATTAAGAAATTACAAGAAGTAGGACTTCTTGGTGACCTTGACCTGGAGTCAATGGACACATGCGAGTCTTGTTTGATTGGTAAGATGACCAAGGCACCTTTCACCAGTCAAGGTGAGAGGGCAAATGACTTATTAGGTCTTATACATAGTGATGTATGTGGACCTATGAACACTTGTGCAAGAGGAGGTTTTAGATACTTCATTACTTTTACCAATGATTTAAGTAGATATGGGTATATCTACTTAATGAAGCAAAAGTCTGAGTCCTTTGAAAAGTTCAAAGAATTCAAAAATGAAGTTGAGAACCAACTCAATAAAAGAATCAAAGTCTTCCGATCTGATCGAGGAGGCGAGTACTTGAGTCAGCAGTTCCAGGCTTATCTTAAGGAGTGTGGAATTGTTTCACAACTCACACCTCTAGGAACACTGCAGTGGAATAGCGTATCTGAGAGGAGAAACTGAACTTTGCTAGACATGGTTCGTTCCATGATGAGCCGAACTAACATGCCTTTAAATCTTTGGGGCTATGCGCTTGAAATCGCCACTTTTATTATAAACAGGGTTCCATCAAAGTCTGTTGAGAAGACTGTTAGTTTGTAATAATCTAGAAGTCAATAATACGATAAATTATCATAAAGCTTTGTTCATAAATTGAGTGATTAATAAATTGTCATTTTGTTCCTTGAGTATTATTGAATTTATGGATCATTCCTTTATCTGAACTAGAGTCAATAGTTGGAATTGTGAAACTCCATAATATTAAATGAT
Organism: Carex arenaria; assembly: GCA_964058825.1. Lineage (NCBI taxonomy): Eukaryota > Viridiplantae > Streptophyta > Magnoliopsida > Poales > Cyperaceae > Carex > Carex arenaria. The sequence continues at coordinate 252,200 of CAXKVW010000055.1, read as the reverse complement.
ATAAATACTGTTAAAAGTCACTAACCGAGGTAATTAGCAGGAACACTAATTTACCGTTACAAGGTTAGAATGTAGATTAAAAGATGGTCATGTTTTACAGACCATTGACATGAGATGTCGTTTTAATCACATAGATACATGTTCTAGGAACATGGTATTTGACAGACCCCGAATGAAACATTAAATGGAATTGTGTACGTGTCATTAATGTTTTCATTCAGTGTTAAGTTCTAAAGTATGAGGTATTCATCTTTCCTACTAAGAGATGTGTATGTGTGATTGTTATCTAACGCTGTCGGTAAAACGCAGTCATAACGGTAACTTTTCGGTATACATAGCTTAGTTGAGGTAGTGATGGTTTACCAAAAGTACTATTGTCCCTCGTATCTCTATACGAGTTACGGTATCACTGGGCCCCTTGATAGAGTAGGATTATCTACATGCAGTATAATTACAAGAGTAATTATATTTGATAATCTGCTCAAGATCAAGAAAAGATTAAGTTTGCAAGGATGACACACACCTACCTTGAAACTGATCTGATACTGTGAGACATAAGAATTAACACGACTAAAATAGTTTACTGGATCGTGGTACTGTATAGTACAACATCATCTGTGTAATTGGATGGTCATAGTGTAGATGTCAGATGCCTCCTATGATTATAGAAGTTAAAATGGTTTTAATTATATTTACCAACATAACACAAATCCTATTGGGTCACACCGCAAAGGAGACTTATCAGAGAATCTTATAATTAATTATAGATAGTTATAATTAATAATAAGATATTTATGACTAATTATAAAAGTTATAATTAATATAAATGTCATAAAGATGACAAGCTTAAACATATTCAATTTACAAGCGTGTACGACACGTTGTGTAAAAGCTATCGCAACAACAGTCGCAAGTAGTTATAACTGATCAGATCGATTATAAAGTGGATTACAAATATTAATTATGAATTAATATTTTGGGCTCAAAGCCCATTTGAATTTTGGGCCTAAGTTAAAAATAGATTTTAATTAGAAAGCCCAAACTAATCAATTGATTAATGGGCTCGATGGCATTTTGGTAAATACCATGTTGCCCTAGGGGCATATTGGTCATTTAGACCATTTCAAAAGTCTATAAATAGAGGGGTAGGGGTAGAGAAAAATCCATTCCAAAAATTCGATCGAAGTCTGATCGATCTGAAAGTCAGACTTTTAGAACTTTCGGTTTTTCTCTCCCAAATAGTGTTGGGCTAGAGAAGAAAGATATACGTAATCCACGTATAATCTTGCGAGTTGTGAATAGTGTTTTTACGGTTGTCGTGAATAGTGTTTTCGTGAAGTTTCGTGAATCTGATTTTGCGTGAGACGCAAGTTGGTTTTTACGATCTTCATGAATAGTGTTGTCACGCCTCCCATGAATAGTACTTTTACGGCTGTCGTGAATAGTATTTACGGGATTCAGAAATAATATATTTGTGAAAGTCGTGGTATATTTATTTTGTCCTTTTCTCGGTGAATAGTGTTTTCACGCCTTCTGTGAATAGTGTTTACGGGATTTGGAAATAATATATTTGCGAAAGTCACGGTATATTTATTTTGTCCTTTTCTCGGTGAATAGTATTTTTGCGAATCCCGCTGGTCAGTATTACTGGCAGTAGAAAGCCAACGCTCTGGTGGTTCCTGGTGGACGACCGATAGAGGTATCAGATGTCTGATACTCCGAGGCAAGACGTTCCTCAGATTCGATCTTCTCGGTCTGCTGCAATCCAATTGGAATTTGGATCAAGGTATAAATATGTTATATTAATCTATTTAATTTGTAAGTAGATTAAAGTTTTAGAAATCAATTATGGAGTAGATCTGTAAAAGGATTAAATTGGATTTTGATGTCAAGGAATACTGAAGGTGGATCGCCTTGGAAAGTATTCTGACATACCTCGTTTAATCCTCGGCTTAAGTTAGAAGTAAAATTTTTGTTTTACGTTCTTTCCGCAACTTAAGCTAATCAACGGGTTTGGATTGTCCATAACCCAACAAAGACACCATATGAGATATGGGTTGGAAAGATTCCTAACTTGTCTTTTCTTAAAATTTGGGGATACGAGTCGTATATCAAGAGGTTGATATCCGACAAGCTTGAACCAAAATCAGATAAATGTTTCTTTATAGGTTATCCTAAGGAAACTCGAGGATACTACTTCTATTACCCATCTGAGAACAAGGTTATTGTTGCTCGAAATGCGATATTCTTGGAGAAAGAGTTTCTCTCAAGAAGGAATAGTGAGGTTGAGATATCCCTTGAAGAGGTTCAAGGGAGTGACCATGAGCCTTTAGTTGGAGACACTGAAGCCAGTGGGAGCAAGGCAGGACTTGTCCCTCAAGTGGTTGAGGAAGAAATCCAACCACCATCTCAGACTCCAGAGGCGCAACCTGTAGAAGAGCTTATTCCATAAGAGGTTGTAGAAGAAGCTCATCAAGAGGCTCCAAAGCCCGTCCTACGAAGATCCTCAAGGGTAGTCCGTGCGCCTGAGAGATACATGGGTCTTCATGAGGTGACGGTGTTGGATACCGAAGATCCCATGACCTATAATGAAGCAATGAATAGGCCCGACTCCGATGAATGGCTAGAAGCCATGAAATCTGAAATGAAATCTATGTATGACAACCATGTTTGGGACTTGGTTGTTCCACCTCAAGGGGTCAAACCCATTGAAAATAAGTGGGTCTTCAAAAGGAAGACTGACATGGATGGAAACTTGACTGTCTACAAAGCACGGCTGGTTGCGAAAGGGTACCGTCAAATTCAAGTAGTTGATTATGACGAGACCTTCTCGCCCGTTGCTATGTTCAAGTCTATCAGGATTCTTTTAGCATTGGCCGTATTTTATGACTATGAAATATGGCAAATGGATGTCAAAACCGCCTTTCTAAATGGTGATTTAGAGGAGGTTGTGTATATGACACAACCTATGGGTTTTGAGGATCCAAACAATGCTGAAAAGGTATGCAAGCTTCAACGATCCATATATGGATTGAAGCAAGCATCTAGGAGTTGGAATATTCGATTTGACAAAGAGATCAAAAAGTTTGATTTTGTTAAGTGCGATGAAGAGCCTTGTGTATATAAGAAAGTGAGTGGGAGCTCAATTATATTCCTAGTTTTGTATGTAGATGACATACTTATGATTGGGAATGACATCTCCTTTATGGGATCTGTCAAGTTATCATTAATGAAGGTGTTCTCAATGAAAGACTTGGGCGAGGCTACATACGTGCTAGGTATACGAATTTATAGAGATAGATTCAAGAAGCTTATCGGACAAAGCCAAAGCACGTATGTTGACAAGGTGCTAAAGAGGTTTAGTATGGAGAACTCTAAGCGGGGGTTCTTGCCTATGTCACATGGCGTTCACCTTAGCAAGACCCAGTGTCCTTCGACACCTGGTGAGCTGGAGGACATGAGAAGGATACCGTATGCTTCCACCATCGGTTCTATCATGTACGCTATGATATGCACTCGTCCTGATGTCTCTTATGCCTTGAGCATAACGAGTAGATATCAGGCAAATCCTGGCATGGCTCATTGGGGAGCAGTCAAGAATATCCTTAAGTACTTGAGAATGACTAAGGAGAGCTTCCTAGTGTATGGAGGGGAAACAGAGCTCGTTGTAAAGGGTTACACCGATGCTAGTTTTCAATCCGATCCCGACGATTTTCGATCGCAATCAGGGTATGTATTTATTCTCAATGGTGGTGCTGTGAGCTGGAAAAGTTCCAAGCAGGAAACCATAGCGGATTCAACCACAGAGGCTGAATACATTGCTGCCTCAGAAGTAGCAAAAGAAGGATGCTGGATTCGGAAGTTTGTCTCTGAGCTTGGTGTGGTGCCCAGTGCCGAGAGTCCGATAGAGCTCTATTGTGACAACAATGGAGCAATCGCACAGGCAAAGGAACCGAGATCACACCAGAGGTCAAAGCATGTTCTACGACGGTACCATCTCATCCGCGAGATTGTCGAGCGTGGAGATATCAAGGTTTGTAGGGTAGACACAGAAGCGAACACAGCTGATCCGCTGACAAAGCCTCTAGGCCAGGCTAAGCACATGTTACATGCCTCCTCGATGGGTATTAGGCATATGGGTGACTGGCTTTGAGTTTACATTCATAGGGATGATTTGTACTCTTCACTCGTTTAGAGTTGATATGATTGGCTCTAATTCAAGTGGGAGATTGTTAGTGTTGGTGTCCTAGACCCAGATCATATGTATGATATGTTTAGTTTATTAGTGAATGATTTTATCATTTTGTACCTTGAGTATTCATATTAGTGGATCATTTGAGTCGATGACTTAAATTGTAGAACTTCACAATGAATAAATTTATTTGCTCTTAAATGTCCATTATCTTGGCAATCAGCAAGGTACACTGGTTGACCATATAAGATAAGTGTAGTGATTAGATGATGGCCATGTTCTACAGGTTATACGATAAAGAGTTATCAATCTAATCACACATGTGCATACATGGAGATATATGGCACTGGACAGACCCAAGAATGAAATATCATATGGATTGTGTTCTGTGTCATTGATATTTCATTGTGTCTAGAATTCTTTGGTTGAGATATTTATTTTTCTTACATAAGGGATGTGTATTGTTGGTACTGTCCAACGCTCTCTTTAATCAGGAGTTATAAAGGTAGTTACTGCAGTGCATATAACTTATGTGGAAGAACGATACGTATCAATAAACCATTGTCCCTTATATGTTAATATAAGTGATGATATCTTTGGGCCCCTTGATAAAGTTTGTATTATGTGCATGCAATATGATTATATAATAATCATATCATAATTAAACTTCAGAAAATCAAGAAAGAATAATTAGTAAGGATGACACATTCCTACCTTACAATTATTTGGATATCATGTGGCAAGGAATTGACACAACAACATTTTTAATGTTACAGGGATCGTGATTTTGCATTGTGCTTTCCATCCACATCATTTGGGTAATCAATATACCATGGCTAGTTGTATCATTGATTTATGGAATTAAAATATTTAATTCTATTGCCATAATGATGGGATCCCATAGGGTCACACCATATGAAAGATTAAAAGAAAATATATTAATAAAGCATATGTGATATGTTAATTATAAGGAGTTATAATTAATTTGTACAAATTATATATTATTAATATATGAACAATTTTATGACATGAAGATGTTATAAAATAATCCTAGTAATATTTAAAGTATGTGTGACATATTTTAAATAGCTTTAGACACATGAGAGATGCATATAAATTAATATAAAATATTAATTTATATGTTGGCCTTTTAAAGTATGAGATTGTGGACTTAATTTAATATTAATATGATTAGTATGTTTAAGCCCTAAGCCCAAATACATTATATTTCAGCTGGGGAGAATTGATTAGTAATGGCATGATTTAAGGAATATTAAATATGTCATTAAACCTAATCAATTTCATAAAAGAGGAGAGAAATTTCGGGACAGATTTTTAGGTAACTTTGAACAGAGATTTGAAAGAGCAAACATTAACTATTTTGGACGTATGACCTATGGAATTTGAAGCCCTTTGAGTCTAGAATCCAACAGTGAAGGTTTCAAGTCGGTTGGAGTTACCTAGAGAAAGATATATCAGTTTTAGTACCGAAAGGTCAGAAATTCTGTGTATATTCTCTTGGCCGAAATTTGTCTCTCTCTCTCTCATTCTCTCCCATTTTCTCTCATGTGTTGAGATCTAGAAATCCTTTAAGAATATTTCAGAAATTAACAAGAGGGTTATACTAGGATTAAGGTTCTACTTGTTAATCTCTTAAGATACAAGTATTTCTTTAATCTTTCGATAAATACTTAAGGAGGCTCGTCATTTGAAGGGCTAAAGCACAACCACCGTTGAGAGAGAAAGGGAATAAGAAGTTGCTAAGCGAACAACCCTTCTTAATTTGATTTGGAGATCAAATTTAAGGTATTATATTATTCTCTTCTTAATTAGGCTAATTAATATTGTTTCTTGCACTTGCATTAACTAGATCGTTTGTTTTGAGTCGAATAAAATTTTTGTTTTATTCCTTGCTATCTAAGCATCAAAACATTCACTAAAAATATACCGATGTGGACAATTTGTAGATGTTCATTATTCGACTTCTTGATTCACATAAAAATAAAATCAAAACGTGGTAATTTTTTATAAGAACGTAGTGAAAATTATATAGATCACATCTAACGGTTTTATTTTGACATTTATATTTTAAATTTTGATTATTATCTTTTTAAAATTAGAGATACGGTGGAGGTACAAAACTAAATAATATATTAAACCGAACTAAATATAAAAAATAAAAATAACAAAAATAAATATTAAGTAAGTTTCTATTTGTTTAGTTGAACCGAAATAAGAAAAATTAAACTGAATCAATTATAAAAAAAAAAAAAAAAAAAACCAAAGTAATTCAATAGTTGAACGGATCCGAACCATTTAATATGACATTTAACGGTTCGATTGAAAACTAAATAAATCAGACCCAATTAACACCATAATAGCGGCCATAGCTGGGTAGCCTAGCAAGCGCTCAGAACAGCGAAGAATCGAAATATGGGCCGGGCCCGAATATAAACAACCAGCCCAAATAGAAATAGGTCATACAACAAACTTATGCCATTCTGACTTCTTAGAAGATCAATCAATCTTCTAAACTTGTCAAGGTATTATATGTGCCTTCATGTATAAAAACAACTCAATTCCATGACCTCTCAAATTATCTTATTGAAAATTATACTCTTTCCTTAGATTTTATTCATTATTTAATTGGACGAGGGGAAGAAATACAAGATTGCAAAGTACCACAGTGCTATTAACAACAATGTATCAAGTATAAATTCTTCAAACAATTTTGATCTCGATTGATTTATCTATGTCGAATATACCAACACATAGATACCAAATCTTTTTGTGAATACATTAAAAAAAGACCAAAAAAAAAACATTTATGGCCTTGGAATGAAAATAAAATCAATCGAAGGCAGGGAGGGCAAAAATTGCCAAAAAAAGTTAAGGATGGGGTAAAATTAAAATTAGAGGATCGAATTAATCAATGTAAATTAAAAATGCATCCATTTTCATATATTATTTTTAATAAGTTTCTATAAATAAAAAGTAATGTTTAATGAACCAAGTTTGGATTATGTGCTGAGAGAGAGTTTAAAAATTAAATGAATGTGGTCCATGCAGATAGATATCTGGCAGACAGCCCAACTGGTTTGGTTAAAAACCATACCGCACCAGACCAAATTAGGTTCTGGGCTTCTTCTTTTTTCAACACCAAACTTTATTTTCAGGTAAACTGGTTCCATATGTATAGCCTTTTTAATTGGTAACATGCGGCACTTCATTATCAGGCAAATCAATGCTTTATACTATTAGTAAGTCTATAAAGAATCTTAATTGCTAATCTATAACTGGTAAAGGTAAAAGTCATGTTTTGAATTTCAGAAAATAAAAAACACTAGAAAAGAGAAGATTTGGTAGGTCCATACTCCATACATATATATATATATATTTTTTCCATGTGTATGGAGTATGGACTATGGAGTATTGGAGCACAAGAAAAGATAGCAATGGATTTCCATTTGCATAGCACAAGCAAAGTAGAACTAGACCTCTCAACTCACGCCAATGCCAATAGGCAATAATAGCCACTACTTCTGGAGTTGTATGAAAATTTATCTTACCATTTTTTGAATAGTTTGGTAGCTTCATATTTGTACAAGGAAATTGTTCTTATCATATTGTTGAGATATCTCATTTTTTTTTTTTTTGTAGCTTTACTGTGGCAAGGTCTCTAATGACAATGATTGGAGAGATCAAAATTAATGATAAGTAGATAACATTTTCTTCCAGTGTATAAATTATAGAGTCCTACTATATCATCGGTGGCATTTAAGGACGGATGCTTTTGATTTTCTCTTTCCACTTCTCGTCAGTTAGATAGAGATACCTCAAAAATGTCCGGTACACTATATAGATTATAGTGCCGGCAGTGCTATTTGTTTTAATTTGACATGATTCTTTTTTATACTTCTCTGACTCCATATATTCCTTGTTTATTTATTATTTTTGGTTCTACTAGTATTTCGTATATCCTGAACCATGCTAAACATTGTCTTACCATATACAAGTGGCATAAACAAACCTTTGGCGAATTTTCTAGTTACGGATGCTGGATTTTCGTTAGGATAGGGCAAAAAATTATCGAATCGGGTTCAAATTCATTAGTAATCGGATTCAAATCCATTATATAATCGGGTATTAGAGTTCTACGACTAGTAATTCAATATTACCATTCACCAATCACAAATTCAATCTACCAATTAAATAGGGTTGTAACTCTAAGATCGAAAAATTGAATCTACCAATCAATTAGGATTCAAATACCTAAATTCAATCTAAAATTTCAAATCCTACATTTGCAATTTCATAAGACCCAAAAATATAAAAAAAAAAAAAAATGAGAAGTCTAATTTACTACAAAGAAAGCAGAAACATGATTTTCTTTTTTCTTTTTTTCGAATTAGCAGAGAGGAGAAATTCTTTTCGTTTTCATTTTTCACATCACAAGCTCAAAACCTAGTTCACATCTCTGCTGTTGGGCTCACGTCAAGACCAGGGTAAGGCAATTCTCTTTTTCGTGTAAACTAAATTTGAATTTTTGGTGGCATTTCATTTAAAATGTCACTGACTCAAAAACCTATCAATTAGTCTTCAAACAACGAATTCATACTATTAAAATCGATCTACTTTACGAGTGATGTTTTTACATACAAATTTTACAAATTTCGATGACATTTAGTATCAAGTCAAATAAAAAATAATAATATATTTTCTTATCTTTTCAATTATAATGCTATATAATTATTGATATTTTTAACTAAAATTTGCATTTAGTAACCATATTTAAGGCTAAAAAGCAAAATTATAGAAATTACATAATAAATTTGATCACTAACCCCTGTTAATCCGACAAGCAATTAACATAAGGACACGTTGTATGAAAAAAAAAAACATGGGATGGAAAGTTTGACAACATGATTAAAATTAGGTCACAATCTGTACAACCCATTTACAACCCATTTTGATGGTGAGAATATAGGATTTGGTCATGTTAGGTAGAAGGTTACTATTCCTCTCATGCTCAACACTAATCCAATTATTCAAATATTCAATCATGGAATCAGCCAATTTCATAATCTTTTATTCTCTATCTCCCTTTTTCACATGAAAAATCAGATCTCAAACTTGGTCAATTATGCAAACCACGCAAAATTGCATATTTATTCAGAATTTAACCCAACAACAATTCGGTGGACCTTCACTGATAGCAACAGGCAATGTAAAAAATAAAAATAAAAAAGAATCGAAATACTCACAACCTACTTATTATTCCTGCGAATGTGTAATTAATACATATCCACATTTTTTTTTATTAGTTTCTGGTTTTTGCTTTGCTTTGCTTCATGACAAATTGACAAGTATATTTGAACAGAATATTTATAGATTTGTTAAAATACGGGAGAACGCATTTTATACGCCATTCACATTCACATACGACCAACTTTATAATAATAATGATGGAAAATGAAATAGAAAATAGAGAGTAGGTCACTTTCTAGATGTGGGGTTCACAAAAACACTATCACAAACTTTAACCTCACATGCAATTGACAGCAAGACACTTCAAATCACGCTAAAAAACATATTTAAAGTGCATCCTCTTAGCTGGCGATGCTATGGCTCTAAATCTATTCTAAGGTTTGTCTAATAAATAATAAACCTAACTACCAAACACGAATCCGAATTATTCGTCCGAATAAACTAAAACTAAAAATTAAAATTAAATTAGATCCACACTATTACTATAGCTGTCACACTCACACTACAGTCCATTCTCGTTTTTCAACCCCTAAATCTTTTTAATTAAATAAAGACAAAGCAAGTAGGAAGCAGGAAGTACCCTCTCAATCTCACCATCTGGACCGTTCCTTTCAACCTCGCTAAATCTGAACGCATCAGGACCGTCCATCTGTTGCATTAGATTTATGCAACGCACGTGCTTTCCACTGGTGGTGTTTCCCAGTTTGCGTTACAGCTGGCTTCATCTTCATGCTATGGTGAGTGGTGACGCCACCCCACCCCACCCCACCCATCACATTAGATTTTTTTTATTTACTTGATTAATTAGATTAACAACATTAGTAACAAAAACTAACAGTTGATCAGTGATCACTGAACTAAGGTGGCAGTGTTCAGCATCCAAGTCCAGATCTGGCAACAATACATTTACAAATGGTAATTGTAACAGAAATTTAATGGGAAATGAAATTAACCAAGAAAAAGGAAAAAGACAAAACGAAATTACAGAAAGAATCCACTAGAAAATGAAATAATACAAACAGTGGAACCACTAAACTCTCCCGATCTCTCTCTCTGACAGGTCTCAAACAAAATAAATAAAAAAGATCAGAATGAAATCAGATAATGTCGATCCACAAACTAAAAATGATCTCCAGATAGAGAACAAATAATGATAATAACAAACATTAATTATATGTGCGAAAAATTAAAACCCCACCCCCACTCGAAGAACAGATCTCAACAGATCCACATCCATCGGACTTAAAAGGCATAGGCGACAGCGGCAGCGATCCCAGCAGAGGCGATCCAGGAGGCTGAGAATCCAGCGGCGTTTGACTGGCTAGGGGTAGTGCCAGGAGCCTCTGTTGGTGTTTCGGTGGATGGAGGAGCAGGAGGAGAAGCGGTTGGTGAGCCCTCAGGAGTCAAAGTAGGAGTGGATGCGGGGGTGGTAGCGGGCGGCGTGGTTGCAGGGGCAGGGACTGCGGCCGGTGGTGGAGTCGCCGGAGGAGGTGAGACGGGTGCCGGAGTTGGAGGTGTCACCGGAGCGGGAGTTGGTGGAGTCGCAGGAGGAGGCGAGACGGGTGCTGGAGTTGGTGGAGCCTTGGTTGGAGCGGCGGCGGGAGCGGCGCCAGGGGCCTGAGCAGAGGCGGAGATGAAGAGAACGGCGAGAACTGCGGCGAGGAAGTGTAGGCGCGCCATTGTCTGTCTGGATCTGATTATGATTCTGATGTAGAGAGAGAGAAGAAAGAGAGTGTGGAGTGAGAGTAGATCTAGGGTTAGGGTTTAGAGTGAGAGGAGGTGTGAGTGGCGTTGGAAAGGGTATAAATAGAGGGGTGCGATCGGAACCAAAGGTGATATTATATTTATAATAACTACGCGCTTTGTGACATCGCTGTATTAAATGCTGTCCCAGATACTGATAATTTACAGGATTAAACGCTTTGTTTGATCTACGTACACTCGTACAGTGTAAACTAAATCAATTTTATTAAATTATGGAAAATCTAAGAAATGCAAAAATAGATTTAAAAATAAAAGGAATCCAAAAGATGTATATAAGCTATTCATGTAAAAAAAAATATTAGCTCTGTAAGAAAATAAAAAATATATTAGCTCTGTAAAAAGAAAATACAATGAATTTTAAATCAAGATATTAGCATCACCGTTGTGACGGTGTTGTCATACCACATTACACAATTGTGGAAGAAATATAATTACCAAACTATACAATGCCCTTAAAATAAAATAAAATAAACTATTGTGACATGATTTAGTCATTATTTCAGCTTATTATTAATGTTATTAAAATACAATGGACCTACCGCTTATGCAGTATATATATGTTTATAAAATACAATTCATTAAGTAACGCCACATATTCAATAACAGACTCGAATTTTTTAAATATTCATGTGGTCAGACTTACAAATTGAATCATTCAATAAATCTAAATTTGTGCCAGTATATTAAGGTAAAATATTTTCATTTTTTTTTCAATAATTATATTGAATACTGTATAATTTAGTTTCCTCTGAAGATTAGGACCAAAAGATAAACTTTTATTAAAGAGTCACAAAGTAGGTGGATTAGTTAAAATAGATGACAATTTGGTGCTGGATAACAAATTGACCGATTTTCATTCCTAGAACTAGAAGGCTAGAATCGTAGCATCTGTCTTTTACATGGACTCGGCGCGTAGCGTTGTTGTTGCAGGTACTTTCCACTGAAGGTGTCGGTCCTTTACTCCCTTTGTACGGTGTTTCTTTTGTTGCCTCGATCAGTGTGTAAATTTTCCATATATCCTCTACAACGAGGTGCACTTACTTCACTAAAATCACCCGATCGTCTTCCTCTGTGATTCGTGTTATATCTAAATCGAATGTAATTGCACGCTGAGGGACGTACTTCCCTTGTTATAAAGCTGGAGAGGATCGTAATCTGTTGGGTGTGGTCATGTGGTGGTTTCCTTTGTTTGTTTGTTTCTTTGATTTTGAGTTCCGTGTTGAACCAAATGAGTTAATATCTTTAACGGGTAAAGCGTGTGTTACTGACATTGGGACCCTCCACCATTTACTTCTGAACAATTGCCGTATTGCATAAATATTCTTGTTCAGTTTCTTTCCAAAATATTGTTGAATCTGACAAATTACAACAGTAACGAGATATTTGTCCCACATTATCCATAACAAATTTAAACCTAAATACAAATATATTTTTTTTAAAAAAATCTTGGCAGTGACTGTCAAATATATTTTATACAAATATCATTGTTAGATGTACTATTTAGTAATTATAGAAAAAAAATGAATTGTCTTTGACTTATATTTATTATATTTGAAATTATTTTGGAATTATTTTGGAATTGTGAATATGAATTATAATTTTTGAGAACATAATTGGTTTTGGACAAATAAATTCGGGCGTTGTTTTTGTTGACTTATAAAAGTAGAAAACGTAGAGATAATGATAAAATTGAGATGATTAAATGCACAAAATGCAGGATTAAATAAAGACGAAATCATTGATCAATTGGGCGAGCGGTGGTTGGCTACAAAGCTGGCCTTTCTTTCGCCAACCCTATTTTTTTATTAATCTAATTATTTCAAACAATTTAATACATTATCTGAACTCTCAAGTCTGAAGTCTGAAGTATAATAATACTAAAATGAGTAAAGATTTTGTCCCCCATCATTTAGTCCTCTAAATGTCTCCCTAACTAACTTATCCATAAAGTACAATGGGGACCACTAACTAATTGGGATAACACAATAATTACTTGGGGGACCACTTAAATTTAAAAATATTTACAACTGGTGGGCACATGTATGAACACTTATGCGCGCAAGTATTCCTATATAATATATCAAGTATTCATACCTAAAATATTAAGTATTTAAACAAAAAACTGGACATCAATTTTCTTTTCTCCATAGTCACACACTCATCTTTTACATGTTTTTAGAAGTGGTTTTTTTTTTCTCCATTTAATCTAATCAATATTTCTAACGATCCGTGAGAAATTTTGCAAATCTAAAACTACGAATGTTTTCTACGTAATTTTTTCTTTCAAATGAGATCCATGATGAAGTACTTTCGGGTTCTTCGTCGTTCAAGTACTCCTACCTTAGCATGCAAGTATTCATATCTCGTCGAGCAAGTATTCATACCTTGTAGTGTGTATACTTTCAATATTATAGTGTGAATACTTACATTATTTTAGTAAGATTAATTTTATTGATTTTGTTATGTATACTTTCAATGTTCTAGTATGAATATTTTATATTCTAAAAAAAAATAGTATGAATATTTTATATGTTTTAGTATGAATACTTTGCAATATGAATATTTTATAGTAATGATACTTTGAAAGTTATATTATGAATAATTTGCAAAGTATGAATACTTGCTCGTTGAGGTATGAATACTTGCATGTCGAGATATGAGTACTTAAACGACGAAGAACCCGAAAGTACTTCATCATGGATCTCATTTGAAAGATAAAATTACGTAAAAAATATTCGTGGTTTTAGATTTGAAAAATTCATCGCGGATCGTTAGAAATATTGATTAGATTAAACGGAGAAAAAAAAACCCACTTCTAAAAACATGTAAAAGGCGTGTGACTAGAGAGAAAAGAAAGTTGATGTCCAGTTTTTTGTTTAAATACTTAATATCTTAGGTATGAATACTTGATATATTAATTATGAATACTCGCGCGCATAAGTGTTCATACATGTGCCTGCCAACTGTAATTTTTTTTCAAATGTAAGAAGTATCTCAAGTAATTAATGTTTCTCCTAGTTAGTTAGTGGTCCCCATTGTATTTTTTTATGGATAAGTTAGTTAGAGGGACATTTAGGGGATAGAATGGAGAAGACTATTAGTCGTTCCCTACTAAAATTAGTTGCATCCGCATAAATTGCTATAATTCAAAACTCAATACAACAATAAGACGCAAGTACAGACAACCGTTGGATCAAAGCGTGTGTAATTTGCAAATTTTCACATGTACCCCTTGAATCATTGAAATATTCCTTAACTGAAAATAAAAACATGGTAATTTAGTGTGATAAAAAATGTAAAATATGCCAATGTTAGAGGTGAAACTAGAAAATTATAATTGAGGAGACGAGATTGAATAAATTACTGTAGTATAATTTATTTTATAAAGTGAGCTAAAAGTGTATATATGTAATAAGAGGAGGGATCAAGTTACACCTTTTTTTTTTGACACATTTTGACACCTACTATTTTCAAAGTCCAAATAGTCGATCCAAACCTTTCAACATGATTAATATACTAAAATGTGCTTGGAGATCAAATTTTACATTTTTTTGAATTTTTTTGCTATTTATTAAGATGGTTACAAAATCGTTGTTTTCGGACCATTGAAAAACAACTATTTTGGAACCATCTTAATAAATAGTAAAAAAATTCAAAAAAATATAAAATTTGATCTACAAGCACATTTTAGTATATCAATCATGTTGAACGGTTTGGATCAACTATTTGGATTTTGAAATCGCAAAATTAAACTATAAGAAAAAACAATGTCATGATGTGTCAAAAAAAGGGTGTCCTCATGTAATAATTATAAATAAAATTGTTATTTTTTTGTTTTTTTTATTTTATTTTGGATTGTTCTACAAATAAGTACCTTTAGATCTGGAAATTTTTTAAATGAAATGTCCTTTAATTTTGTACAAATTTTATTTTAAAGCAAAAGTTTTTGGCCCTCAAGAAAAAAGGAAATGTTAGCCTCTTACATTTTTCAAATTTTATGAACAAATTCCCCAGTTTAAACCCCAAATTTAACATTTTTTAGTTATACCGCCCGTATATTTTTTTCTTCATTTTCATTTTAGTCCTTTTTAAGGTGTTGATATATATAACTATTCTAAGTACTCTTTTCAAATCTGTTTGACATGGATTTTTCAAATGTTGATTATACTAGCCGTTGGGGATTGTAACATATCACCTCACAGAGAGCTACAAGTATTAAAAATAATGAATTAATATTGGTGATAGTGATAAAACAAGTGGTAACAGTCAGAACTAATTAATATTTTTAAAATAATGACAGGAGAGAGAAATGATTGGTTAGGTGTATCCCTTATCAGTGAACCATTCCAAGTCTATAATTATCTAAATTAATTCAATATTAATAGTTTGCAATTTTGTTGGCCTCTGCACATGGAGAGATCAATAAATGCTCCATAAGGCAATAATCTTTTCTTTTGGCCACTTCCTCTGAAGGGTTAACAATACTTTAAATTCCTATGAAATATTGTATAAATTCACAATTAACCTACCCATCTTTAACTCAAACAATAATGAATGGTGCAATATATTAAGCTTTATTAAAATCCAATTAATAGCTCATAATTCATAAATAGGAAGTCTGTTGAAGTACATACCTGATTTAGATAGACAATAATTTCAAACTGTTTTAATAATTGTACGATAATTTTTAAAAAGATGGGTCAATTTGAGACTTGAGACAAATGATTCGAGTGACATCCAACCTAAATTTGACTACTCAACATTATTTCTCAAATTTATTATGAATATATGACTGTTTGAAAAAACAAATATTTGCAAAAAAAAAAAAAGTTTTTATAAAAATTATGTTCCATAATAAAAATAATAATATTTTTTCTCTCACTCCAGATATACTTTTGACTCCGCCTTGATGAAGTCCATACATAAAATTATCTCCTCTTTGAGAGCATTTCTTGGCACATAGGATCAAAATCACAAACTTTTATTGCATTATTACTTGTGAAGTCGAATTTGAATATTGGTAAGATTCAATTTATCAGTGATTTTAATCTCGTTTCTTCACTTCTAACGTAATACATGAAGACAATTTAGTTTTTTTTTTTTATTTAATATCAATTTATTTACCAAAAGTGATTTAACATTTATTTTGTTTTAATTTAACTTTACTTGCTAAACACAAGGATGATTTGCATTGTTTATGGTTCGCACATTGTAAAATAATATTCATATAATTAAATGTATAATAAAAACTTGGTATTTCCAACCTGAAATCTCACGTGGAAAATTGACCGTTAATGGTTAATAAATATTAAATAGTCTTTTTCACATGACTAGGTGTTAGACTGTTAGATGAACTGTTAATTTTTAAAATTTGAAAAGGATACGCGCAACTTCTTGTAGCGTAACTTGTGAGTAAATAAGAAGTAAATTTTAAGGTAGGAAGTACAACTGTATATGGCATCTGTGTGCTTTTGTTGGTATAAATATAAATTAGCTGTTGAAGGCCAGAACAGGACACCTCCAGTGGTGTCAATACTGGAGGGACAATGTCCAGTTGTCTAGAACTTGCGAGGTAGATGCAACGACAGCTGGAGCAAGCGTTGCTTTTGTTTGCCTTTTAACTTAAAACTTGTGGTTTGTGGCCAAAGTTACTTGCGATACAAAACAAAATCAGGCATGTTTGGTTTGGTTTGTGTCCAAGTTCCAAAATTGAATGAAAACAAGGAGAAAAATTGTACTTTGTCAAAAGTCAAAACAGCTCTTGTCTTGATATTGGTATTATTTGTATTGGATATTTGGATGGTATCAACCCCATAATTTGTTTCTTGCTTTTGAAGTGTATACTTTTGAGGAATGAAAATTTAGTTGTTAGGAAAAATTGTTTGATTGCTTCATAAGAAAAGTTATCGCAATGCTACTAATATATATATGTCATTTCAAATCAAAATGTTTAGTGCTAAGATGTTGAGGTAATAATTGTAATTCGGATTTTAAAAATGTGGAGTAATTGTAATGATGTAAACTAAAAGTGTTAAAATCCATAAAATTTAGGAAAAAAAATCATGTACATACTTCAAAAACTCAGAAATTAACGTTTTTCTTCCATTAAAATTTATAAGATCATCTTTACCCTTTTAAATTTTGAAAACTCACAAATTTATCTAATTAATTGTCTTTTCTATTAAAATTCATCTTAAATTTATGACTACCCATTTTACCCTTACTTTAAAAAAAATGTAGTATACTTAAGATAAATGTCCAGTCTTCTGATTGGTAGATTTGTGAGAGCAAATGGTTCTTTCTCTTACATGTGACACACCACAAAGCGTATACCTAAATTGCACTGTGCATGCGTCACAAGTAGAGAAATGAACTGTTTGTCTTCAAAAATCGACTAATTAGAAGGCTGAACAATTTTCCTACACATAATACATATTTTTATTTGATTTAACAAAGAGTAAAATGTGTACTCTATAAATTTAAAATGAGTTTTAATAGAAACAACAATAAATTGGATAAATTCGTGAATGTTTAAAATTTAGAAGGATAAATATGATATCACGAAATCTAGATGGAAAATACGTAATATTTTAGTTTTTGAAGAGTATACATGAAACTCCCCTTATAATTTATTGAGAGATAATTAATTACCAAAAAAATTGGAAAGAGAAGAAGGAAAGAACATTTTTGCCAAAATATATACACATCGGTAGAAATATCATTCAATGGTTTGTTAATTTCATTTACACCGACTTTGTTCAAGTTAGTTAATAGAAAATATTTCTAACAATAAAGTTTTCATTAAAACTATTTTTCAAAAGGAGCCTTTTGCTTTCTTTCGCAATGATAAGTCACATCACAGATAGCTGTTGAAATTTTGACAAAGATATACAGCAACAGCCGGCATTTTTTTTCCATAACCAAAAAAATAAATAAAACAATAATAATAACCACATCTTCAACAAAATTTCACCCATAACTAAACCGTCTCCCGGGGGAGCGGTTTACACCCCTACCAACCCGCCCCCCAGTGGGGCGGTTTACCCCCAGACCAACCCGCCCCCCCAACGCCCCCTGGGGGGACGGTCTTCCTTTTTTTTTTTTTTTTTTGGAATATGAATCTAAAAATGAGAAATATATAGATAAATTATAAACCTTGTTTTTTTAAATTTATTTACTCTTATAAAAATAAAATTAAAAAGTAATAATCTAATATCTTTGCTAATCTAATCGGCCCAAATCCAAAGCTGCTGCAGACGACTATGCAAATCGAATTACATTCGATTACTGTTTTCAACAGAATTTAACAAGCATTGGATGTAAACATATACAGAGATTGAAATTTAAACAAAACAAGCATATCTCTGATACTCAAACCAATACACGAACCTAATTATCTAAATATGCTTTACCTTTTTAAGACAAAATCAGGTGATATATTCCATATAATGTTCCTATTTAGACTACTACTAATTTGCAAAGAGACGCCTACGCTTCTTAGGATCAATGGAACCAGTAAACTATATTATAATTACAGGAAATTAAATTCATAAATTTGGTTTGCTAGAGCATGTACCTTCCAGTCCTTGAAATCGAACCGGAAGACAAAATGCTTGTATGAGACTTCTCTTGTGGCAATTGCACTTGCTGCTGGTGCATTTCTCAGTGCTGAAAAGTATTTTTCAACATAAGAAAATTCAGTTGAGACACTAAAAATCTTAAACTTAATTTTTGAGATACTAAACAACGTTTTTTGTCACCACTGGGGCTTGAACCCGCGTCCCTTGGGTGAGAGTCACACACTCTAACCAATATACTACAAAGTCTTTCATGTTACAATATATACATACAATAAAACAGTAGTTTTATAACTTTCAATTCAAATTATTTTAATGCAATTTTTTTAAGTAATTAATGATATATATTTTTTTAAATAATGTTATTAAGTAAGATTGAAAAAAAAAATTATTTTAAGATCTTGAAAAACAATTTGAGGACATAAGTAAGTAAGATTTAACATTTTTGTTTGCTATTGTAATGTTTTGTATGTGCATAAAGAAAATAATAAAAATTAGTATCTCAAAAATTAGAATCGCCAAAAAATGTGGGAGGGGGGGGGGGTTTAGTATCTCAAAAATGTTTTGTTTGCTATTGGTTATGTTTTTGTATGTCCATTTTTTAACCTTTTTTCCCTTCAACGAATCAGAATTGCCAAAAAATGTCGTTTAGTATCTCAAAAATTAAGGTTTAGAATTTATCTATATATTTCTCATTTTTAGATTCAGATTACAAAAAAAAAAAAAAAAGAAGACCGGGGTGGGTTGGTCTGGGGGTAAACCACCCCACTGGGGGGCGGGTTGGTAGGGGTGTAAACCGCCCCCCCAGGAGACGGTTTGGTTATGGGTGAAATTTTGTTGAAGATGTGGTTATTATTATTATTTTATTTATTTTTTTGGTTATGGAAAAAAATACCAGCAGCAACAGCCGCAACTATATATATATCATGAAAATTATCGTACATAGCAGATATTATTAAAGATATATGCTTTTAAAATTGATCTAAATATTAAATTATATCGAAAGTAATATAACAAATTTCAAGTTTTCAATAGATAACATAAACCTCATACTAAAAAATCATAACAGATGAAATATGTCAATGAAAGGTTGGAGGTCAAGCCACCAAACTATTTAATACATTTGTTATTACAACAAAGGATTTCATCCATTTAGGTTTCGAATTCATGATCTCTCACATAGCAACCATGTGTCTGAGCCACTAGACCAAAGTTAGTTCTCAACAGATGAAATATGCTATTATCTCTATAAACATTGCTATATTTATTGTACAAAATGAAAAAAAAAAATCGATACAACATGAGTATATATAATAATGACAGGTATATATATGTCAACCAGTAATTACATTAATTGGCACATGTTGTACCAATTAATGATATGTTTTCAACAAAAGTAATCGAAAATGATTACTGCTGATATGTTGTTGATTTCAGATATCATATAGTTTATTATATTAATTTGTAGCTGATGAAGTACCGTAAGGAAGCCGTCAAGTTGATTAGTAGTTATTAAATATTAATATTATATTCCCTCATTGCTTTCAAAATTAGCCTTTTAGGCCTTTCGATTACGGGTGGCGATCACTTGTGTTAATAGGAAGATGCATGAAATTAAATATAATAATTTTCAGAGTGAAATTATAGTACTATATATGTATACATAGCGTATATTAGTCCGTACTACAAATTAATACTTTTATTTTTAAAATTCAAACAATGAAATATTCAATATGATTTTCATATGAATTTGTACATGCAAACTATTTTTAAACTTTTTAAATTCTCGTACTATTTTTCTAAATAGGTAAAAAATCACCACTTTTGAATTGTCTAGCTACCCATTTAAAAACAGTAAAAAGATATTCTAAAAAATGTAAAAGTTGATCAAGTACATTTTTCAAATAGAGATCATGTTGAATGGTTCGGATTGATTTTTTAAATTTTAAAAATAAAAATATTAATTCATGATAAGAACTAATATGCGCTATGCATAGTATCATAAGTCTCCCATAATTTTCAACATAAGTGTGACGATCATAGACTAAATATTCAAGATGCAACATTGGAATTGTACAATTATAGAAAATTGGGGTTAGAGTGTAGAGTTTAATTGGTAATTTAAACTATGTTATAGATCAAGTCAAGTTTGATTAAATTAAAATATATATCATATTAATGCAGCATATATAGCAGCTAAATGACTATAGGAGATACTGTAATTGGCTTTAGCGGTCAGCTATAACGGTCAAAATTTTAAATTTATTCAATTACATCATTAATGTCTGAAACAGCTATAACAATGAAATAGCTAGTGAAGAATATATTAATGAATAATGATACAACAATCTGCTTTCCACAGAATAAGAAGTCTAGAAAGCCTGAATTCCAAATTAATAATTAGCAACCCATTCATTGAAAACGAAAAGAAAAATTATAGAAATTAATATTTTTTTTTAGTGTACTATTCTTTTCCATTTATCTTAAAAACAGGGAAAGAAAGATTTCTATTATATGTTTACACAGAAACCAAAGGAGTATAAATTTTTGGGTCAACTTGTAACAGTCAGCTAGTGTCAAAATTAGAATAGTGTTCAGTAAATATTAATAGAAGTTAGTACCTCCATTTTTTGTTTTTAATGATTTGTGATTTGATCTGGCAGCATCACCGACCATTACGCCATCATTTTGGGATATTTGTCTAATTCCTCTGCAATCAAAAATTTGTAGAAGCCAATTACAATTCACTCCATTTTTATAACTAAATTCTGAAAAATATGTATTAATTGTAATGAGCTGAATTAAATATTTTGGGATATTTACAATCAACACTTACAATTCACTCCATTTTTTATAACTGAGTTCACGATGATACTTCATTCGAAATTAATTAAATGTTATGGTTGTTGTCCTAAATGACTTAAAAAAGTAAAATTAGGAAACACTTCAATGGCTCTTTAGGTCTTACAACCTATAAATGCACATCGTATTGAGGCTTGAAATAACAATATAATTCAATAAAATAATTATCTTTGTTTTCTCAAAGTTTATCTTATAAAACAAAATTTAGGATTCTAGGTGGATTTTACTGAAGAAATTTGACAGGAGCCGGAGATGTTTAAAAAGAATACATGATGGTACAAAGGCTCCCAAAACAAGAAATTAAATTAAAACAACAATAGAATAGATGAATGAGTCAGGCACTCAACTGAGCCTAGTGATTTGAGTATTTGACCCATGCCTCTCAAATAAATACCACTTGATACAACATGAGCACACAATTTAGAGTAGGAATCAGATGTTTCCGTTAGTCAAAACCCAGACGCCAGGTTCATTCAATAAATGCTTGTTGTCATAACTAATTGCAGCAAGACCCACCGCACCAGTTGCAAACCAGGTTGGAAGATTCTGGCACCTCTTAATATAAAAAATATAATTTCCTTTCTTTTTTTTTTTTTTTTTTTTTCCTCTTACCAGAAAGCCTAGACTTGCCAGAGCTGTGTCACACAAGTGGAATTTTCAATTTTTTTATTTTTTATGGAAGAGATAATGGGATGATAACCATACTAAAAAAACAACTTGCTTAACCATTACAATACTAAAGAAAAAGGAATAAACCAAAATTGTATTTCATTTTTGTCAAAAATATGATTTAATTCTTTTTATTTTATAGTCATACTTGTTGATATATATATATATATATATATATATATATATATATATATTTTGAATAAAAACTACTGGTGATTTGGTTCTCTAATCTCTATAGTAGTATAGTTCTATAAACTGCAGAGGCCAGAGGGTCATATGCAATTCATTTTTGAGGTGACGGTCATATGCAATTATATGCTGTATGGGGACAGCCAGTACACTAAAAAAAAAGATGGGCCTTTGCCAATTTTTGTTGGCGCATGTGACAATGTTCACTCCTGTTAAGAAGAAAACAAGTTTCAGAGATTGCAGCAGGTTGATCTAATTATGTACAAAGAAACTTAATTGAGACATTTGCTCTATCTGTATGCAATGCCCTAACAATGTTTGGGTCTCTATTATTGCTAGCTAATTTTAGTTGGACTATTAATCATAGAGAGTTTCATGCTAATATTTTATTTTATAGTCCTCTGATATTTGGAAGAAATATGATAGAAACTGACATCTGTTTACCATGGAACAACCAACCTGTTCATACAAAAAAAATTAACCAACCCTTGATTACTTAGAAAAACTTAAAAAAGTTGTTGCATTGTGAAACTTAATTGGGAAAGGTTAATTTGGAAGAATTTGTGCAGATATCTCTGAATTGGATAACTGGAATATATATTCAATTGTCGTATTGCATTCAAATTCAATGCAATGAAGGTTTTCTGCTCTGTTTTGCTGCAACAATACCTGAACACAATTAGGATGATATTTTTCCTTAAATAATTAACCAATCCCAAAATAAATTTCATCAATTGTCACTATTAGAAAATTATTATTGCCAAGCATTCATACTAGGGCCACCAACTTAGGGCTGTAAATAGGGCTGATTAATGAGTGAGTATGAGCGAGTTGGGGTATGCTCATACTCGCTCATTAAGTTAGTGAGTTGTTAACGAGCGAGTCGTTAACGAGCGAGTTGTTAACGAGCGGGTTGTTAATGAGCGGGTTGTTAATGAGCGAGTTATGAGCAACTGAGCGAGTCACGAATTAAATATTACATAATTTAATAAAAAATTGTCCATAAACAAATTTAACAAAATCAAAACAATAATAAAAAAATAAGTATTAAACAGTAAAATTATACATCACTAAACAAGTCTTTTTTAGCGTCAATTATTTAAGGTTGGAGTATAGTAGTGGACTAGATCACTGGACTTTGGAGCTTCATTTTTTTCAATTTTAATTTCAATTTTAGTCAATTTGGGTCAGTAACGTTAGTTGATTTTTTTATTTATTCAATTTAATTTTAATTTAATAAATTGGGATTAAATGTGGCGGGATTAGATGTGGCAAATTCTTAATGAGCGAGTTATGAGCGAGTTGGGGTATGCTCATGCTCGCTCATTAAGTTAGCGAGTTGTTAATGAGCGAGTTACCTCGAATTCGTGCTCAACTCGTTTAGTTAATGAGCGAGTTATGAATTTGAGCGATTTTGTACTGCCCCACACCAACTAGTCCCGTATAGCCCAGCCAACTTCCAATGTTCATCGAATCTACAATTTATTCTTTTGGGTACGGTATACCTTTTTCATACTGTACGATTCTACTTTTCACGATGACAAATTAAACTAGCGAACTATTACATGAAACTCTCCATAAAATATCAATTTTCATGCGCCAATGCTCAATTGGAAATTTGATCTCTAGGGAATTTTATCACAGTAAAGAAAAATAAAACCAATTTCAGCAACATGGCACAGAATCATAAATTAATTTGGTTCACTTCTGTACTGTTTTGTCTATTTTGTGCTTATTCTAACAGTTGAGTTGTAGTTAGGCTCGGTACTGTGCTACTATGAAAGTCTGAAACCATTGCAAAATTAAGTTGGCACAATAATCTAGATTAGCTCTTCAATAATTTCAAATTTAAGTGTGCACTTTATCATTGTTGTTGTTTAGTACCCAACCTAAAGTTCCAATTATTGTTCGGATGACATTATTTAAAAAATTATTTGTTTCACTATGTACTATGCATCTTTGCATGTATAGCATTAGCATATATGTATAATATATGCTTGACAAAATATCATATAATATAGTCCCTATAACTGCTAAAAGATGAACCTTTTTATAATTTCTAGTACTCTTGTACTGGCTCCTTGTGGTTTCCACCTCAGGCAGGCTGGGCCCAGTTGAACTTAAACTCGGTTGGGCTACATGGGCTTATTTAATTTGAATTTTGTAAACCCCAACAAAATGGATAACACAACTCTTCAAAAACAATGAAGAATTCCGGAACAGTGTAAAGACCCAACTCCAATGACAGTTTTTATATATGGTATTTTTAGCGTTCTCTGCTAGTGATTATGTTATTTATTTTCTTTTTTCTCAGATCAACTGTAAACTACCACAAAACAGATCACTGACATGTTTTATAAAAATCAACATGAAGCGTTCTGCATTTCAATTTTGATCATCACTGCATACAATTTTTTAAGTATTAACCCTTGATTACTTAGAAAAACTAAAAAAGTTGTTGCATTGTGAAACTAGATTGGGAAAGGTTAACTGAGTACCGTACTCCTACTGATTTGGAAGAATTTGTGCAGATATCTCTGAATTGGATAACTGGAATATATATTCAATTGTTGTATTGACAATTTGACATTCAATGCAATGAAGAATTGCTGCTCTGTTTTGCAGTTTTGCTGCAACAATACCAGTACACAATTAAGAAGATATTTTTCCTTAAATAAGCAACCAGTCCTAAAATAAATTTTCATTAATTGTCAATATTGGAAAAATTATCATTGCCAGGCATTCATACTATACTAGGGTGATCACCAACTGGTCCCATATATGATGCTAACAGTACATATAACGTTTGGGGTCCGGTATACCTTTTTTCCATCCAATATACAATTTAACGCATGAAACCCCTATTGACTACATACAGTTTTTTTTTACCATTCTCCTTGTCAGTGTTGTAAAATGCGATCTATGTTGCCGCACATACGTATTCGGTTGTAATATGTATAGAAATCTGTATGTAGTCAATATATTCGGTTCTGCATATGTGGCAAGTTGAACATTGACTCAATTGGGCCACATATACAATTTAATGCTTGGAACCCCTGTTTTCATACGATAGGATACTACATTACTATTCGCAAAAACAAATTAGCAAATTAATGCATGAACCCATAGAAAATTAGCCATGTTCAGGCGCCACTTGTCATAGGATCGCCAAAACAAGTACTAAATTTGAGCTCCAGAGAATTTTATCACAGTAAAGCAAAATAAAACCAATTTTCAGTACTGAACATAAATTAATTTGGTTCACTTCTACACTGTTTTGTCTGTTTTTTGTCCAACAATTGGATATTGTAGATTGTAGTTAGGCCCGGTACTGTGCAACACTGATACCATTGCAAAAATTAGGCTGGCACAATAACCTAGATTATTAATTAAATAATTGGAAATTTAAATATGCATTTTATCAATGTTCCAATTATTATTTTCATGACATATATATATTTTTTTCTGTACTGGATTTCATATTCAAGTTATGTATATGCATCTTTGCATGTATAGCACACACACAGACACACATATATCTATGTATGCTTTACAAAATATCATATAGTGCCTATAACTGCTAAATGTTTCACCTTTCTATAATTTATTGTAGGAGTGAGTCTATGGTACTATGCATATCAAGAGTTGATCCATAATACGAGTCAATATTTCTATTTCAAAATCTTAATGGTTGATCCGAACCGTTCCATAATACGAGCCAATATTTCTGTTTTTAAAATCTTAATGGTCGATCTGAACCGTTTAACATGATTTTCATATGAATATCTACTTGCAGATTGAATTTTATATTTTTAAGAATTTGTTTACTATTTTTTAAGATAGGTAGAATTCACTTGATCTGAAAATTCTAGACTATAAAAAAACATTGATTTTCTATCTATTTTAAAAAATAGTAAACAAATTCAAAAAAATATAAAATTTGGTCTGCATGTACATATTCATATGAAAATTATATTGAACAGTTTATATTGACTGTTAGGATTTTGAAAATGAAAATATTGATCCATATTACTAATACGGACTAAAACGTGATATGCATAGTAGATAGACTCACTCTTATTGTAGTCCCGTACTGTTTTTCCATGTGGTTTCCACCTCAAGCAGGCTGGGCCAAGTTGAACATTGACTCGATTGGGCCACATTGACCTCAACAAAATGGATAACACAACCCTTCATTAACAATGAAGAATTCAGGACCAATGTAAAGACCTGGTATTTTTAGCTCTTTCTGCTTGTGATTATATTATTATTATTTTTATTTTTTCAGCAATTGTAAATAACCTGAGAACAGATCACTGAATTTTTTTGAAAAATCGACTCGAAGCATTCTGCGTTTCATTTTGAATCTTTGATCATCACTAAATAATGAATTGCAGAAATGAACTCTAATTTTGTCAACAAAGCTGCAGTAGTGCCATTGTCAACTAAGGCAGTATTTTTGTAAATATTATTATGCTTTTAAATATAACAAAATAATGATTAATGAAGATCGATGTTTTTTTTTGTTAATTAGTTTATAATTAATTGATGGTGAAAGAAGAAGAAGAGACAATTAATACTTCCTCTTCAAAAGTCAAAAACTATATATAAGGAAAATATGACATATTTTATCATGTTGCACTACTGCGCCAAACAAATTACAAATTCTCACAATTTCTAATTATATAGAGTGAAAGTAATTGCAACATTTTCTGTTTGACTTTCAGCAAGGAATTAATTTTCAAATTATAATAGGGGTAATCTCATGGAAAGTTGTAAAATGGAACATGTTACTCCTACGTAATTTGGAGATCCTATTTCCCATGCATGAATATGGAAGGGATAATGATTATTATTATTTTACGTCCAGTGAGTTAAACAAATGTTCAATTTTACGTCAGGCAAACAAAATGATGAATGATTATTATTTTATGATAATGTACTGAAATAATATTCGTCCTCCTTAGCATTAAAATATTTCCATGTTATATATATATATATTAATATTCGTACTCCTTATTCCCTGGTAAGTTTCCATGTTATATATATATATATATTAATATTCGTACTCCTTAGCATTACTAAAAAGAAAAAAAAAATGATGAATGATTATTATTTTAGGATAATGTACTGAAATAATCACCAAAAGTTAAAAATGTTTGGCATACAACCACATTAATTAAAGCTGTACAATAGCATGCACACATAGTATATGTGAACGGGCTGTAAAACTTGCAATTATTAATTAATATCAAAGTCCAAATAATAATACACAAAGCAAATAAAAATTACAAGCTTATTACCAGCCATTTAACCCTTCATCCCAATCTGAAAAAGTTAAAAAGAACTAGGCAACAACACTCATTAAAGTTCTGTCGGCGTAATATATACTCTGTCATGCAAATTTTAAACTTGGTAAGAGGGCAAACAGAGTTTGTTATTTCTCAGACTTTGAGGGCATATTTGCAAGAATTATATTGTTATGAAGTTTAATAGTTTTTTCCCTTTCCAGTCAATAAATTCCTCATCGCATTGAGAAAGTTACAATATATATACATTCTTTCCTCACCATTACTACAGCAGCAGCAGCATTATTATTAATAATAATAATAATAATAATAATAATAATAATAATAATAATAATAATAATAATAAATAAATAAATATATCAATATACGAGAAAATGATCATTTATAAGGTCACTGAACTGAATTTGTAGTCAAAGTCCCAATAGCTACCATTCGCAGAACAAGCATGGAAGTTAAATTTACAATCATCAAATCCAATACCAAACAAAAATAATACACAAATCAAACACAAAACAAGGTTCCTTGGGTCATGAATGTCCTGGATATATACTGCGCTTGGCCTTGCAAATTATATCGCAATTTGTTAAGGTAGTATGAGGCCTACAACTTAGCAAATCACATGCTTTTGCCATAAATAAGCACTACAAGGAACTGAGGCTCAACTTTATTCTGATCCAAACTGGAAGGAAAAACACAACTAAATATTATTCATTACATATATAATAACAAACTTCTAAAACAAAGTTCTTCGGGCTGATTGATGCTGCATGCAATTCAAATGTGTGAAAAGGCCTGCGATATGAAATTGAGCACATATTTTTCAATTGAAGTGTACATTTTAAGAAAACTTGAAAAAAAGAAGTAAAACAGTAGTTATTTTATACCTATTATTTAATAAATTTATTCTAAACTTAGGAATCTCTCATGTGAAAAGTAAACTTCAAAGAAAAAGCATGGTGGAATTGCAATTGGTCTGTTTAAGTGTGTTCAAAACAACAAAACAATTTAAAAATTAAATAATTCGTGGCAATAGAATAGATGATGGTAATTTAAAACTTATTCATGGAGAAACTTATTTATTTCATAAACATACAACGTACCTAGATTTTGTAAAAAAAAAATTGAAATAACAAAAAAGTGAAATGGAATAGATCTTGTGGGCAGGACGAAACAATGCAAATAGTGAATAAATAAGTAGAATCGTTAAAATCACGAAGATATAACAATTTTTTTTACGCAAATAAAATGAATAAAGACATAACAATTTTTTAACGCATTTTGACGTACACATTAATAATAATTATAAGGACAAAGTTCAGAATGCAAAATGAAAAATATATATATAAGTGGAGGCATACCTTGCATTCAAATTATTGAGGGTGATGTTGGTTGCCAGCTAGACAACACGACAGGTGAAATGAAATAGTTGGTGAGTTCCTTTAGCTAAACCCCCAAAATCAACAGGCATATCTACGCAGGCCATTCCCTTAAGGGAAACGAGGTGCTCGATGCCCTTTGGGACCTCCACTAGCTGTTCCAGTTCCCCCAACCCAATCTCTTCAAGGCTAACCATGGTGCCCTGCTCCATCTCCACTTGAATCAGATTAGGCATTGATTCCAAAATCAGCCTCTTCAATTTAGGAAACCACCCTGTCTGAAAAATTAATTGTTGTCCTTCATATGCTCTTTTGAGTGACAACTGCGTGAGGTTTCTGCAATGGGAAAGAGTTGACAGAGGATCATTTTGGAGTTGAGACCATCCAAGCATTAGCGTTTGGATACTATCTCCAGATATTTTGAATAAAGGCGATTGAAGCATGGATTCTTTCAGTTTTCCATTGAGATATAACTTTTGAAGTTGTGGGAGGTTCAGGCCTTCCAATTGGAGAATCTCTTCCTCATCACTTGCATAAATAGATAAGTGGGAAAGGGAACTCATCTTTGATAATGATTTGCATAATTCTACTGAGTGGTTTTCTTTCACATTCCATATCCGGAAGCTTCTCAGTTGAGTTAAATTACCCACTTCTCTTACTACCATAGCATTTGATTCTAGTGCCTGTATAGTCTGGAGATCTTTCAGGTAAAATATGCCCTTAGGTAAAGAGATTCCAGTACTAGCCCGAAATGACTTATATGTAGGATCTACCTCAACCTCAGCAAATAGATGCCGTAACCTTTTTAGCTCTGCTATGCTGTCTGGTAGATTTTGTATTTGAGAAAGATAAAGATCGAGTGTTTGCAAGTTGTAAAGTTTCTTGATAGATTTTGGTAAAGATTTAACCTTTGTTTTTCTCAGACCCAAGTAGTGGGGATTGAACAAATCCCCAATTGCATTTGGAACCATTTCAATTGGCAAGCCTTCTAAATCCACAACAGTAAGATACTTGGACTCGACAAAAATCATGGATAGCAAAGGAGATGAGGGCACATCATTGTCAACTGACAAAAAACTTTTGAGTTTTGGTAGACAAACATCATGCTTGGCCGTCTCCCTTAGATTGATTATTGACAGCCGACGAGTAGAACTATCAGCATTTTCTGACTTGTTATCCTGTTGCATCAATCCGAAATTTTCTCTTTTGCATAAAGAGATGGCCAACTCTCTCAATGTATCATGCATTTGGCACCTCTTCAATCGAACGGAATAGTTTCTTTCTACCACTTGTAACATGCTGCGATGTATGAGCTCCATGAGATAACCCTCTGCCACCTCTTCTAATGTGCTTCTTCCTTTTTGTTCTATAAAGCCCTCAGCTATCCAAAGCCTTATAAGTTTTTTTCTTGGAAGGGAAAAATCCTCAGGAAACAAACTACAATGTACAAAGCAATTCTTCAGGTATTTTGGAAGGCACTTGAAGCTTAGATTAAGAATAGTTTTCAGGTTATTCAAACGTGGATTATTTTCAAGCTCCCAAGTAAGTTGATCATGTACACGTTTCCATTCAGATTCTGTTTTATCAAAGCAAGATAATACACCACCCAATGAAACAAGTGCCAATGGCAACCCATCACACTTCAAAACAATCTCTGATGCCCACTTTTTCAGAGGAGGAGGGCATTCATGGTTTCGTTCAAGGCGAAACGCCTTTCTACAAAACAAATCCCACGATTCCTCTTTTGATAAAGGTTTTAGTTCTAGCCTAGTGCTTTCTGGAGAAAGGTTAGTTACCTCAGCCATTCTGCTAGTTATCACAATATGGCTGCCTAGATGGTTATCAATAAGTGTGTTGCTTAAATCCAGAAATACTTCTGGATCCCAGATATCATCTAAAACAATTAGGTATTTCTTTTCTCTCAAGATATTCCTCACATATCCTTTTAATCCTCTCATATCCGTGTTGCATGTGTCAATTGAATTATTCTGCCCTTTGCAAATTTCATTGATTATATTTTGGAGAAGATTTTCCATGGTGTAAGATTGAGAGATATTAATCATAGCATGACAATCAAACTTCATTTTCTCTCTTTCAAAAACATTAGTAACAAGGTTGTTTTGCCAACACCACCCATTTCCCAAACAGATATTACAGAGAGTTCCAGATCCTTAGAGTTTATCCAGCTTGTCAACTTTGCCCTATTTTTTTCGATTCCCACAATTTGATCTTCATCAATGAAATGCGCAGATACAGCCATTTCCTGTGATAACTGATTCGAAAAGTTAGAGTTCTTGCCATTTTTCATATCTATGGTTGACAACCATCGTTCTTTTATCTCGGCAAGATTCTTAAGTCTTTTCTCTGCTTCAAGCAGTTGAGAGGCAATTTGTTTAAAGGCAATCAATAACTTTGGCTCTTTAAAAGCTTTTGTCACATAAAATGATATTCCACCCAACTTCTTGTTGCCAATTAGGTATGCAAATTCAAGCACAATATCTTCAATATGGTTTGCTAACTTCTGTACCTCTTTTATCCAGGATCCTAGAGATGTGTTGGTTGAATGGTCTATTTCTATCTCATCAAGAAATCCTTGCATCACGCGAAGTTCACTACTAATGTTATTCATGTTTGTTTTGAGGTTTGCGTAAGTTGAGCGAAGCTCTAAAACTTTAGATGTTGCTCGATTCACTACTACTTGAGCTAAGGTTTCTCCAAGAACCTTGAGAGCTGCAAAAATGGCTGCCTCAGCCATGCTCGATTAATTAGCTTCAAATGTACTTCTTATTTATACATTCATCCGTGAGCTGTTCGAAGCAAATATCAAGATTAGCCAATCTTATAAGATATACAATTTCTTATTGATAAAATAGAAAGTCGTTTGCAGAATTGGAAAGGACAACTTCTCTCGATAGGTGGTAGGCTTGCTCTTATTAATTCGGTTCTCTCTGCCATACCTTTGTATACTTTATCTGTATATAAAGCTCCCAAATCAATAATTACGCGTATTGATTCTATTAGAAATAGGTTTCTATGGCAAGGTACTGTGAGATCTTGGAAAAAATATGTGTTAGTTAATTGGGTAAAAGCTTGTTTAGATGAGAAACGTGGGGGTATGGGTATTTTAGATTTACATCTTATGAATCTTTCTTTATTGTTGAAGTAGTGGTGGAGGTTTCAGAACTCCACTTACTGAGAGCTTTGGAAAACGGTGCTCCAACATAACTATCATAGTGAATACCCTATTCATTTTTCTCAATTTTGAAAAACCATTAATAAATTAGAACAAGTAGGGAAAATCAGTGTTTCTTTTGAACCAGGCTAGCAGTCTAGTTTATCTTTTTGGAATTCCATTTGGATTGGAAATTGTAGTCTTGCTGCTCAATACTCACAGCTTTACAAAATTTGTACTACTCATATTACAATTACAGCTGTCTTTAATTGACAAGGTCAGGTGTTAAGATTTAGACGTAGATTAAATGGTATTTTACTCCAAGAGTGGCATCAACTTTTAGCTCTTATTAGCTCATGTAGTTTTTACTCATAGTGTAGATAAAATAGCATGGAGATGGAAAAATAATGGAAAGTTTACCATTAGGTCCATTTATCAAATTTTAAACTTTAGAGGAATTAGCAATAATAGATATACTCTATTGTGGGAACTTCCAATTCCACCTAAAATTAGGATTTTTATGTGGTTAGTTATGCACAATAGAATCTTAACTACGAATAATCTTCAAAAAAAGGAGATGGCAAGGGAATTTGACATGTCAATTTTGTCATAAAAAGAAAATTGTTACACACCTCTTTCTCAAATGTGCGGTGACTAAACAAATTTGGTTTTGGATGGGTAGTTGTCAAAATAGCTTTTCTAATTGGAAAACATGTGCTAATATTTTTGACTTTGCAGGTTCTCTCGATAAAACTAACCAAATAGCAATGTTGGTGGTATATAGTGCTCCAAGCTGGACAATATGGAAACATCGCAATTCCCTTATATTCCAAGATGCTCCTCTCAAAACAATACGAAATGTAATTTTGCTAATAATCTCTCTTGTTGACTATTGGACATGGCATATGGATAAGCGCATCAAGGCTGCTACGGCAAATTGGCTATCCAAAGATATTCATGCCATTCCATTGCGGGTTTGGGATCCAACTGAAGAACATGAGATACCATACCAGGGTGATGCTCCTCCTCTTCTCATCGCTGATGTGACTGCCGATGATGCATTTTTGGGTATTGATAGTGGAGAGGTCGGCACTCCACTGCGCAATGAGGGTGATGCTGGTCTTCCAACCAACTAAATTGATGCATTTTGATTGTCATTGTGGTGACTTGTTAGCGTTATATTTCCTTAGTTACATAGTTAGCGGTGACTTAGTTTACTTCTCTATTACTACTTTTTGGTGGTTGGTTAAGCGCCGTGCTTATGTGTTTTGCTTGGAGGATGATTTTTGAGTTGCTTGAGACTTAGTAGCATAATAACTCTAGGAGTATGTAACTTAACTCTTATGTTTCATATATGAAACGAACCTCGTTGTCTTTTTGTCAAAAAAAAAAAAACAATTTCTTTAACTAAAAAGATTTTCAATTTCCTCTATTATTGATAATTGATTTGTTATTCTTAAAAAAAATTACTATTCTAAATGTATGTTAGAAGTTAATTAAGAATATAGAGCTACGATTAGTCATTTAAGCTTTCAGTCGAGAAATAAATAGATTTAATTTGAGTATAGTCGGTGTCAGGTCAAGGTGCATGCGGTTAAAAGTGTGATGTGCCTGACTCATACTATTGCTGGGATGCTGAGTTGGTTCAGTCTGAATCGAACTTTTCATTTTCTAAAATTCTACAGAAAAAAATATTCGGTGCTCCATAGATGTAGTGAAAATCTACCAAATAGAAAAATGGAAAACTAAAAAGAAAACATAGTAGAAAGCAACGAAATCAGAGAACTTAAGTTACCTGGAAACCAAGATCTGCTAATGATCCCAACGGTAAGGATTGTTGTCGAAGCCTTGCTAACATATGGATCTGAAGATCGAGTCCACTGGAGAGATCAATGGAATCCCAATCACAACAGCTATATCTGCAAAGTTTAGTCCAATTCCAATTTATACCAGCTACAAGTAACGAATTAATTGCTTGTATAATTTTCACAAGAGCAACATAATATTTTGTCGACAATTACAGATGAATTTGCTGGACTTAAAAGGGGTTACGCTAAGGCTACAACTAATAATAACAATCAACCAATGTTGATGCTCTAAATTTTAATGTTACATTTTCGATCTATTGGCCAATTCAAACTGCTCAATGTTATTTATAGATTATTAATCTCGTTTAAAATTTTTTTTTGAAAACGAAAAGTAAATCTCGTTTAAAACTAATTAAATTTTATATTTTTGTACTTCTCTACTATTTGTTTGATATTAGTCAAACCACTGATTTTGCAATATGCTTCTAATTTGGATGATGATAATCATGATTTTAATAATAATAATAAAAAGAAATAATAGTAAACAAATATATGAAATTAAGGAGCCTGAACAACGTATGAAAGGTATCTCATTGTCTAAAACTATCAATAAAACTCTGTCCCTATCCACTGGTCTGCAATGTTTTTACTAACTTATCCCCTTGTCCTTATTCCCTGGTAGGCCCTAATTTTGATTAACTTACTAAATCAAAACTTATCTTATAGTGATTTAAATATTATGGAGATCGATCGGTAATGTTTTGACTCTAAAATTTGATATTCGATATTTAAATTATGGGATCACCGACCTACATCTCGAGAAACAAAAGAGTAAGCTTGGGGCCCTTTAACTGCATCATCTGTTGCAGTCGAAATTTTTATTTATACCATATTAATAAAAATAATAAATCAAATGACCACTTTTGCTAGCTGGAGATAAGCAGATACAAAAGGGCGTGTCTGCCATTTCATTTGGCGACACAACCCTATATCCGCCAAATAAAATGGCGGACACAACCCTATATATATTATTCACAGCTCATTTTCCTTCACAATTCTCGTGTCGCTTTCAATGCCTTCGCTCGGGTATTGTTCTTTTTTTCTTTCAATTTTTAGTTTAGGATTTAGGATTTAGGATTTAGGACCAAATTTATGGTTTAGGATTTTGGACAAAAAATTTAATTAGATATGTCCAAAATTAATTAGAATAATACCATAATTAATTTAATTTGTCTAAAATTAAATTAGAAAATTACTCAAATTGAATTTGATATGTACCAAAATTAATTATATTAGTATCCAGATTACTTGTCTTTGGTGTAAAATTAAATTAGGAAATTACCCAAATTTAATTAGAGATGTACCTAATTAAATTATATTAGTGCCCAAATTAATTGTTTTTGTCCAATTATACCCAAAATTAAATTAGAAAATTACCCAAATTTAATTAGAGATGTACAAAAATTAATAATAGTAGTGCTTACTTGTACAACATGTTATCTAGTAGAGATATACCATCATCCAGTTGGGAGGACCATCATCAAGTCGGGATATACCCACCCCTTACGAGA
This sequence comes from Carex arenaria, assembly GCA_964058825.1. NCBI lineage: Eukaryota > Viridiplantae > Streptophyta > Magnoliopsida > Poales > Cyperaceae > Carex > Carex arenaria. The sequence continues at coordinate 216,443 of CAXKVW010000055.1, read as the reverse complement.
TGTCCAAGTACGCCGACAAGGCATTAGCAGATGTGGTTCCGAATAAAAATTTCCATGCAGTCTCAAATATGTGGTTCCGAATATGCGGTTGCATATTGGGCCGCATATTGGTCCGCATATGTGCGAATTTATTGTTTGAATAATATAATAGGAATATATTGCATGTTTTGAGTGGAAATAAATTAATATATAGTTTAAAATCCTTATATATAAGTCCGCATGAAATTCCGCATATACAGCCGCATACCGCATATACGGTATGCAGTGACCTTCTGCATGCTTGAACAAAACCGCATTTTACACATTGGTACCAACCCAGTTGTCAACCAAATTATCAAACTGTTTTTTTTTTATTGATAATTATCAAACTGTGGAAATGAATATAAGAAAGAAATAAAGATTGGAGCGCTGCCATTATATTATCATATCCAGTCCAAACTTCGGAAATCCTCATCGTGTTTGAGTTAACTTTTTCAACAATGCGATCCAAATTCGGACCAACCTTTAATATTAATGTGGATTTAAATCTGACAGTTCAGATCTTTAATCAAAATTTGAGTTAATGCAGAGAATATCAATTCAAACTTCGTCCACTAACATTTCTACACCTCTGAGAATTTACATTTGATTTAGTAAAGACAATGACCTCCATATTAAAAATCACATGAAAGAATTTTCTATGAATATTAAATTGAGTGACTTGACCTCTAATCTTTACTAAAAAAATATATTTATATGCCTCTAACAATCCAATTACTCAAACACTATTTCCCTTTATCTCTCTTCATTTTAAAAACTTTCTTTATCTTTGAAATTTTCGAAGAGACTGCAAAGTTGTGAGAGTGAATTGTTGTTGTAAGCAATACTATGATAATCGTTAACTAATTTCCAAAACATATAAATATTGAATTTTGCAATTTTTTTATTTGAGATGTTTGTAGGTACATGACATATGTACAATTGCTAAATGGATTGGATAAATCAAGAAAAGCATCAAAACATGTTATTTATCATTTTTATACATATAAAAATGGCAAAATAAATTGAGGTTATGTTGTCTGAGATCAACTGTTGTAATGTTTGTCAATCGTTAAAATGGAGAAAATAAATTGTCAAATTGCAAAGAATTAATTCCCATAGCAATTTTCAGTTGAAATAACTAGAGCCAACCGTTGAGGTAAGCACAAATAATATATGTAATTTGAATTCGACCGTTGTGATATTTGCTATCAGTTCACCAACTATTCAATTCAAACTATCAGATGATTTTGTTCCAACCGTTATAGCGGTTGAGGGCAAAACCCTGTATTTGTTTCCTTTCGTATAAATAGAAAGTTTGATTGTTTTCCTTCTATCTTTCCATCCGCCAGAAAATTACAAAATGTGATTTTTATGTGAGATATAATATCTGTATTGTTGCTTGTGCTTGAAATTATAATATATTTTGAACAACCTCAAATCCGTTTTACTAAAATTGCAAAATACGATTTTTATGTGATATATAACATCTCTATTGTTGCTTGTGCTTCAAATTTCAATATATTTTGAACAACCTCAAATTCACTTCACCGATATTGATCTAGACTAGATTTGAGTGAATTTTGTAAGATTCTTTGAGTGTTTGAACATTAGGGAGAATTTCTAATTTGTCCATGCAACTATTAAAATAGTCAAATTTTCCATCAAAAACTTCATAATATCAAATATACCCATAAAAACTCAACATCTTTTCTTCTATCCACTTTTTTTTTTATCCAGTTGTTTTTAAAATTAAATTTACAAAAATGTCCTCTTATTTTAAATGGAGGTGTCCCGTTCCTAGAAAGCTTCTCTTCTAAATGAGAGCGCATATTTAACTGCATAATGGATTAGACTGCAATTTTGGATATTTTTTCAACACGTACTGAAAGTAACTTTAAGAAAATTTGTTAAAAATGTCAGGAGAAATTTAATAACACAATTTGAGATGAAAGCAATATATAAAAGCTTCCAAGGTTTTGTAGTTCACGGCTCAAATTGAACCCAATTTGTTTTCAATCACCTTTGCAGTTTTAAAAATTCTCCGTAGAATTCTCTCAAAAAAAAATTCTCCGTAGAAAGTACAAGTTACTTTGGTTGGAATTTCGAGATTTATGTTCTTTCTTTCAATTTTGTTGGAATTTTTTTTTTTTGGTATTTCCCCTAATAATTATATTTTGTATTTTTCTAAGTTGTGTCAGTGATAAGTTAATTGGAGGAAGTATGATGTATCCTATTTGGATTTAAGGAAAGAATAACCATTTTAAAAACCTTAATGAGAATTTTACCTATTTTAAAAATTTACATAGACATAAAAAATTAAATTTAAATGGAATTATGGACTTGCCTTTCGAAGAAAACAAGAGATAGAGTAAGCTAGTGGTGTTGCAGATTTGCGCCTTTCCTCGTCCTTTTTTCTTTTTTTGTTACCTTTCGGCCAAATTTCGAGCGGGAGTCGAGGCTATTGTGATTTGTGAGAAGTGACGAGGAATAGTGAGAGACGGGAGTTGGATTAATTAGCAGCAGCCAACCTCTAATTATAACTATTTTTAAGGCCTGTGGACTGGAATTCGATCGTATCCAGTGTAGTACCGCAAAAGGGAATTTTTTATAATGATTCCCTTTTGAATAGATCCGGACCGTTCATTTAACATGGCACGAATCTCAAAGCCCAATAATAATGCACCATATTTTCACCCGAATCTCAAACTAGCTGAGATTTAATATCAAACCGTAAAGTGATGCGCATTCTCTGTAGTAATAGAGAGGATACGGATCCTATGGACTGTGGGCCACTTGTTATGTGGGAGAAATGTAGAGGTCATTAGATCTCTAGATTCTAGATTTCATTGATCAAGGACGCTAGCTAGAGGGATCAATTTTACAAAGTTTTAATAAGAGCCTGTTCGGCTGCAGCCTGGAAACGGGAATGGGCACAGGAATGGATGAATAGTAAACAACGGGTTACTGTTTACACGGAAAAAAAAAATAGCTGAATTTTTTTTTCCGCGTGAACAGTAACACGCCGGATTGCAGCCAAACAGACCCTAAAAGAATAAAATTCAAAGAAAGAAACTGTGGGTGGGTAACGAATTCGCATCCTCTGAGATATCTCAGACTTTGTGTGACTTTAGAGAAAATTTTAACCGTTTAAATAATTTTGCACGAATCTCAAAGTACAAAAAATACTGGCCCCATTTGCTATCCCCGAATAGGCACCGAACACGTCGGTCTCAGACTCAGAGGATGCGCACTCGTGAGTAACTGGGTGGAAAGAAGAAGAGTCCAGATTCTCTGTTACAAATACATGGAAAAATCAGGGACCTAGATATGCATTTATGTGCTTAAACAGCGATGGTTGGGTAATTTGTCTGTGGAATTAGTTGGACCTTGGACTTGGACGTCGTTGGTCGGCATTTATGGATATTAATTCTCTTGTCTGTACAATTATTTGGGTGCATTAAATCGAAGTTTGGACTTTTGGAGCATTGCCATCCGCACTGGTCCATGGATCGAAGTAGAGAAGAAAATACGTGACATGTCGTGATTTGGTCACGTGACGTGACGTGATCAACTTTCTTTTTCACGTGACGTTATCAAAATAGTGGCTGGTGGTCACGTCACGCGTAGTCACGTCGTGACTATACGTGACGTAAATTAGTCACATCAATTTTTCTTTATATATATTTTTATTTAAATTATTGAAAATTTAGAAAAAAAATATAAAAAAATATGAAAATATTTTTTTTTTATAAAAGACTGTTGAGTATCTGACATTACTTTAAAAATTCAAATTACAAATGTTCATTAGACTAAACTAGAGAAAATAAATAATAGTACTACATAAGTATCAGTATCACTGAACCTACACTAAAAGAAAAATCTGAATACTCTATACATACAAAAAAAGTTGAATACTTCATGTTTTATACCGTGACATGACGTGACTAGTTCACGTGACATGACGTGACGTGTAATTTTCGCCCGAATGTTGTCACGTCACGCGAATAATTACGTCACGCATCACGCAAATCATGTTACGTAATTAACATATATGATGTGACGTGACGTAATGTGACATAATGTTTCGTGACGTAATATTTCGTAACGTAACTAGTTACACCGTGACAAATTTTCTTTTTTACATGGGAGCATCTTTAACTTCCGAGAACAAAAATCGGAGAATTTTAACTTCCGAGAACAAAAATTGGAGAAAGTGGGTTGTAATATTGTTCTCCAATAAAAATGAAAAGAAGAAAATAGAAATTAAGTGGGTAAAAGAACGAGAACGAACCATATGTTTTAATTTCTAGTTAAATCCGCATCTGGAGAAAGGTGCGTGAGTTACAATTAATAAATTCAGACCGTTTCTTAATTAATTATGTCATGAATATGAAAACAGATATTTTATAAAACCTAGGGTTTTTTTCTTCTCTACAAACTAATATATGATTTTAGGAATGATTTTATTAATAATTTTAAGAAATAAGTAGGACAAAGTATGGATTTTTTTTTAAAATAGAACTCATAAAAATTGTTTTAACCAAACGAGACTCGTGGCTTCTGAAGTTTTATAAATAGCCTCCACCGGTTTGTCAAACCGGTGTGGCATGAATGGGGCTAGCTCCACTGGTCTCCCAAACCGGTGGAGGTATTTTTCTTCCGCCACAGCTCAACAGAGCTGCTACACAGACGATTACAAAGTCACACTGGTTTGGAGAACCGGTGTAGCTAGGCCCATTAGAGCCACACCGGTTTGGGAAACTGGTGGAGGCTATTTTTATAACTTTCAAATCTACAGGTCTCGTTTGGTTAAAACAATTTTTATGAGTTCTATTTTAAAAAAAAAAATTCAAAGTCTGTCTCAACTCAACCTATTTTATTCTAACATATGGCATGAAAGAAAAAAAAAAATATATTTAGCTGGGAATGGATTTGAATGTTCGGTTCCAAACCTATGGATGTGGCAAAGTAAATTTATTTTGGATCAGATGTCGCAAGTTTAGTCTGAAAACATGACGCATGGGATAGAATCATAGAACTCTGTTCTTGTACAATGCTTTGACTGATTTTTTTTTTTTTAATTTTTTTTTTCATTCTCGAGTTCTTTTTTTTAGCTTCGTTTCAAAATTTGAGTTTGGATCCTGACTGTCGCAGTGATATTAAAAGGTCTGTGAATTAATTATTAGGGGCGGATTAGTTCGGATTCCGATTAGACGTTCGAATCCAAACTCAAATATTGAGATACATGATACTTGGACGGTTAGGATTTTCTATCTTATGGAGCATGCTAAGCAGTAGGTCGTGCAAAATTCATTCCTTTCTGCAATTTTTCGTTAAAACCCTATTACTTTTCCTTAATTTGAAAAGGTTATTGATCTGGGAACCTTTCAATATAATATACATTTTATTTTCCTTAGCAAAATGCGATTGATATTAAATACATGCATTTCATTATACTTTCAATATTCTTTTCAATAATTAAGAATGCCTTTATCATATCTCAGAATGCCACTTGCCATTAAGATGCCGACTAGACATGATTTCCTACTTCTAATTGAGAAAATTCAAAGGAGGCTTCATGGATGGCAAAATAGAATTAATGGCTGTGGAGATGACAGAGGCTCCAGTTTATGCTGTGTAATTTACTGGCAAGGGTTGGTTCGCAATGTCACTGTCACCCAGTTTTATTGCACTAAAGTTGTTCGAGGATATTCTTGACTGAGATTTTTGTTGGTATCGTGTTCTCAAAAGTATAATTGGAACTGTTGCCAACCATATGGAACCTGGGTTTGCTATGCAAGGTAAAGATGTGTATTTCACAGACAATTGGCAAATGGTATTTCTGAAATTATTTTGGTGTTTTGTAGGATATAAAGTTATAAACTGGGACATTATTTTAAGAATATTTATGCACGTAATGAAATTCAACTCATTTTACTTGTGTTTTAAGCTGACTTGCATCTAGAAAATTTATTACTCCTTAATTCTCAGAAATATTATCTCCATCACATGATTACATGATTTAATTAACGGATATAAGTATATATATAACAAAGAGCATAACGGACAGGCTAATGAAGAGGTGCGATGCCAATTTTTCCCCAAGGAAATGGACAGTTCTGATTTATTTGACAAAAGCAGAGTTAAAAGCAAAGATTCCAAGCAGAACAAATCAATTTTATTTTATTTGAACATATTTCGCCCAAGCCTAACAGAACCGTAGGCACTGACTATTTACAATCAGAATGAAAAACTGATGACAATTCAAATTTTTGAGCTGTTAAAAAATAATAACTTGAATTTACAAAGCATCCGAGCCCACAGATCAAATTAAGCAGTATCTGCGCATAAAAATCTAGGATGATGGTATGAACAGCAATTGGAATCCGTACCGAGTGGTTCAAGCTGTCAGACCAAATCAAGCTTCCAAATGTGTAATCTCCTTGCACCTTGCGATTTGCCACAAAAGTCACCTTAAATGTCTCTACAGATCTCTTACTGCTATCAAAAGAAATCAAATTTGGCTCAACAAATACAGTGACTCCAGCCGGAGGTTGTACAAAAGCCTTGCAAGTTGAGTTAGAGGGCCCCACATTGATAACTGTACGAAAAACAAAAACAATGTCTTTAAGATCCGGTACAACAATTGATGGAACATTTAGCTGGTACAGTTGACCTACGTATGTCTCGTACTTGTCAGATGGGCCGAGGCCCGAGAGTGCAGTTGAAGAACTTGGTGTAATCACTTGGGTCTATGTCATACACTAGACCAGGATCAGCTGCCTTGTTTGGGTCAATGTGACCGCCACCATAGTCAAATGGATCAGCAAGTTTCCTCGGAGTTGCCTCGGCTTCTATTGGTACACCATATGCATGCATCAGCAACAGATGCTGAAAAAAACATTCAATTACAAGTTAGTTTATACTAATAACAAGTTTGATAAATTGGTTGGCCCAAAATTGAAGTCAATAGTTGGTCAATTGTAACAAGAAAAGTAATGTAAGTGTTCAAAATTGGTAAGTGTGCCCTACAGGTGGAGTAAGTTACACCGGATTAACTCACATCTTACTACATCTTAATTAGTTAATTCTCATATTTTATTCCTCGTTTGACGGCTTAAATGTGGAGTAAGGAATTTACTCCACCTCTTACTCCACAACCAAACATGACCTCAGGTATTTATACTGTTAATAAAAACAAGCTGTATATGTCTCTTTTTACTCCACAACCAAACTAACCATCTTAATCCTCGTTTGACGTATATGTCTCTTTAATTATTGCAAAACAAGAAGAACCCAAGAAAAAAAAGAGAGGAATAATTAATAAAAACATGATCTCATTTTCAAGCATTTAGTTGAAAAGGAGTCACTTTTCAACTTAGAAAATGAAGGGATCAACTGATAACTTTAAACTAACCTGTGCTGACAATTGCAGATGTGATAGCAGCTGGGGACCAATCAGGATGCACAGCTTTGAGAGGTGCCAGAATCAAACTGATAACCACCTCTTATTGCAGCCAGGATGCTCACTCCAGGTGCTGCTATATCCGGCTGTACATCCAATTACAAAAATATTTTTATTTAACTCACAAGCTATGTGTGTGTCTGTGTGTTGTGAGAGAACTTCCCACAAGCTAGTCCTATATATATTAATTGAATTATGAAACACATACCTTGAGGATACCAGGAAATGTCGGGTTTGGGCCTCTTAATGAGAATGCTGCAATTTTTGGTGCCATCACTTGTTCTCCTTCTATACTATATGCAGGAGAGATTTTCACTAGTGGGTTCCTGTTCTCAAATTAAACAATTACACAATGGTTTAAACTTAAAGTTTCAAGCATTATTGGAAAAAATTAAATATATATTGAATTCTTGTAGATTTTTTTTTGCTCTTCTGCGTTTACCTTGTGGAACCAATATAGGAGTGGATTTTGTTTGCAATTTCAAAATCTACTAGAGCATAAGGGATTCCATTCGATGGTCTAAGAAGACTTACTGTGTATTGAGCATATATGACACCCCTACCCCCAGCAATAAGTACATTGTTTACTGCTTCCCTAAAGTTTGACCGAGGTAAAATTTCTGCAACTGTAGGTGGATCATAGCACAGCACAATCGTACCGGTTACATTTAGCTCGGTTAATGTAATGTTATCACAACTGCAAAGAAAGGAAGAAAAAAAAAATAAATTCTTACTTTCTTTTCCAAAAAAACTAGTATTTTTGAGTTGAACATAATTTTGATTATTGTATAATTAAATCTTATGCAAGATATTTAATACCTCCAGCCATAAACAAGCTTGGTGAAATTGTTATTGTTAGATATCCCACTTGCATAAAAGACTGACTGACCCTGCAAATGAAAAGTTGAAAACAAATGAACTGATTTATGAGCAACATATCTCTGAAAACAAGTTTTCCGAAACTAGTTAAGAAATACCAACATCAATTACATACCACTAATTTCTGCCGATTCCCAAGCGTGATTACTGTCGGGAAAGACCGATCCATTGTGCTAGCAGCCACACTTATCACCCAAGGAGCATTATTCTTTACACTCTGAGGTGCCGGTCTTACCAGAGCTGGATTTGTTATGCATAGATAAAGTTCCACTTGTAGTCTAAGATTGGTCCATGATGAATTGTGTATTTTTTTATTCAATCACAGTGCTGCTTGATACTGGATCATGCTGTACTCACTATTACAATTTACAATAAAAGGTACCTTGCTGAACTAAATAATACTGATCCTGATAGTTTGTATCCTTCTCCGGCAGCTTGAACTTTGGAGGATATCAATCCCCATTAATGACAAGGTGAACAATACTAGCATAGAACCCACTACTACAGCAGCTATTTCAGGTACTTCAGCATTCTCTGTTTGTTATTCTTTTTTCTTGCATTTTCTATAGTATCAGTTGTAAAAAAATAAAGGAAAAAAAAAACTGAGAATAGGTCGTTAAAATGAGTTGAAAACATGCATGAGAAGAGTTCTACTTTTTAATTTGAGCATCATCACTACGGTCTTGAGGCATGTGCATTTATGTTCTCACGACTTTTTTTGGTCACATTTTTAATTTCAATTAACTATTCATAAGGTTTGTTAGGTTTCTAAACAATACAAGGTAATACTATTTCTTAATGTTTGTCAAGTTTTTTTTTTTTTTTGAGGAAAAATATGAGTCGTTGTCCATATTTAATTGATAATTAAATTGTGGTTACAAAGTTTGTATCCACTGCTTACAAAAATATGGTTTGCTCAAAAAACATTTGAGCCATGAAAAAAGAAATATTACATGATACTATATGAAATAAACGTGAAAATGCGGAACAGCAGAGTAAGAAGGTTAAGAAGTAAAAAATATGTATTTGAAAAATTTGAAGCGCGTGGACGGTTAGTCTCTGAGTCTTCTCCCTTTCGTACCAGTTTGGTATGCATCTGTTTGTGTCATTTTCTCCAGTTTTCTACAAGTCTCCTTGTGCCTCTTTATATTGTTTATTTCTGATTCCACACCATTGTTTCCCGACTTTTACCAGTACCAGTTCGGTACTAAGCGGTGTTATAAATAGCTAGCTATAGCTCCGCTATAGCTTTTTCAGGCCATAAACGCTACGTTATGAGATAAAAGTGCGCTATTTCAACTACGGCTGCTATAGCTGTAATAGCTAACCGTTTTTACCGCTACGCGCTATGCTACATAGGCTTTTTTGCAATTTACATGGATTTCTGTACTTCAATTCATATTTATGATACTATATGACCTGTTATAATAAGCATGCTAAAATCAAACTATATGCCTTTGTTCCTATTTGTGATTTAGCCTCTAATTCTATATCAGAAAATATTCAAATATTAATTCTTCCTTTTGTTTTCTTTTTATCTAGTATTCATCTGTAAAATTATCGCCGTTCGTTTCATTGAAAACTGATTTTGATTATAATAATATATAAAATATTAAAATAGATATGCTAACTTTATTTCACTATAAAATTAATTGCTCTTCGTCTATTAAAATCTGTAATACTATGAAGTATGAACTATTAAATAATGTTACATTGTATATTCTTTTTTTTTCCTTCTGATTTGCATGATTGAAAAAAATATAGACTTAGATAAGTTATCATTTAGTTATTATCCTAATTCTCCAATATTGATCGTGTTGATAATTAGTAGAAATATAGACTATAAATTTTGAAAATTAGAAAAACGCTATCTAGGAAAGCTTCCGCTATAGCTGCGCTATTCGCTATAGCTTTTTTTTTGGCCTCCCCGCTATACCGTTATAATCGCTATTTAGAACCTTGGTACTAAGTATGAGCCACTGGTATCAGTAGGCTTCTCTGCTGTCTTCCTGGCGTACCAGAAACTGACTGTTCCAGTTCGTACACATCTGTTTCTGTGAAATCATATGTTTTATTTTACCAGTCAGGCTCGCCTCCTATCTTCTGTTCCACGGATTTACCCACTCCAGCTTGCTTCTGCTCGTACCAGTACCGGTTTGGAACATTTCGGTATTGTCCTACCATCTTGTCAGTGTACCAGTTCCCTTGTACCAGTATTGTTGTACCCTTTATTGCTGTCTATCCGCATCCATTCCTCCTCCTGTATTCAGTAAAATTGGATCTTCCATAGTATTTTTTGAAGTAGAGCGTTCATTGCCTTTGCTTTCTCTGTGAATGACCGTGCAAATCTTTCTCTCCAAAAGACAAATTGCATGATCAAAATTGTTGCCTTCTGCTATTTAATGAGTGCTCCAATGCTGTCCCAATCTGTGATGTCGGTTATTGGGAATGCCAGCCTTGCATTGGATGGCTCCTGATTTTTGAGTTCATGAAATAGTTGCCTTGTGAATGTACACTCTTGCAATAGGTGCTTTACTATTTCAAGGTCTGCCTTACAAAGGGTGCATCGACTGACAACTCTCGAAAAATTAGTTTCCTTGGTGCATTAATATTCTGTTTTGTCAAGTTGTTGATGATCGAACAAAGGAAAACAATAACTTCTAATAAAAAAGTAGAAGATCTCCAATATTGTTTCCTTCTCTTGTGTAATTTCAAGATCCTATTTCCCATGCATATGCAAGTCCAGGGGGTGAAAGTATTGTTGAATTTTTATGTCCGGCAAAAATATTCAAATCCTGGTAAGGTAAACTAGACTTCAATCATGCAAATTTCTAACTCTAGTAAAGAGGAATATAATAATGTGTTTTTATTTTTTAAACTCTGTTTTTTGGGGCTTATTTGCATGAACTCATTTTTATGAAGTTCACTGCAATTTAGTTTCCCTTGCAACCACTCATTTCCTCATCGCAGTTTAGAAAGTTTTCATGTTATATGCACACAAACTCCTTAGCATTACCAAAAAGGAAAAAAAAAACAACGATGAATGATTATTTTTAGGATAATGAACTGAAATCATCAGCAAAGTTACAAATATTTGGCTTACAACCATAGAAGGAAAAACCGGCCGAAGCCGATCTGATTTCAGTCCGAGTTACCCGGTAAGTATTGATTCTAGTCAAATTTTGGCCGGAACGGTCTAATTTCAGTTAAATTCCAGCCGGAACGGTCTAGTCTCAGTGAAATTGGACGAAATGCACTGTACTTGGAAAGTAATTTTTTTTTGGCAGCAGCGGGATTCGAACCCCAGTGGGCTCTCTACTAACAAACAGCACTACCACTAGACCATTAACCATTCAATTATTTTTTCATTGCAGCAGAGGGAGGCAAAAAAAAAAAAAATTTTGGCGGCAGCGGGATTCGAACCAGTGGGCACTCTACCAACAAACAACACTACCACTAGACCATTGCATATCTTGTTACTAGAAGGCATACTTAGATGTATATATTTTGTATTTGAGTCAAAAACTGTTTTTCTAGTATGAAACGAGCTTCTGACAAAAAGTACGAGTTTCCGATCCGATTCGGCCGATTCCGACCGATTCCGACCGATTCATCCAATTCGGATCCCCCGGTCAAAAGTCTGATTCCGATTCCGATTCCGATTCCGATTCTAATTTTTCCTTCTATGCTTACAACTACATTAAAGTTGTACAATAGGGTGCATACATATTATATGTGAATGGCTGTTAAACTTGCAAATATCAAAACCATGTTCAAATAATAATACACAAAGCAAATAAAAATAAAAAAGCTGGTACATTTTTCAAAGTTAATTACAATTTATTTCATTCCAGCCATGTAATCCTTCTCCAATCAGGAAATGTTACATAGAATTAGGCAACAATATTAATTAAAGTTCTGTTGCGTAGTACGTAGGCATCAGACTCTTTCATGCAAATTTTAGATCTTGGTAAGGGGGCAAACAGAGCTTGTTATTTCTCAGACTCTGAGGGAAATATTGGCAAGAGTTATGTTGTTATGAAGTTTACTGTAATAGTTTTTTTATACAACAACAACAACAACCACAACAACAAAAATACAACAATAATAAAATATCAATAAATGATAAATGATTATTTATAAGGTCACTGACTTAATTTTATAGTCATGTAGTCAAGCACCCCAATAGCAGGCACATTACTTGGCAGTTAAATTTACAATCATCAAATCCAATTCCAAATAAAAATAATACACAAAGAAAACACAAAACAAGGTTCCTTGAGTCGTCAATCTCCAGGATAGTTCGCTTAGAGTTAATAATTATATGGCAAGTTGCTAAGGTTAGTACGAGGCCTACAAATTAGCAACTCACATACTTTTGCCATAAATAGCACTACAAGGAACTGAGGCTCAACTTTATTTTGATCCAAACTGGAAGAACAAACACACAAGCGAAAGATTATTCATTACATAATAACAACACTTTAAAACGAAGTGCTCCGCGTTGATTGATGCTGCTTGTAATTCAAATGTCTGAAAGGCCTGCGATATGAAGTGGAGTGCATATTTTCTTAATTGAATAGTTTTAAAGAAACTTAAAAAAAAAATGTAAAACCGTAGTTGTTTTATACTGATTATTTAATACAACCCAAGAAACCAATTTCTAACCTAGGGATCCCGAGAATAACCTTAATTAACTAATTAATTGTTGGAAAAATACATAAAGCTAAACTTCTAAGAAAAGACATGGTGGAATTGCAATAGGTCTAATAAGTACTTTAAGTTCAAAACTGGAAAACAATTTAAAACATATTCGTGGCAAGAGAATATATAGATGATGATAATTTTAAATTAACTATTCGTGACAATTTAAAACTTATTCATTACAGAAACATACATAAAACATTGATTTTGAATAAAACAAAAGCAGTTATTTTGTTGTTTCACAAGCTCTTGTAATCTCATTGCAGAAACTATTCATAATGAAAAAGAAAAATCGCAATATTGGAAAATACACAAGTAGAATCGTTACAATCATAAAAAAACAACTCTAGTTCAGATTCAAAAGCAAATAAAAATAATAAGGACAACAATATTTGTATGTTTTTTTGACACATTCATAATTGGTGCAAACCCTCAAATTGTTCTCAAGGAACAAATTAACTAAAGAAAAATATTCGCTCAATCTTTTTTATGCATTTTAGCACTGGGGTACGTAGTTGGTGCTAATTCATAATCTTTCTTCGAAGTGCCGGACTCAGATATTCGAAAGATATATAAGTTTCAGAATGCAAAATAAAGAATGATAGTACATGCAGGCAAACCTTATAATTTATGAGATACCGGCTGCCGGCTGGACAACATGACATCTGAAACGAAATTGCTGGTGGATTCCAGTAGCCAACTTTACAAAATCAGCAGGCATGTTTTTGCAGACCATCCACTTGAGATTTATGAGGTGCTCGATGCCCTTTGGCATCTCCACTAGATGTTCCAGCTCCCATAGCTGAAACGTTTCAAGGATTACCATGGTGCCCTTCTCCAACTCCACTTGATCCAGATTAGGCATTTGCCTCAATGAAAGATACTTCAATTTTGGAAACCACTCGGCTTTAAAATTTAGTTTTTCTCCTTCATATGCTTTTTGAAGATTCAACCATGTGAGGTTTTTCAAATGCGAAAGAGATGGCAGGGGATCTTCTTGTAGTTGAGACCATCCGAGCCTTAGATTCTGAATACCTTCGCCAGAATTTTGGAACAAAGGTGATTTTAGCATCTGTTCATTCAGACGCCCAAAGAGAGTTAACTTCTGAAGTCGTGGTGGGAATTTCAGACCTTCTAATTCAAGTAGATAATTTTCATTGCTTGCATAGATAGATAAGTAGGAAAGGGATCTCATCTTTGATAATGATCTGCATAACTCTGCTGAGTGGTTTTCTTTCACATTCAGTATTCGGAAGCTTCTCAACTGAGTTAAATTTCCCAATTCTCGCACAATAATAGCATTTGATTCCAAGGCCTGAAGAGTTTGCAACTCTTTCAAGTAAAATATGCCCTTAGGCAAAGAGATACCAGCAAGAGCTCGAAACGTTCTATATGTGGGATCAACTCGTACCTGAGCAAAGATATGACGCAGTTTTTTTAGCTTTTCTATGCCTTTAGGTAGTTTTTGAATTTGAGAATTCATGAGATCTAGGGTTTGCAAATTGTGAAGTTTTTCAATAGATTTTGGTAAAAATTTCACCATCGCGCCCCTCAGACCTAGGTAACGAAGATTGAACAATTTCCCAATTGCATCTGATACGGTTTTGATCAACTGGCCTTCTAAATTCAAAACAGCAAGATATCTTGACTTGTCCATGATCAAAGTTATCCAAAGAGATGAGGGCACAGTAGGATCAAATGACATAAAAGTTCTGAGTTGTGGTAAACAAACATCATGGCTCATCTCCTCTCTTAGTTTGACTATCGAGAGCTGACGAATAGAAGAGTTTAAATTTACTGTCTCGCTATTCTTTTTTAGCATTTCAATGTTTTGTTTCCTACATAAACGGATGGCCACTTCTCTCAATGTATCATGCATTCGACATCTCTTCACCCTACCCGATGAATTTTTTTTTACCACTTGTAACATGCTGCGATGTATGAGCTCCAGGAGGTATCCCTCTGCCACCTCTTCTAATGTGCTTCTTCCCTTTTGTTCTATAAAGCCTTCAGCTACCCAAAACCTTATAATTTTTTTTCTTGTAAGCAGAGAATCTTCTGGAAATAAACCACAATATAAAAAGCAATTTTTTAGGTACCATGGAAGGTAGTGAAAGCTTAGCATTATAATATTCTTCAATGGACCCAAGTTTGGGTTGTTGTCTAGCTCCCAACTAAGTTGATCATATACCCTCTTCCATTCAGATTCTGTCCTATCAAACAATGGCAATACGCCACCTAAAGAGACGAGAGCCAGTGGCAATCCATCACACTTTGAAACAATCTTCTTTGCCCACTTTTCTAAGAGAGGAGGACATTGATAGTTTGTTTCAAAATGAAAAGCCTTGATACAAAACAAATCCCACGATTCCTTTTCTGACAAAGGTTTTAGTTCTAGCCTATTGCATTTTGGAGCAAGGTTAGCTACCTCTGCTATTCTGCTAGTAATTACAATTCGGCTACCTCGATCGTTATCAATAAATGTGTCTCTTATATCCAGAAATGCATTTGGATCCCACATATCATCTAAGACAATCAAATATTTCATGTCTTTCAAGAGTTTGGCTAAATTTTCTTTCAATCCTCTAAGATCCATATTAGTGGTGTCTATAGGATCATTATGCTCATGCTTACACATTTCAAATATTATATTTCGTAGAATATTTTCAATCGTATATGATTGAGATATAGAAACCCATGCATGACAATCGAAGGTTTTTCTTCCCTCTTGAAAACATTGGTAATCAATGTAGTTTTTCCAACACCACCCATTCCCCAAACTGATATTACATCGAGTTGTGGCTTCTCATGACAAATTACTCAGTTTGTTAACACCAGTCTATTTTGCTCGATTCCCACAATATTATCTTCATCAATGAAATGGGCTGAGATGGCTTTATTATATGAATATTCATTTGAGTTGTGGAAGTTCTTGTGAATCGTGGTGTTTCTTTTTGTCACCCACCGCTCTTTTATTTTTGCAAGATGCTCAAGACTTTTCTCCACTTCTGACAGTTCAGAAGCAATCCGGTTCAACGCAATGAACACTTTTGGCTTTTTTGCCATTGTTCTCACATATAACAATTTTCCGTGAAATTTCTTGCTACCAACTATGTATGCAAATTCAGACACTATATCTTCAATATTGTTCGCTGAATTCTGTACCTCTTTTACCCAGGATGTGTGAGATTCACTATCCTCATCATCTATCTCATTAAGGTACCCTTTCATCACCCTGAGTTCTCTACTGATGTTTTTGATGCTTGCTTTGAGGTCTGTGAAAGTGAGGCTAATATTGGAAGTCTGTGAGACTGCTAGCTTCACTAATTCGCTAGCCAGCACATCTCCAACAACCTTGAGTGCGGCGATAATATCAGCCTCAGCCATGGTTCTCGATCTTTGCGCGTTATTGTAACTGGCTTTAACTACTACTTCATATATGATGCATGATCTTTTGAGCTGTTGAAAGTAGAAACAATGGTAAGGCCATGCAATAAATTTCTATCTCTGTGGACTTACCGGCAGCATCAGTCATTTTTTTTATCCATGGTTTTTTAAATCAAATTCTTATTCAGATGCCATTTTTTTTTTGGGATTAGTTAATTTGTACCATTATTGTCATAACAGTTTTTGTTTTTTGCTATATATTACTTCGAAATAAACTATGACCTGTTTTATGTTCCCAATCAAGTTAAATTAAGGGCTTTTGTTTTGTCTTGAATGAAAAACGGAAATTGAAGTATTACAAGGACATGAATTAACAAATTTGCAGATGCATACTAATGGATGTGATAACTTGCATTGAAGTTCATCACAGACTTCTTGTCAAGTTTGTAGGATGCATGTTAATTGCATTGAAGTTCATCACTGACTTCTGTACGAATATCTTATATGTTACCACAAAAAAAGTAACTCGAAATATCTTATGTAATTTAAGCACTTCCATAATTACAAATTTTTATATTCATTTTCAAATTATCTCAACTACCAATATGTAAAATATTTAATGTTTACTTTTTTCTTAGATTATATTTCTTTTACTTGACATTTTTTCATGTATCTTAGATTATATTTTATAATAAGATTTTGAAATTTTACATTGTTACATAGAAAAAAGCACATCATGTAATTTTAATGACAAGTTTTGTCAATCTCAAGCAAGCCATAAATTACAAATGTTATATATAAAACTTGTAGGGTAACTTGAAACATACATATATGATTATTAGTTTCTCTCACAAATTGAAGTAAAAGTTTATTTTGAATAATATATATACATTTTTTTAGAGTAAATTAGCTAAAATTAAATCCAAAATATAAACAATTAATACATATAAAATTAAATTAATTAACTTAGTAGATTGATCATATAAAAATAAAGTTGGGGGCGTGGGTACAATTACCGATCAATATGTAGGGAATTGAAACAAGGAGTTTGGTTGCAGCTAATTAACCCATTGCACGCTGTGTTGTGTATCGGATGTTGCTCAGGCTCAGTATATGAAGAATTCCAAGATTGGGGATTTGATAGAGCAGTTGTATTTGTATGGAACAGAAATGAAAGCCAAGAAAGGAGATCTGAAGAGGAAATGAGAGAGAAGGTGAATCGGGTCTAAGAGAAAGTTCTGACTTCCAAAGAACGCCTATGCCAGCCTAGGCAAAAGAGATTTCAATTTGTCTATTATTTATTGTAAACTACTTTGAAAAAGGCCAAACTCTTTATTTGGACAATTTTGCCCAAAATCCCCAAAAGACATTTCCGACAAAGTGTTCTAAAAGATTCTGTTTTACCATGTTACCAAGAGGAAAAAAAAACAAATCTAAAAAAAGTTGTAATTCGTGCATATATAGAGTGAGAAAAATAGTATGGCGGAGTCAGCTTCGTCACAGAACAGCAAGGAATAGCACGGGACGTGTGACTGTTACGTGTCATGACTCGTGTGATGTGATTATTCATGTGCTGTGGCCAACTTTTAAAATTTGGCACTGCACGGCACGTCACCCGAAAGATATGATCAAGGCATGACACAGAACGTGGTCACGCGAGTCTCGTGTAATTAGGACCGTTAGATCTTGATCAAATAGTGAATTTTGAATAAATTAAACTAAATTATGAAAAAAATAGTAATGTGACCAAACATGACAAATGTACCCAATCATGTTTGGACACGGTACGTTTGGGGATAGGATGACTCACTTGTCGTGTCCATTTGCGTGCTGTGACCATCCCTCGACATTTTGGTCATGTACACAGCACGGTACGAGACCAAAATCATGACGTGTTAGTCACAGCACGGCACGATACTTTTTTACCACTCTATTCATGCATTGTTCACTCACATGAGTTTGTGATGCAATCAGGTAGAAAGGATGGTTGATTGGGGTGTTAGACGGTTAGTCACTACTACGAAAAAACACTTCCTACACTGTAGGTTATACACGGATTTCCTCTATTTTTTTAAAAATAGTGTATGAAATAGGATTTTTCCAATGTTCAAAATATCTGTAAGAATCCTACATGGATATTAACTTAAAAATCAATGTACAATTCTTTGGGGAAAAATCCGTGTGGAAATGAAGGTTTTATACACGGATATTTTATTAAATATCCGTGTAGGAATGTGTTTTGTACACGGATTTTTATTTAAATAGCCGTGTATATATGTTGAGAGAGCTACACGAATTTATAGGTAAATATCCATGTAGAAAAGATCATTTAGGATTTTAATGCTTCTCTTCCAGCACCGTTTTGATCACTCTCTCTCCTTTGGATTGGCTGGAATCTAATTTTTGCGCAGCTGGAATCTGAGATTGCTAATTTTCTGGTGATTTTCTCCTATCTTTGTGAGCCAAGTTAGTAATTGTTCTATTTTTTCTTTAATTTTCTGTTAATTTCTTGTTATTGCACATTTAGGGTTTAGAGTTTGATTGATGCATGCATGGTTGTTTTAATTTGTTAATTAGAATAATTAGTGTATTGTTGTCCAATAACTGACCTATTAATATGCTTGTAGGTCCATGCCCGTTCAAAATTAATCCAATAGGGATTAATTTTGGATAGTCCCCGGTTTGGGACTGCTCTTTGAATATTGTGTCTCATTTAGGATGTGAACACATGTTAGCGAGATTTAATTATTATTTGAGGAAAGTTCGACATGATTTCTCCTTATTGCTCCTATGAGTATGTGGCTGTACGCATACTTGGAGAGGTAAGGGGAAATGCTGCCGAATTTTTCTCAAATACTAATTAAATCCCGCTAATATGTGTTCACATATGAGGCACAATATTCAAAGAGTGGGTTAAGATTGTAAACCGGCCCTTTGTAAGCCAAGAATTCGGTACAAGTTATATATATATATCGACCATGCACCATGATTAAATAATTGAAATCTTTTTTTAAAATTTAATTTACAGATGGATCGAAATTGGATGTATGAATTGCGACGAGATAGTGAAGAATATTTGGTTCGCGTTGAAGAGTTTTTACAATTTGCGGAGGGTTATAGAGTGAAAAAAATGGTTGCCAACATTTTGTGTCCTTGTAAGGATTGTAAAAATTGTATAGGATTTGGGTACTCGGAAGTAATTATAGCTCATTTGATTTGTTGGGGATTTAAGGAAAGATTTACATGTTGGTTCCTGCATGGCGAGAAAATTGGGAAAAGTAATGGTACCAATAAAAATTGTGAAGAGAATGATGGGAATGTTAAAGTTTTTGATAATTATGAACTTGATTGCAACGATGATAATGATTATGAGTATCTCGAAAATTTTGATAATGTTGAACTCGAATGCAGCGACGCTGATGAGATGACAGTGAATATTGATGAAAATGTAGAACACGAGTACAATGACAATCTAGAGGACCTGTTGCGTGATATGGGAGATGAAATTGGTGATAAAAATTATGATAAATTTCAGTATTTAAATGATGAATCCAAAACGCTGTTGTATCCTGGTGTTCGCTGGAATGCGTGTAGGCTTTTAATAACCTAAAATACCAAATATCGGTTGCAAGCGCACAACTGAAGTTGGGTATAGTAGGGTATCGTATCCATAGAGACGGTAAAAAAATGACCGGACTCTACCTAAGAGTACTAAAATTCTAGAAGTGAGAGAAAATAAATTTGGTTTGGTTTCGAACCTGTGAAGCATGGCCGCTCGAATGGAAAAAGAACTTGACTGTATTTCTGGACCCCGACAAACTCAATGCCACGATGCTAAAAAGTCAGGGTCAGATGTGTGTCGATTACATGTGCCATGCGATACACCGTTGCATAGCGGACGACAAGAGATTTATTCTCGTGCCATACCACCAGATGTATGATTCTAACCTTCATTTTTTCTCTATATATTTTAATTAAATAATTATAAAGAATAAATTAGATATGATTATAATTGTGTTTATATTTCTCATGCCACAGCACACACTGGTGTTTGATCATCATCGTCCTGGCTGCAAATAGGGCATTTTTCATGGATTCTGCAAGGCCAAAAGGAAGGATCAAACTAGAAGATAGCAAAGAAATCTGTCCTTTTTTGAAATAGTAAGCAATATCTTTTCACTAAATTTGATTTTTTTTCAATTGTAATTAAATTGTGGCTCTAAATGGCTAATTATAGTAACTTAATTTTGTAAGGGCTTGGACCAAATATGCTCAAGAGGGAGGACTATAAGGAAAAGCAACAAGGGCCGTGAAAGATAAATTCAGAATTTACTAGTTGCCGATGAGCACACTATAATTTTTTTAATTATATTTTATAGTTCAAAAAATTAGTTCAATTCTAACATAGGCTGATAAATGTAAATTTTAGTGCGCGCAACAGAAGGAGTAATTTTCAAAAGAGATATGTAATTCACATTAATTTTCATTTTAAAAATATCAATAATTCGATCTGTTTCTCGTTACTAACTAACATCAAATTATAATTGTAGTAATAACAAGAGCCAAGCCGCTTACTCAATCGAGCATATCAATGAAGTGAGAGAGATGTGGTCAAGGTGGTTTGTTTCCGAATTTTGTAGCGAACAATGTGGATTTGTATAAATTAATTTGTGTAATTATCAATTTTGAATTGTTATATTATGTTGCCAATGAGTATCAATTCTGATTAAGTAAATAACAAAAAAATATTCTGATTATATAATTTAATGGCTAGCAAAAGTGGAGGCTAGCCAAAAACAAAAAAAATTACAAAAAAATAAAGAGAAATCCTATACGGATATTTAAATAAAATCCGTGTAGGAAGATGTAACAATAAAAAATTATCCTAGCTACACGGATTTTAACTTAATATCCGTGTAGGAATACTATTCCTACACGGATATTAAATACAAACCGTGTAGGAATAGTCTTCCTACACAGATATTTATTACAAAACCGTGTAGCTAGGGTAGGAGAGTTACACGGATATTAACTAAAATTATGTGTAGGAAGACTATTCCTACATTGATATTTATTAAAAAACCGTGTAGCTCCGTTGCAATGAGATGCACTACAGGAGGTTTTCTACACAGTTCTTTATGAATAATCCATGTAGGAATAGTATAATCGTACACGGATAACTATCCGCGTGTAAATGTTGCACATTCCTACACCCCAACATTGCACACAATTTCAAATCTGTGTAGCTACCTCATTTAAAGTTCGTGTACAAACTGCAATTTTGTAGTAATGAGTGTTGCTTGATTTAGTTTTCGTTGAGTTATAATAAATCCCTTACTGACATTGATTGGCAGCCGTTACTGGATAAGATTGAAAAACGATTACAGAGTCGGAAGGGTTCTCTGCTCTCTTTGGGAGGTAGAGTTACACTTCGGAATTCTGTCTTATCAGCCATACCTATGTACTGGATGTCCATTTATCGTCTACCAGCCAAAATTAGACACAAAATTGATAAAATAAGAAGGAAATTCTTGTGGCATGGGGGTAATTCCACAAGGAAAAAATACCCTCTAGTTTCATGGGATGTTGTATGTAAAAGCAAAGATCAAGGAGGATTGGGAATCCTTGATCTCAAATTAATGAACAAATCTCTTTTTAGCAAAATGGTGGATTAGATTTCTTGACCCTTCGGTCCAAGGCAAATGGAAAGATATAATACTTAGCAAATATGAATTAAATACTGGTCCTTCTATTTGTTCTCATTTCTGGAGATCAATTCTAAAGGATCATCCCATTATTGACTTAGGTTTAAATAAAAGCATAAGAGATGGTAAATCGACAGCCTTCTAGCTGGACAGATGGCATTCTGAAAATGCCCTCCAACATATATACCCCAACTTATTTTCTATCTGCACTAATAGATTCATATCAGTGGCACAGGTCTTTTCGATTCCAAACTTAGCTTTGCAATTTCGTAGACAGTTAACTGGGGTATATAAGATAGAATGGCAAACTCTTAAAAATCAGTTTCTGCATTTTACTTTGTCTCAGGATTTGGCTGACAGGCTGATATGGAGATGGACAAATGATAGTAATTTACAGTTCATTCATTTTACAAATGGTTAGAGTATGGTGGTGTACCTAATAAAAAATTTCAAACAATTTGGAAATCCCACATACCCCTCAAAATAAAAATATTTCTGTGGTTGGTTAAAAGGAATAAAATTCTGACTAAGGCTAATCTCATGATTAGGAGTTGGAATGGGGATTTGACTTGTATATTATGTAATCATGTCGAGACAGTGGACCATCTCTTTGTCCAATGTTCCTATATAAGAGCAATTTGGGATTGGATAGCCACTTTTAATAATTGTTGTTTTGATTGTGAATGCTTAGATATCTATGGCTTTTGGATGCAGCTATTCCTCTTAAGGATAGACTGCTACTGGAACTTTTAAGGGGTGCAGTCCTTTGGACAGTTTGGTTAGAAAGAAACCGAGTCTGTTTTAATACTACTAATCATATTTCTCTTAAAGTTTTATGAGCTAAAATTATATCCTTAGCTTCCTATTGGTGTAAGGCACAATCAAATAATTCTTTCTTAAAACTTAGTCTAATGCTTCCATCTGATGTTAAGGTCTTGCCAAACCAGTTATTGGAGGAGCCAGCCAGCAGCCCGGACACGGCGGAGGCTGTGGAGCTGTTGCTGTCTCTAGCACAGGAAGGATCCAGCGAGGAAACTCAGGATTCTGGAAGTGGCACTCAAACGTCTGGAGAAGGCCAACATGATGATAATTCCATTGACTGGGATCATTTAGATTAGTGTTGTTTGATGCTAATGTTAGGATAGTTCTTTTTGTTATATTGCAGGTTTACTTTTGTTCTTACTGGGTTTTTTTTTTTTCTGTTTTGCATGGGTCTTCCTTAGTAAATTTACATTGTGTTAGTTTAGTTTATTTTGATAGCTGACTTGATATGTAAGATAGACTGATGGGTACTTATTTTAAGTACCTCATTCCTGCCTCTTTTGGTTTCAATATGAAATCGGTGGTAATCCACTATTCCTCAAAAAAGTTTTCGTTGAGTTGCTTACAATTATATATAGTAGTTTATGGAGAAATTACCATCGACACTCAATGTTTTGGGGAATTATATTGCGAATGAAGACCGAAGACTTTGGGGCACGTTGGGTTTTAATGATTCATGAGGGCTTTCATGTCTGATTTGGTGTAATAAGCCATATTTTATCCTAACCTTGTAACACTAGCGTCTTATTAGGTTCATGGGACTGATCCCTTTTAGGGGTGTTCAAACGGTCGGTTCGGTTGAAACCGAACTAAATTTGTCAAACCAAACTTTTATTCGGTTTTCAAAACCAGAACCGAACTGAACCGTTTAAATCTATGAACCGATTAAGAACCGAACCGAACAAACCGAACTAAATTTTGGTTTGTTCGGTTAAACCGAAATAATTCATAATAAATAAAAGAAAACCTAAATTTCTCAAACTTTTTTTTAAAACTATTCCAATTGATCTACTTAGTACCTTGATCTCTCCTTTGATTGATCAGCAAACCCTCCAATCCACACAAAATTTGAATTAAAAAAAAAAGTATAAAGAGCACCTTAGTATAGTAGAGAAACGATCAGCCAGGGGAAAGAAAGAGAAAGAGAGAAGTGGAGAGGAGAAGAGAGGAGAGAGAGAGAGTAAGAAGGAGCCTTGATTTAAAAAAAAACAGAGAGAGGGAGCGTTGCTTTCAAAAAAAAGAAAAAGAACGGAGAGTGGGGAGCGAAGGTGCGGAGGAAGGAGAAGGAGAGACAGGTGTAAAGCAATAGCAAACAGTAGAGCTAGCGGAGGGTTTGGTTTAGAAAAAAATGGGTTCGGTTGAGAGACAGAATGGGGACCGCTTTGGATTACAAGCATGGATTTGTTCGGTCGGTTCGGTTTTTTTTGTTTTATAAAATTCTAAACCGAACCAATTAAACAAAACCAAAATAAACCAAAAACTGAACCGAACCGAACCATTTAAACCCAAAAACCGATCCATTTAAACTGAAATTTTTCGGTTCGGTTAAAAACCAAACAAACCGAACCATTTGAACACCCCTAATCCCTTTCATATATATATATATATATATATATATATATATGAAAATTGGTGGGTAGGCGTGTCACCTATTATTTCAAAGGGTAATTCTAATTTTCCCCGCTTAACCGTCCCCTAACTGTCCCCCAGATAAAAACGCGTTAATCATGCTAAACGATAAAAAAATGCGTTAATCGCACAAAAAAGATGCACACCATAAAACTGTCCGATAGTATTTATTCTGAACACAAATGTATTCATCCTAAAACAAAAAAGTATTTAACTAAGGTCTGCATATTAAGACAAAAAAAACTGGACATATCACTCATAATCTTTTACACGTTTTTAGAGGTGGGTGGTTTTTTCTCCGTTTAATCAAACCAATATTTCTGACGATCTGTAAGAAATTTTTCAAATCTAAAACCACGAACGTCTTCTAAATAATTTTCTCTTTCAAATGAGATCCATGATGACATACTTTCGAGTTGTCGGTTGCATAAGTATTCATCCTCGTCATGTAAGTATTCATACATAATACATCAAATATTCATCATGGTTGTGTAAGTATTCATCCTTAGGATCCGCCTAGTTGTCATGCTAATCAATCCCTATGCTTGTAATACTCTTGATACATATTTACACTTACACGGCGATGATGAATACTTGCTCCATGAGAGATGAATACTTCCATAACGAGGATGAATACTTGTGCAACCGACAACTAAAAACGTGTAAAAGATATGTGAGTGATGTGTCCAGTTTTTTTTTTAAATACTTGATATCTTATGATGAATACTTGATGTATAATAGATAAATACTTGCGTGTGACAGTTGATTAGCGGGACAGTTAGGCAGATCCTAAGGATGAATACTTACACAACCAGGATGAATACTTGATATATTATGTATAAATACTTGCATGACGAGGATGAATACTTGTGCAATCGACAACTCGAAAGTATGTCATCATGGATCTCATTTGAAAGAAAAAATTATGTAGAAGACGTCCGTGGTTTTAGATTTGCAAAATTTCTTATAGATCGTCAGAAATATTGGTTAGATTGAACAGAGAAAAAACAAACCACCTCTAAAAACGTGTAAAAGATGGTGAGTGATGTGTCCAGTTTTTTTTGTCTTAATGTGTAGACATTAGTTGAATACTTTTTTGTCTTAGGATGAATACATTTGTGTAACAAATTAATACTAATGGTGGTCCGCATCTCTTTTGCGTGATTAACGCATTTTCTGGGCGGTTTTACGCGTTTTTGTTTGTTGTTTAGCTGTTTAAATGGTTTTTATCCGGGGGACAATAGGAGATGTTTCACGAGGGACAGCTAAGCGGACCCTATTTCAAAAAAGAAAAGTAACGAAGGGTCAGTTTTGCACAAACATAAAATTATCAGGTATTGCCGTCCAGTTGACTAAGAGCTAGCCGCAGTATAATAGAGACATCTGAGTACCTGCCATTCTGCCAAGGATGATGTACTGTACTAAATGAGTAGAACTAGGGTGTTATTAAGCTCACCAAGCTCACAAATTCTACCAAGAGTGATATCCTATATCGGATTCATCTTAAATGACAAAATCAAATTGTAAAATCAGTCTACTTTCCGAGTGATGCGTTTACATATTAAATTTATAAATTAATTTAGTTTAAAATCAAGCAGTAAAAATACTAGGAAAAATAAATATATTGAAATTAACTTATAAACGGACTTTCTTTAACAATTGTCTTGACCCTTTCTTCCAGTGACTCCAAAGGAGAAAAAAAATCTCAAAATCCTAGATCTAAACCGCCGCCTCTCTACATCTTTTTTCTTCGAGTTTTCAACTCCGACACAACAATACTCTCCTCTCTCTTTCGTCTCTACCTCCTTAGGGGAGAGGAGAGTGAGGAAGAGGGGAGGGAGCCGAGCGGAGCCAATCGGAACTAAGAGCGTGCTATCATCAGAGCTCGAAGAGTATAGTCCTCATCTTGATTAGAGCACGACGGTGAGTAGATTCGGTCGTCAGAGTGCAGCGGCGGTAGAAATAACAGATCCAGTCGTGGAGCGAGATGAGAATTAAGGTATTAGGGTGATTATGAGTGTATATAAGTAGAATAGAATAGTAGATCTAGGAACTTAGAGGGTGATTAAGGGTGATTAGAGAGTAATTTAGAGAATTTCGTGAGAATAAATAAGTAGATTTAGAAATTATAGTCATTTGACTAGTTGTAAATTCATTTGTTATCAATCGAATTGTTAGTAGGCATAAAAACCACTAACTTTCAAAAAACGAAATGAACTTATAAATCTTTTTTTTTACACTTGATTTTATACTAAATTAATTCAAAAATTTATAAATTTTATATATAGATCGGTTTCAACGGTTTAGATTCGTTATTTGAAATTATTCCGATAAGTTTTAGAGTTAGCCTCCCCAATTATTTGATGAGCTTAAAAACACTCAAGTTCTACTCATAATATATAGAAAATAGTAATAATCGATGTTCTATATATATTATATCTACCCATATTAATTATAGATGTTGTACAAATCTACAAAATAGAAAAATGAAAAAAAAGGAAAAATAGTAGAAAGCAACGAGAGTACGCATCGTCTGGATTAACTCAAAAGAGTATCTTTTGAATAAATGCATCTCAGCCATCTGATTTTAAACATAGCTAGTTCAGCATCTGCCTATAAAGTAGGAAGTTCTTCAATATTAGTGTAGATCTAATTTGTACGGAACTTAAAGTAGATCAGACATCCAGATGCATTAACTAAAAAGATTTCATTTTAGAGTTTAGGTTAGAATACGAATTCATCAAGCAACGAAATTAAAGAATTGAACTTAATTAAGGTACCTCGAAACCAAGATGTATTAAAGATCCCAATATGTGATGGTACGAATTTTTATCGAGGCCCTGCTATCATTTGGATGTGAAGATCAAACCCAAGAAAAGAATGGAAGCTCGATCACAACAGTCATATATATCTGCAAAATTTAGTATAGAGAAACTTCAATCCAATCTCAAATTATTCCAGCTGCAAGTAACGTACGATTATATACTTTTCTTTTAACCTCAAAAAAAAAAAAAACACGCCTACATAATTTTCATAACAATCAATAGCATAGTATTTCTAATTTTCTTGACAGTTATAGATATATACTGATACTAGACTAAAAAGGAGTTGTGCTAAAGAAACAAAACTAATAATAACAATAGGAAATATCCCCATGCCATGCCTAAAATGTTCAATGAACATCTGTCCTAATCCGCTGGTCCTCGTAGGCCCTGACTTTGATTAAGAGTTATGTTATAATAACTTACAAAATATAGATCGACAATATTAATTTGGGCTCCAAAATTTGATATTTCAAAATTCAAATCATCTATCTGAGCCTCTTAATTAGTGCCTGGCCTATAAATATTTGTATAAGAAATCAAATTTTGCTAATTAATTAATATGTTTTATAATATTTTAAGAAGATAGATAGATCATTTTTCTTTTAAATTTGTCCGTTTAAAATATAATTATTTTTCACAAGTACAATAAGAAGGAGGCTTCGGGCATTTTTCGTTAAAAAAAAAGTATAATAAGAAAAGTTTGAAAAAAAAATATAAAAATTAGCCCAAAATTCAAAATTCACAAGATGTGAAGTCAATATACTAGCTGATGAAAAGTGTTTTTTTCTTTTTAAAATTGCCCAACTTGATTTACTGTAGCACAGAACCAACAGGAATTCTGACGGCTCTACTATAGCTACAGTTTTAAGCTTTTTGTTTCTTGGAGATGTTTAATATGTAGTAATAACATAGTACAAAATAAAAAGAATGAAGAGGAGGAAATATTGCCGTCATTTTTATTCATGCCCATCAAAATCTAAATTTCGCCAACTCTGTCCATAAATCTCAAATTCTGTCAAAAATGTCCAAACCGGCTACTAAATAACCGGTTCCTAATTTTTATTAGAAACCGGCTATTAGACCGCCGGTTCCTAATAAAAATTAGGAACCGGCTATTTAGTCGCCGATCGCTCCAAAAATTCGGTTTATATATAGGTGTGCACTGTTCCGAAATTTCCTCACAATTCATTTTATCAAATTTCACACTATCTCTCCTCACATTCTCTCTTTCTCCCAGATTTCTCATTCTCTGCCTGTTTTTGCAAGTAAGTCCCTATATTTTATTTTATATTATTCGGTAGGCCAAAGTTGTTATAAATTGATACCGTTTGTTAGAAATTGTTAAAATTTATTAGAATTGTTCCAAATTGTTATAAATTTATTAGAAATTGGTACCAATTGTTATAAATTGTTAAAATTTATTAGAAATTGCTACCAATTGTTATAAATTGTTTAGAAATTGTTTAAATTTATTAGAAATTGGTACCAATTGTTATAAATTGTTAAAATTTATTAGAAATTGCTACCAATTGTTATAAATTGTTTAGAAATTATTAGAAATTGCCACCAATTGTTATAAATTGTTATAAATTTATTAGAAATTGTTAAAATTTATTAGAAATTGTTAAAATTTATTAGAAATTGTTAAAATTTATTAGAAATTGTTAAAATTTATTAGAAATTGGTACCAATTGTTATAAATTGTTAAAATTTATTAGAAATTGCTACCAAATGTTATAAATTGTTTAGAAATTATTAGAAATTTCTACCAGTTGTTATAAATTGTTATAAATTTATTAGAAATTGTTAAAATTACTTATGAAATTGGTACCAATTGTTATAAATTGTTAAAATTTATTAGAAATTGCTACCAATTGTTATAAATTGTTTAGAAATTATTAAAAATTGCTACCAGTTGTTATAAATTGCTACCATTTATTAGAAATTGGTAAAATTTTGTATAATTTCGGATAGTTATATAACTTAGCATAATTAAAAAATAATTAGTATAAAATAGTATAATTAGCGCATTTTAGCGAATTTTAACGCGTTTTTACATAATTTAAGTTTAGGATGGCTGGAGGTAGAGGTAGAGGACGGCCCAGACGTGCACCACAGGTTGAGGCGCCGATTGACACCACCAGTACTGAGCACTTCAGCCCTCTCTTATGGATACCCCACCGCGAGCACAGGGTATCCTTGGCTTCCATTGAGGTATGCTAGTTTTTGTCCATATACAAAATTTAAATTTTGTTGAAATCATTATGTAATACTTTCCTTGGCTTTCAACGTAGGACGATTATCTGATGGACGTCAATTTTTATGTCCCTCGGATGTAGTACTTCTCACAGATGGACCCATATCTCATCCGACTGGGACTATATCAGATTGTGTCCATCCTGCGGGACACGATTCCCTCCATCAATGCATCTCTCATCGCAGGATTAGTGGAGCGATGGCGTCCCGAGACGCACACGTTCCATATGCCTTTCGAGGAGATGACTGTCACGTTGCAGGACATGAGTACCCTCTGGGGTTTGCCGATCAGGGGCATTCCCGTAGGCGGAGTATCTGACAGCAGAGACTTCGCCCATGACATCGATCAGTATTTTGGGGGCAGATCCAACAAAGCTACGGGCCGATAAGGGGAAGTCCAGTTATCACATGTAGAGGACAGAGTTGCGGCGGCACTTCAGTCCCGGTCTGACGGTCGCCTCTAGTGATCTAGAGATTCGGAGGTAATAATAATAATAATATTTTACTTTTGATTTGTTATTTAACTTATGTAATTATAATACTAACCATCTACTTTATTTTTGCAGATACACCCGGGGTTACGTGATGGACCTCTTCGGTACCGTTATGTTTCCTGATGCCAGCGGCGATGGCATCCCCATGATGTATTTGCGACTTCTGAGTGACTTTGATAGCCCGCCGGCATACAACTGGGGTGGAGCTGTGTTAGCACAGCTGTACCATAGCCTCTGCATTGCTTCTCAGGTTAGTCATTATGTTGTTTGTTACTTAATTATTTCATCAATCAGTCAAGTGGAATTACGACTAATAACCTCAGAAATACAGGTGAAGGCCAAACAGATGTACGGGCCGGTTCTTTTTTGCAGCATTGGTCCTGGTCACGGCTACGGGTGGGCCGTCCTATCCTCAATGATCCAGCGCCAGTTTGGGGACAGCCGGAGAATGATCAGGAGCGATGGCCGGTCTATGGCCACCGCTGGCATGGTGTCCACCACTATCGGGATGAGGGGCACGGACGCCATCGGGATGAGGGGCACGGACTCCAGGGTTGGCGAGGCGTCATTATATCTGGTGGGCGATTATAGTGCATATCTCCGCCAACCACTACAAGAGGATCTATCAGGTCACCAGCCTACCGGACGTCGCTGGGCTCGCGCGGTAATTAATTCAACACCTTTATATTATATGTTAATTAAACGGTCATTACAAAAATTAATTGGCTAATCCTGTTTTTTTGTTCAGATATTACTGTCGATTAAAGCCGCTGCGTATGCCATCAAGATGCTCGGGGTCAAGGGCTGGCGAAAAGTTGGATGGAGTCAGTTGCAAGATCATGGCCAACTCATTGAGGATGCCGGATCTGGTGGGCGTGTGATCAGCATGTTGTGCGACGCCGGAGAGAACATTGATTGGTGGGCAGTAGATCCAGACGAGGCAGATGCGCCGGCCGTATTCACTCGGGATATGCCATCTCCACCCCGCTTGGACGCAGACTGGGACTATTATCACTGGGTGCTGTCTAATTCCGGCTGGGCTGCCTACTACAACTCTGAGGGACGTCCTGTGCAACCACCGGTAAGTCGTATTTGTTATGAGTCGAGTTAGTTCAGTTTTTTCCATTAGTACAAAAATTTATATCATTATTTGGTTTGCAGGGTCCGGCTAGCATGCCACCGCTGCCACCGCCACCGCCATACGAGCCTGCATCTTACGACTATATGGAGGATTATGGGGTGACTATCAGTTTCGATGAGATTGAGAGTCTATCACCATCCAGGCCGGGACGATACCTTACGGCGATGGCACACGATGATGAGGCTAGCGGGTCACAGGCCCCTTCTGACTTTGCGGCTGGGCTGGCAGACTCTATCTTCTCTACACCCCCGCCTCCTGCAGCTACTACTATGGGGGATGATGATCCGTGGGAGACAGGATCACGTCTCAGGAGAGAGGCAGAGGCCGCTGCTATTGCTGCAAGTGATGCGGTCTGGACGGGGCTGCCCGACAGATGCAATAGAGGACAGCCAGCCGAGCAATGGTCGCCTTCTCCGTTTAGATGATGATAGTTTGTTACTTTTATTGTTAACGTAGTATTTACATTTCGATCTGTTATGTTTGTCATTTTATGGTTGTATTATCTCTGTTTATTTATTTATATTTTCTACTCTATCGTTTGTCATTTGGATCTGTTATGTTTGCCATTTACATATCGTTTTTCTCGTTAAAGTCATAATAAATTTAGTTCAAATAAATCAATCAACAAAAATCTAACAATAACATCAAAATTAAAGTTTAATGTTAAAATCTAACGTTACGGTGATTCTGATTCCCCTCCTTATCTCAAAGTTCCATGATTTTTTAGATTGTTAGAGTTGTCGAGATTTTTCAAACGACAATTTGATACTTACATTTATCGTCTTAAAAACGAGAATTTCAAATGATTCGTGAATGCCCCTAACGTTCCATGATTTCATGAATGCCCCTAGAAAATCTCAAAATTACGTATTTGTTCTCTAAAATTCATAAAAATTACGTATTTGTTCTCTAAAAAAAAAACATAATTTTTATTAGGAACCGGCGGTCTAATAGCTAGTTTCTAATAAAAATTAGGAACCGGCTATTTAGTAGCCGGTTTGGACATTTTTGACAGAAATTCAGATTTATGGCCAGAGTTGGTGAAATTTAAGTTTTGATGGGCATGAATAAAAATGACGGGAAATATTGTATGTAGTAATAGAATTTAATAAAATAAACAACTTGCAAGATATTGGTACATTTTTTTTTATAAACATGCTTATATTCATATGACAATTAGATCCAAAAATGTTGTATTTGTTAGAGAGAGAGAGAGAGAGAGTATATAATATACTACTGAAACTTTATTAAATATACAACTAGCAAAATCTTGGTAGGATTTTTTTTTTATTTATAAAATTGCTTATATGTTCATGCATGGTGACTAGATCCAGAATTTTTTTTTTTGTATGATTTGTGTGTGTGTGTGTGTTTGTTAGAGAGAGAGAGAGAGAAAGAGAGTATACATACTTGGAGCATTTTGCTAACATTGCTAGAACCAAACACCTTATGCACAATGGAAAATTTATGGGGATCCTCTGGGATGAAAAATGGAGCAAATTAAAGATGCATTCCTTTGCACATCTCCATCTTAGTAAATTACGCGAAGCGCATGGTGAATTTCCTGCCATTCATTACCGCTATGATTCAATACATATATCTATACATCTAAAAATTCCTAGCTGTTATGTGCTACAGTAAACCATCAGTATTTCTGACGGTTGGAGCATTTATAAAAAAAAAAAAAAATTTAGAGCATTCTGGAATTTTTTTTTAAAGGAACACAATTTTTGGATAGCAATATTGCAGCAATTTTTTTTAATATAATTGAAAATGCAAATTAATATAAATGAATAAAATGGAATTACCCACTCAAAAAACAAAAGCAGCAGGTGTTGCTGCGCGTATATATATATATATATTTTTTTTTTCTTCTTTTTGTTACCTTCTGGCCAAATATCGAGAGATCGAGAGAGAGGATTGGAATTTGGAAGCTAGGCTAGGGCATGTAGAGAGGAATTAAAGCTCTGAGATGGCGTCGTAGGAACAGGAAAAGTGAGGGTCGATGAAGACTAGAACCAAATTAGCGTGGATCTAGTCTATATGACTATATTATATGATTTGGAGAATTGCGAATGTTGACTAGATCCACACTCAATATTTAAAAGCCATAATTGTATGGTCAACTGCAAATGGAATTCGCATCCTCTGAGATATCTCAAAGTTTGCGTGACTTTTTGGAATATCTCAATCGTTCAAATACAATCTACAGGAATCTCAAATCTCAAATAATACTGGCCCCCTACGTTCCCCCGAATAGGCACCGGACACGTCGGTCACGCAAAAATTGAGATATCTCAGAGGATACGCACCCCTTGGAAATGAGGGCGTGATGGGAAGTAAGAGTAGTCCAGTTGATTCTCTACAATGCACATATGCATAAAAGTGGAGATAGTTATTTTCATTGGTCTGGAGCTAGCATCCTAATAAATGAATTATTCGGTTCAATTTTGGCGAGATAAAAAATTCATGATTTCAAAATAATTCGGATATAACTTAAGAATGATTCAGTCTCGTACTGGAGCAAAAAAAAAAAAAAACTAAAATAAAATAAAAAATAAATAATTGAAAAAAATTATGCTTTTTTTTCGCATATAATTTAGGAAAAACGTTTTATTCGCGAATAATTCGTGAATGAAATGTGAATATGGTGACTATGGTCTAGAGCATAGTCACAAGATTCGTTTTTTATTCGTGAATTATTCACAAATTAAACGTTTTTGTAGTGATGGTGAACCGAACGACGAATTATTCGGTTGACTGAACTTTGACCGAATTATTCGCGAATAATTCACAAATATTACAATTTTTTTTTCCAAATTTTATGAATTATTTGCGATTTTTTTTTCTCAATTGTGGGACTGAGATCTCCCGTCCAAATAATTCTGAAAAATTCTTGAATTATATTTGAATTATTTCCAAATGACGAATTTTTGATCCCTCTAAATCAAACCTGAATAATTCATTTGTCACTATAGTCTGAAGTCGGACTCTATAGAGAGCACATGACATCCGCACTAGGAATCCATATTCTATAAGGTAAGATAATATTTTTCTTTGAAACACGGCCGTCTGATAAAATTCCGAACCAATCTAGCCTGACTTAGAATGCACAAAACCATTTCAATAGTTGTGCATATTTTGATTAGATGGCCCAGATTGAAACAAAAATATTTTGTTACCTTACTAGGTAAGACGAATTCTCGGTACTATTTTATTCGTTTTTTTAACGTTTTCGATTCTAACACCGAATAAAATGCAAAAAAATGTATAATACATTTTATTTAGGAATAAAACACAAATTACGAATTATTCGCGAATAAAATAGAAAAAAAATTGATTTTTTTTCTTTGCTTCTATATAGTATCGAATTATTCTTAAATTATATCCAAAATATTTTTGAATCATTAATTTTTAATCCGGTTGAATGGAATCTGGACTATTTATTTGTCACATTTGTGACTATGGTGTACAGGAAACAGCAAATCCTGAATTGCATCTTCTCTGCTGTCCTATGGTGAGTTGGTGACACGATGTTGGGTGCGTATCCTCTGAGATATCTCAATTTTTGCATGACCCACGTGTCCGGTGCCTATTCGGGGGAATGTAGGGGGCCAGTATTATTTATGCTTTGAGATTCGCGCATAACTTATTTGAACGATTGAGATATTCCAAAAAGTCACGCAAAGATGCTCTCCTCTCATTAATGTTTTGACTTTTTAGAGATGATGACAGCCCTAAGGCCTTCAGTTCGTCTGTCATTTTCAGTGCATCACCTATCTTCGTATTTTAATGCATATATAAAAATCCTGCGGAGACTTCAATTTCTTTTATTTTTATGTCAACATCGTGCTTCTAATATTTATTTTATTTTTTAATAATAAAAATTATAAAATTTATATATCAAAGTAAAACCGTTAAATTTACATATGATGTAGATTTTTGTAGGAGTCTATTCAATTAATGATTACTATTTGTAAGCTAACTGATACAAGTACAGTCATGGTTCTTAAAATCAGCTGATACCGAGACAACTCGGTATCGGCCGTGTCCGGTCTGATTTTTACCTGAGTCTTGCACCTATGCGATTTTTTCAGTAAAACTCGAATGAACAGTGTCTGACTCAGCCTAGTTAGCTGATTTTCTGGCCGAGTCAGGACGAGTCTTGCCGAGTTTGACATTTTTCAATTAGAAAAATTCTACTTCAGCTAATGAACATAGGTTTGCATCAGACAAACCAACCTGGCGCATTCTGGATTCATCATATTTCACACTACATGTACTATTTATTTTCTTAAAGAAAAGCTTAGTTAGGTTGTATAGTACCAAGATTGTATAATTAATTAAGTGTTGATCCCCATGCTGCTGCTGCACAATAAAATGATGTTAAGTGTTAACTAAGTTGCTTGTTTTACGATTTTTAAATTTAGACACTAATTCTTAACAATAGAATTTAATATTTTGATGATGGAGAACTATTTAAACTCCAAGTTAATTTGATTCTGATACATTTTCTATCAAAATAATTAAGAGCACATCTATAATTATACTTTTTTTTAAAATTTAAACTGTATTTTTTTTTATAAAATATCAAATAATATACTGTAAAAATTAAATATATTATAGAATTATCCTATACTTAATAGTTAATACTATGCCCTTGTCCAAGAATTTTAGAGTCAATAGAAGTACAAAATTACTAATTAAGAAAATGATAACAATCACAAACTTATTAGAGGTACTAGCTAATTAATGTATAATTGCATAAATTACTTGGTGATAGTGTTTGCAAGGACGATGAGACGATCCAGCCAGCTCGACATAGCTTCTGGCAATGAAAAATTTATTTTATTTGTAATACTTGGATTACATTATATCACTGCTAAAATCCGAGTTTATAGTATGCTAAAAAAAATGGCTTGTTGCATGGCTTACCCTTGCAACAAGTCCGAAAAGGCCTATTGTGCTTGCTCTTGCAACTACCTTCCTCACAACTGCTAAGTATTTGTAAGAATGCTCATACAACAATTTTGTTCTGACATGTTACAAGAGACTACGCTTGCAACAACTGCGGATGCTAATATTTTCAGAGTCGACCCCGTTTGTCTATGGGCGGCTATGACAGAAGAGTTTTCAATTTGTCTATTATTTATTGTAAACTACTTGGAAAAAGGCCAAACTCTTTATTGCCGGGAAGGTCAGCTCGTAACGTCACCGGCCCTGTTTTAATGCACAAATTAATTAAAGGTGTTAAGACTTAAGAGTAAATCATGAATGAGATTTTTGTGGGTATATGTATGTTCTGGAGAGTTTAGTTCGAAGCATTTTTCAAGCAATATGGTATTTGAAAATAATTAATTAGACAAGTTAGCTTGCTAAAAATAATGTTATAAAATTTGTATGAAAATCAAATTTTATCTATTCAAAATTAATATTTTACAATCTTAGAAGAATTAGGATTGCTTGGTCATTTAATTAGAAAAATTAACCATTCAATATCAATAATTATTTTCCACTCTAAAAGTATAATTAATTTCAAAAATCAAGATGCGAAGTCAAACAAGTACTAGCTGATGCATGGAACGTTCTATATCACAATCATTGTAACTAAATTATAAAGATGCAAATTAATTAATAAAATAAATAAATTGGGATACCGATTACCGACCAACAGCTGGCTTCATTTAATTAATTATAACTGGCCATATGGTGGTGGAATCAATCTGTAAGTAAGATGAGTCCAGAACTCCATATGATTCTTGACAAGTTATTTTAATATGATTGGTCCCTGTTTAAAGAAAATTAACATAGAGGCATTTTAATTTGTCTGGAATCTGAAACACAGTGACAAATGAATTATTCGGATTTGGTTTGACGAGCTCAAAAATTCGTGATTCGAGAATAATTCGGGTATAATTCGGAAATTATTCTGAATTATTCGGATCAGAGATCTCAGTTCAACAAGGGAGAAAAAAAAATCTGGTAAAAATTCGGAGAAAATTAGTGAATAATTCGGTCAAAGTTTGGTCAACCGAATAATTTGACATTCGGTTTGGCATCACCAAAAAAACAAATAATTCAAAAATCTTGTGACTGTGATCTGAAGAGCATTTGCCATCCGCACTAGTACATACAAGTGTTATTGTGTACAAGGAACAAAAAATCCTTAATTGCATCTTCTCTGGTGACAATTGCTTTATTTTTTTTTACTTATATTATTTTTTAATAACACTTCATGTTTTAAATATTGGAAGTCAAGATGCTCTTTTCTAATTTTTGTTTTGAGTTTTCAGGATCGATGACAATGTTCGAAATCTTTATCTTGTTTGCAGTGGCTTAAGCAGGATTTTTATAGACAAAAATAAATAAATTATTAAAAGTAGTTATTATTATTTTATAATTAAAATTGTCAACTTACTCTTTCTTAAATTTTGTTTTTAATTTCTAAACAGTTTAGTAAAAAAAGTCATGTTAAAAATTAATTTTTTTCACTATACTTTGTGATTAAGATAATTTTTATAATAGTTTAAAAATAAATGAAATCAATGTATGTTAAAATTGTCAAATAGTAGGGCACAATAGCCTTGATTTAATGTTAAGGCTCAAATAATTTCTAGATGCTCCTGATTCACTGTGAACCAATTATTATTTCTATTTTTTGTATTTAATGGACCAATACACCAAGTCTTATTGTCTATTTACAAAGAAGTATCCAATTATCTTTCTTCTTTGAAGAGCATCCGTTCACTTTCTTCTCAAATCAACAAAACTTTTTTTTGTTAAATTCAAAATTGACACAAAAAAGTCCGAATCAATCTACAAATAGAAGAGAATTGCGACAGGAATAGGCATTGGACCGAACTAGGGGTAAACAATGACCTTTTTTTTTTGGGATTTATAGGTAGTTTTTAAATTCTAGGGCAGGCAATTGCCTATCCCTGATCCATGCTGGCTCTACCTATGCTCGTTTGTCATGAGATTTGTTAATAACTGGTGTCACTTTTTTTTTATAGTTTAGATAAATTAATGATAATAAAGAAGTTTAAAATTAGAAATTAGAGTCGTTAACTTGTTACAAATATATTTTTTTATCAATAAAATTATAAGTAGATATTTAAAGTCACAAAGCTTAAAAAAAAAAAAAAATACAAATATTACAGTATCCCATGCCGACATGTACCGGATTCTTGCAGGTACGACAACATCTTCCCCAAATTTGGACCAAGTCCAATAGGACTATCACTATCAGGTTCGTCACTTTGGCACACTGTTCTTGGGTCAGATTTGGGCCAATATGGACGGTTAGCAGGGAAATTAATATGTCGTTGGTTTTACTACCATCTTTAAGTCGTAGTAGTTATTACCATATTTGAGTCAATTTGGGCCAATGTGGTGATTTCGTGCACCTTATCTTTTACGCACGGGCTAGATATAGATGATGCAATGTGTTATTGGGGCGTAGGAGTTCATAGACACAGACCGAACTAGGAAATTTATTTAGAAATGTTAAAATTTAATATGTATAATTATTAATTTATAGTTAATGAAATTTGAATCTAAAATTTGTCAAGTACAAAATAGAACTTTAATTATTATAATACAAGTACATATCTAGTAATTTATGAGGGAAGCTAAATTATATAAACACTTTAAAAAAAATGAAATTCACTTAAATTTTAACCTACAAAAATAAAATTTTCAAAATCATAAGATAACTTAGCACTCTCTAAACTGAGTATAAATTATTATATTTGCTCCTGTTTACAGAGGAGATGGGTCCCTGTTAATGCATTAAACAAATGACCTAGGCTGCCCGAGTACGGTTCCAGCTGCCCATTGAACTATTACGGTCCAAAAGAATTAAATCGCATGTAAACGTCTGCTTCAACTCTTTTTAGCGGTTCGATCTTTTCCTCTTTTCAAGTACTAAATTCCTCATGTAGTGAGAAAGTTCCTTAGTACTAAATTACTTGTTTTTTTTCTTTTCTTTTTCCTATATTCTTTCTTCTCACCCCAATAACACCCCCTTGTATATATTTATTAGGGAGAATTTGTTATGTGCCACTCAAAAACTTCAAATTTGTCAAAATGCCACTCAAAAAACAATATTTGTCAAAATGCCACTAAAACTCAATCTCTATTTTTTTTTTTGCCATTATCCCTATTTTGACTCAATTTATAAATTCTAATATTTCAAAATAACCAAACTGCCCCCGTCAGATTTTTTTTTTTTCGAATTTCAAATTTTTCAAATTTCAAATTTTTTCGAATTTCAAATTTTTCGAATTTCAAATTTTTTTGGAAAATCAAATTTTTCGAATTTCAAATTTTTTTCGAATTTCAAAATTTTCAAATTTTTTCGTGATAGCCCCTGGCTCGGACTCCCCAAATTTTTTAAATTTTTTATGCCACTTCGAGTTTTTTAAAATTTCAAATTTTTTAAAATGTCAAATTTTTTAAAATGTCAAATTTTGAAAATCAAATTTTGAAAATTTGAAATTCAAATTTTTTTGGGGAGTCCGAGCCGGGGGCTGCCACGAAAAAATTTGAAAATTTGAAAATTTTGAAGTTCGGAAAAATTTGAAATTTGAAAAAATTTTGATTTTTGAAAAAAATTTGAAATTCGAAAAAAAAAAAAATCTGACAGGGGTAGTTTGGTCATTTTGAAATATTAGAATTTATAAATTGAGTCAAAATAGGGATAATGGCAAAAAAAAAATAGGGATTGAGTTTTAATGGCATTTTGACAAATATTGTTTTTTGAGTGGCATTTTGACAAATTTGAAGTTTTTGAGTGGCACATAACAAATTCTCCCTATTTATTAGTATACACATTATTGAGACTATATACATTAGTATATATAGACTAAATACAATCCTTTTATATTTAGAATAATTATTTTCATCCCCGCGCTACAGTATCCGCACTGTACCCGCACTGTACATTAAAGGCATGATGTGTTATGGTCCCCACTAATTACTTGGTCCCCCCCTTTTCAATCCCCACACTCGTCCAGCATCAGCCTTTATAAATATAAATACTTGCAAGATAAGAAATTGATACTTACAAAATAAAATATTAATACTTGTGTGCATCACTTGATATGATCACTCCTTTTTTCAGTCCCAAATGGTCCCTACATCAACCTTCCTCAAATGAAGTAGTGGAGACCCCGTATCCCTGCATCAACCTTCCCCAATCGTCCCCGTGTCAACATTCTTCTAACGAACATAGGTGACCACATAGATATAAATACTTCAATTCATAGATATAAATCCTTGTATTAATTGATATTAATACTTTCAGATATTATCTAGTGTAATATATTCATATGTAAAAAGCACTTGCAACATTTTTCTAACAAAAATAGTTGAACACATAGGTATAAATACTACAATACATAGGTATAAATTCTTAGAATACTTGATATTAATACTTTCAAATATCATCCAGTGTTATATGTAAAAAATACTGCAAGTGTAGGTGTAAATATTTGTGTGACGACGAATTTGAAAGTATGTCATCATAGATCTCATTTGAAAGATAAAATTGCATAGAAGACGTTAATGGTTTTAGATTTGCAAAATTCCTCATAGATCGT
Source organism: Carex arenaria (assembly GCA_964058825.1). Classification (NCBI taxonomy): domain Eukaryota; kingdom Viridiplantae; phylum Streptophyta; class Magnoliopsida; order Poales; family Cyperaceae; genus Carex; species Carex arenaria. Next base: position 175,513 of record CAXKVW010000055.1, on the reverse strand, counting down.
CAGAAATATAGACGAAAATAAACGGAGAAAAAAAATCACCTCTAAAAACGTGTTTGGTCCCCCATCTAGTTTGAGTGGTCCCCACCATGCATTTATGGTGTGGGTACTTTTGAGAAATTTGGATAGAGAAATAATTATTTACGTAAAAATTGTTAATCTCATAGATATAAATACTTCTGTGCATAGGTATAAATACTTCAATGTATAGATATTAATACTTTGGAAACAATTCAGTCGTGGAGTTTTTGCGGTCCCCCAAGTTGTTATGACAGTTATGGAAGTTCTGGTGCGGGTACTGATATCAGCTTCCTTATATTTATTAGTATACACATTGAGACTATATATATAGCCATTGGAAGTAATTAAGGAATAGATTCAGGAAAAATATTATGTAGCCGTTGAAAAGCTTCTGTAAATGGCATAAATAGGAAGAGATCGAGGGAAGAAAGCATATTTGGCTGTAATCCGTAAATTTTCACACACGCTTTGATATGTGTCCCAAAAAGGTACATCATCAGTAGAAGTATTTGCCAGTTATTTTCAACAGTTTGTCTTCTCAGGCAAGCTAAAACTTTGGGAGGAAGCCAACCCCCATTAATTAGAATATGAAACAAACCAACAGTTGTCTTCTCAGGTACTTCAGCATTCTTTGTTTGTGATTTTGTAATTGTTGTTTTTGTCCGTATCAATTTTGAAGTCCTGTAGTAATAGGAATCAGACTGCTTCTTTCCACGCAAATCCGGAATCCTGCCAAAGGCAATACTAAGTGGAGAATTTCTTAAATTGCCTGGAGGGTTATTTTGTAAAATTTCAAAGTAAATTACAATTTATTTATTCCTGCAACTTAAACCCTCATCACAGTCTGAAATTTCACTAAATAGAATCGGATAACAACATTAATTGAAGTGCTGTTGCATACGTATTAAGCGTCATACTCCTGGCAAATTTTATTCCCTGCTAAGGGGGCAAACAGAGTTTGTTATTTCTCAAACTCTGAGGTCATAGGTGCAGGAATTATATTATTATGAAAATTATTGTTTCTAGCCACTAAATTCCTCATAGCAGTGAGAAAGCTCCAATGTTTATACATTCTTTCCTCACCATTACCAAAATAACAACAACAACGATACTAATATCAATGGGAAATTGCTTTTAACAAGGACACTGAATTTATGGCCAAAGTTCCAAATTTTAATTACCGGGCACCCGAATAATATGCACAGTGCAGATGCATGGTGGTTTGACTTACAATAATCAAAGCCAAGCCCAAATAAAAATAATACAAAACGCAAACACAAACAAGGTTCCTTGAGCCATGGATATCGCAAGTTGATAAGGTAATATGAGGCCTACAGACCATTAAATATTTTTGCCCTAAATAAGCACTACAAGAAATTGAGGCTCAACTAATTTTGATTGACACTGGAAGGAAAAATACACAGCAGGAAGAATATTCATTACATAACACCAACCTTCCAAAACAAAATTTCTCCGGGATGATTGATGATGCCTGTAATTCAAATGTCTGAAAAACCTGCGATATGAAATGGAGTGCATATTTTCTCAATTGAAGAGTTTTATGAAAACTTGAAAAAAAAATTGTAAAAAACTTATTTATATTGATCTCTAAATATGCACCCAGTAAATCAATTTCCTAGCTACGAAACCTCTTATATGAATAACATTAATTAATTATTTTTTTGAAAAATATGAAGGTAAACTTCAGTGAAAAGGCATGGTGCAATTTCAATACATAAACAATTACTAAAAAAAAATAAAAAAATCATATTTCGGGGCCAATTATAGATGAAAAGACACAAAGAGCATAAATATTTCCAAAAAAAAAAAAAAACTAATCATAACAAAAGCAGTTATTTTGTTATTTCACAAACTCTTGTAATCTCATTACAGCAAATATTCATGATTTATAAATGAACGAAATGGGGTAGATCTAGCGTACATAAGCAAAAAGGTAATAGTGAATTAATAAGAAAAATCATTAAAATGATAAAGAAGCAAATCTAGTTCAGTTTCCATTGTGCCAGTAAACAGAGTACGGTGATGAAAATTGGGTTCCCATTGTTTACTGTCTTTATGTTTTATTAGGGATTTTTCTTTTATGTTCACTTGTATTTTGTTTTGAAATTATACTCTTCATGTAATTTTGACACATTTTGTGTCATCAAAAATGAAATTTGAGGGCTTCACCCCCACCTTTCTCTCAAACAATAATTTTTTTTAAGGACACAACAATCTTTTTAATGCATTTTTGACAAATTTATAATTCAAATAAATCCTCAAATTTTTCTTATGGAGTGGAAAATGAAGAAAAATAAGTGGAGACACACCTTGCACTTGCAGTCACATTAAGAGTGTGGTATTGACTGCTAGCTAACGAACAAGACAGGTGAAATGAAATAGTTGATGGGTTCCTTTAGCTAAACCCCCAAAATCAACTGCATATATCTACAGCTCATATGCTTAAGGGAAACAAGGTGCTTAATGCCTATTGGGATCTCCACTAGCTGTTGTAGGTCCCACAACCAAATCTCTTTAAGGCTCGCCATGGTGCGGTGCTCCATCTCTACTTGAACCAGGTTAGGCATCATATACCCAATCCCAAAATTTTTAATTTTGGAAACGACCCTGCCTGGAAAAACAGTTGGGATTCTACTTCCTACATATGCTCTTTTGAGGTACAAGGACGTGAGGTTTCTGCAATGGGAAAGAGATGACAGAGGATCATTTTGTAGTTGAGACCATCCGAGCCATAGACTCTGAATACATTCTCTAGAAAGTTAAAACGATGGGGATTCTAGCATCTTTTCTTTGAGTCGCCCATAGAGCTCTAATTTCTGAATTTCTGACAAGTTCAGGCCTTCCAATTGAAGAAGCTCATTCTCATTGCATGTATTGATAGATAAGAAGGAAAGGAAACTCATCTTTGCTAATGATTTGCATAACCCTACTGAATGGTTTTGTTTCACTTTTGATATTTGGAAGCTTCTCAGTTGAGTTAAATTACCTAGTTCTCTTACTACCATAGCATTTGATTCTAATGCCTTTATAGTTTGGAGCTCTTTGAGGTAAAACATGTCATTGGATAAAGAAATTCCTGTATGAGTCGGGAATGATGTATAAATAGGATCTACCAACACCACAGCAAAAAGATGGCACTTTTTAAGCTCTGATATGCTCTCTGGGAGCCTTTGTATTTTGGAATGCCATAGATCTAGTGTTTGCAAGTTGTGAAGTTTCTTGATAGATTTTGGTAACACTTTCACCTTTGTTTTTCTCAGACCTAAGTACTTGAGATTGAAAAAGTTGCCAATTGCATTTGGAACCGTTTCAAGGGGCATGCCTTCTAAATCCAAAATAGTAAGATATCTTGACTTGTCAAAAATCATGAATAACAATGTAGATGAGGGCACATCATCGTCAACTGACAAAATGGTTCTAAGTTTTGGCAAACAAACATCATGCCTGATTGACTCTCTTAGTTTGATTACTGAGAGCTGACGAGTAGTACTATTGACATTTTCAGGCTTGTTATCTTGATGCAACAATCCAAAATTTTCTTTTCTACATATAGAAATGGCCAACTCTCTCAATGTATCATGAATTTGGCATTTCTTCACCCTACCAGAATAATTTCTTCTTGCCACTTGTAACATGCTACGATGTATGAGGTCAAGTAGATAACCCTCTGCCACCTCTTCTAATGTGCTTCTTCCCTTTTGTTCTACAAACCATAGATTGCAAAATCGGCCGTTCCGGACCGGAATCGGCCGGAGCCGATCCGATTTCAGTCCGATTTACACGGTATGTGTTGTTCCAGTCAAATTTCGGCCGGAACAGTCCAATTTCAGTCAAATTTCGGCCGGAACGGTAAAATTTCTGTAAGTTTTGTCCGGAACGGTAAAAACCAATTTTTATTTGGGCCCAGTGGGATTCGAACCCAGCACCTGTGGTTCATACACCATGACTCTTGACCACTACACTACTTTTCATTTGTTGTTCAAAGATGGTAGGTATTATATTTAATGTATACTTATTAGTCTATTGTGGCCTTTAGACTCTTCCTACTGTCAAGCTAAAACAGGCTGCTAAGTAAGACCCTCTCTTCGCCATCTCTTTCTATCATAAAAGCTCTATCAACCAACTCCGCAGAATGGGGAAGGGGCAGCACCCGAATCACTTTCACCCTCTCTCAAACATCTTTCTTGGCTTTGGCATTCTTTCAACAAGGAATGAAGACGACTGAGGATAAATTGCATTTACAATTTTTGATATTTACTGTATATTTGAACTCCAAAATTATTGTTAATGTATACATGTGTTTTAATAATATAATTAAAATAATAAAAATATATATATATATATATAATAGGCGTATCAACATTAATGTGTATTTTTATATGGATATGAAGATGTTAACAATCCTTCATTTGAGTCTACAATGTCTTCTTTTTTTGGTTCTGGACAACAATACCACCCTTTTTATGATAATATAGATGACGATGAAATGATCCAACCAGCACGATATAGTTTCTGGCAGTGAAAGAGAATGTTTTTAGTTGTAATGCTTGTATTATATTGTATTAGTGGATTATTTAATTGTAATCATTTGTCTAAACTTCACAAATTATTTTTTTATCAATTTTTTTCTATTTTTATAGTATAAAACGAGCTTCTGGCAAAAAAGTCTGAGTTTCCGATCCGATTCAGCCGATTTTGACCGATTCATCCGATTCGGATCCCCCGGCCAAAAGTCCGATCCCGATTCCGATTCCGATTTTTCCTTCTATGCTACAAACCCCTCAGCTATCCAAAAAGAGAATCTTCAGGAAATAAACCACAATACAAAAAGCAATTCTTTAGGTACCTCGGAAGAATATTGTTGAAACTAAGACAGAATATTTTTCAATGGACCCAAGCTTGGGTTGTTGTCTAGCTGCCAGCTAAGTTGATCAAATAATCGTCTCCATTCAAATTCTGTCTTCTCGAAAAGGGATAACATGACACCTATGGCCCACTTTTCTAGAGGAGGAGGACATTCATGATTTTTTTCTAGATGAAATGCTTTTATACAAAACAAGTACCATGAATCCGTTTGTGACAATGGTTTTAGTTCTAACCTATTGCTTTCTGGAGCAAGATTTGCTACCTCAGCCATTCTGCTCGTAATCACTATTTTGCTTCCTTGATGGTTATCAACAAGTGTGTCACTTATATCCACAAATGCTTTTGCATCCCACATACCATCTAATACAATTAAATATTTCTTTTCTTTGAAAATATTTTGTAAAGTTTGTTTCAACCTCCAAAGATCCATGTTAGATATGTCAATTGGAACATCTTCCTCATCCCTAAAAAATTCGGAGATTAAATTATAGAGAAGAATTTCAATGGTGTAAGTTTGAGAGATAGATATCCATGCATGGCAATCAAAGTTTTTCTTCTCTTTCTTGAAAACGTTAGCAACCAATGTAGTTTTTCCAACACCACCCATTCCCCAAATGGATATAATAGAGAGTTGTGGCTTCTCAAAATTTAGCCACTTTGTTAATTTCACCCTATTTTCTTTGATGCCGACAAGATGATCTTCATCTATGAAATGCGCGGAGACTGCCATGTTGTGTGAGTACTTACTTGAGCAGTTAGAGTTGTTTCCATTTCTGATATTTATTGTTGGCAACCATCGTTCTTTCATCCTTGCAAGATGATTAAGGTTTTCCTTTGCTTCGAGCAGCTGAGACGCAATTCGTTTAAAATCTACCAATGACTTTGGCTCTTTAAAAAAATTTGTCACATAAAATGGTATTCCATCAAACTTCTGCGTATCAATTAGGTATGCAAATTCAATTACGATATCTTCAATATGATTTGCTAAATTCTGTACCTCCTGTATCCAAGCTGCATGAGATTTATTGTTCGAATGGTCTGTTTCTATCTCATCAAGAAACCCTTAATTGCATGACCCGAAGTTCACCACTAATGTTGTTCATATTTGCTTCGAGATTTGCATAAGTTGAACGAAGCTTTGAAATATTTGAGGTTGCTACGTTCATTACTTTGTTAGCCAATATTTCTCCAAGCAGGAGCAGACCTAGGATTTTCGTTATAGGAGGGCAAAAAAATATCGAATCGGGTTTAAATAAGTTAATTGGATTTAAACTCATTAACTAACTAGGTACTCGATAAAAAACAATACATTAATTTATACTTTTCAATACCTTGACTTGTAATTTCTGATATTTTAACCTATAATTATAATTATTAATCAAAATTTATGAAATTTATTTTAATTTTAATCTTAAATTTAATCCGAATTACAAATCAAATATTCAGAGGGGCAAAAAAAATTTCAAAGGAGGGCAGAGTCGATCGAAACGTCCCAAACTCCACTCAAACTCAAAATCCAAGAGGGACAGCTGCCCCCCCGGATTAACATGGGTCTGCCCCTGTCTCCAAGGACCCTGAGGGTTACTAGAATGGCAGCCTCAGCCATGCTCAATTAGTCAGCTTCAAACTGTACTTCTAGGTTATTCATTCATTTGTGAGCTGTTCAAAGCAAATATATGGAGATTAGGCAATCTTATAGTACATACATTTTATTTATGCAAAAGAATCAATTTTTTGCATTATTGATAATTGATTTTTTATTCTGTAAAAACAAGTAATTCTTGCTGTTTATATAAATTTTGTTTGAATTTCAAGTATGCAATCAATTGGTGATGCATTTCGCAGACAGTCGGAATCAATTTTTAAGTGGTTCGGATCGATGTCTAATTAATAAGTTAGATTGAGATATAGGATTCAAATAATGAAAGAGAGAGTGCATGACTCGTCGAGACTAAGGCCATGAGCTGTGCTTTTTCCCTTGCATTCATGAATTTTGTTGTGATCATACACTATGTTATTGCTACATGATTTTCAAAATATTAAATGGGCCGGGTCAATTGACTAACTAAGCATGCTTGAGGAAGCTTATTATTTGAATTAATAAAGTCAATTGATCTTTATTTATTTTCAAAATTTCTATATCTATACATGATTTTTTATATAATTTAATTTAGAGTAAAATATTTTGAGAAAAGATAATATCCCCGTCTCTCTGTCCCCGTAATATCCCCGAACTATCTTATCAGCTTTTTAACGGAACTCTAATGGTACGGGTACGATCTTTTATAAACTTTCGATCCATCTCTTCATTTTGAAAACCCAATCAGAAAACGCTGGAAAAGAATAAAGAACTAATGGCTGCTCCGATCAACCTCCCCACGGCGAGATCCTCGCGCCACCGTGCTCGCACCGGAGGCTCCAGCGCAGATCGCATGTCTCCCCCGTTCCGATCTGTCTTGTATTGCAGGTGGCTTCTCCCCTCCGCTCAATCAAATTCGTCGAGCTAAAGTATTTCGTTGCTCTGAACTTCAATCCTACTACCTCCGCCTCCGCCCAATCAAATTCGCCACCGCCTCCCCTCCCCGTTCCCCTCCCTCCCATGACCCGATCACCGTTTCTAACTCTTCGGATGCTCGAGCAACAAATGAGCAAGTATAGATCGGAAATCAATCTGTTAATAGTTAACGATTTAAATTCAGCTGCATTTGTAATTACTATACTTCGTTTCTATATGATTTAACTTTCTTTGAAGAGAAGAAATTAGGTACTTAAAAGAACAGGAATTGCATTCCTTTTTGTGTGCAGATACTGTTCTCTGACTGTGCATGCGCTCAGAGGCTCAAAGGTGTGTTATTTGTTGAACTGAGATTCTATACATATTTTTCTTTAATAACAATTATGAGATTGAAAAAAAAAAAAAACTGTGCATGCATACAGGTACAAGTCCTGATATGAACAGTATGAATACAATTTAGTACAAGTTCTTGAGATTTGTTATAAACAAACTTAACTGGATTAAGCCATTGTGAGCACTTAGATGTACATTTCATCCATTGTAATCCAATTTTGACTTAACTGTCCGACGATGTCTCGACTAACTAATTTAGAATATTAATTTTGACTTCGGGTTTGGGTTTGGGTTTAGTTGGTTTTCCAAGCAATTTGAGTTGGTTATTTCACCATTTTTGGTTTTAAGATCACTAAAAGGATAGTATTGGAGCATGGGATTTGATTTTGGTTTCAATTTGGGGTTTTGAGCTTGATTTAATAGCTATTGTATTTGGGACTATTGACAAGGTTTAGGTCAAGTTTTCTTTGAAATTTGATTGGTTTCGGTTTGTCTGAATACTTGGGTGTGGTCTTGATATAGTCTAGGATACATCTAAACTTTTGATTTGGATTGGATTGTCTTAGAGGTGTGAGTTTGGATGCATAGCACAGTATAGGCTATACTATGAGTTATTGGCACACATATTTGTTTGGTAGACTATCACAAGAGAAATTGTTTCGTACCCCATCAGTACCCATTGCACTTGAATTGTTTGGTACCTCATCAGTATCCATATTTGCTGTCACCTCCTGTTCAGCTGAGAGTTAGCTACAATTTCTTCCATTTTGCAAATGTGTGTTAGGTATTTCAATGTTAGATCTAACCATATTGTAATAATCATGTTCCAATGATAGAAACTAATACGATTTTATTAAAATCTTACAAGTATATCTCAACTGATCTCGAATTTCTAAAATTCATAGAACAACTGAGTGAGTGATAAAATCTGACTGATATGTATCTATTGATAAAATCGGATTCGATTTCTAGTGTGATAGGGTAATTAGAACAACTAAGTGATAAAATCTGACTGATATGTATGCATTGATATATTGCAATTAAGTTCTCATTCTTGACTACATCTGTATCAGGAAAGGGAGTTGTCAGAAGGGGAGGGTGAAAATTACAATCAGGTCCTTCAACCTTTCACTTGAAAACTTTGTTACTGGTTCAGAGTTTTATTAGAATATCTACTATATTTCTGTTATTTTTCATTTGTTTCTGTTATTTTTTTCTTTATCAAGTTGAATGTCAGATAACTGGTACATATTGATGTTCACACCTGCACAGCTTAGGTTAGTCAGAATGTCTTTTTAATTACCAGGACTTGATTGTAGTTTTTTGTTTTAGTCAGAAGTTTAGTTTTTTGTATCGATTACTATTTGCCCCCACAAAAATCTTTTCATTTTTGATTGAATGGTTTTCAGCATAGATTTACGAGAACATTTGTGCTCATGAAATAAAGAAGTGTTAATTTAAGGACAGACCTGATTAATAACATTCGGCCAGCCCGGGAAAGCAAAGCGAAATGTATCAGTACTGTTACATATGTATGAATATTGTCATACTTTCAGTAGATTTACATTTCCGTACCTTCAGTAGCTTGTTTTTGTAAAGTTATTTCGTGGTACTAGAAACAACAAACAATTAGTATTGTACCTGTTCAAAATTGTTGATTGCATTATTGATCCTTTTTTTTTCAATTTCAATTAATTTCTAGTTAAAATCAAATATGCAATTAAGTCCCCCGTAGCTTTGAAGTCTGGAACTATGTTAGTAAGTTTTAATATATTTTTCACTTTGCATCAATAGTTCAATAAAAGGTAAGACTATGTAGGAAATTGTATAATTATGTTTGTAAAAAGAACAATTGGTATATTCCTTATTTATTGAAACCAAATGGGGTAGTAACTGCAGGTGCAGTAAATTAGGCTCAATTATTCTAAAATCAAACTTATTAAAGGCCCTTGGAATCGTGAGGTTTGTTTCTAATTTAAAATTATCAAACTTTTTCTCAGTCTTTATTTTTCATTTTGAAATTTTACTACTACAAATATGTGTGTGATCTTTCTTTTTCGTACTTTTTTATTAGGAAGATGATAAACTCGAGTATGATTAGAAGCTTATGCCTAATTATATCAGTGTTGTTGTTTGGATGTGTATTTGTGCATTTCTTGGTTTCATATTTATAGGATTTATATCATAGGTTTTATATGATATGTATATAGAATTTATGTGATAGGTTTACATGTTTTATCTGTCATGTTTGCAGGTTTTATATGTCATGTTTACAGGATTTATGATATATTTACAAGATTTATATATCATGTTTACATTATCTATCTGTAAAGTTATGTTTGATGGAAAACATATTTGTTATTTATTTACAATTTATTTTGTTTATGTTGGTATGTCTTATCTGCTGTAAATTTGAAATTTTTTTATTAGTTTACAGTATTTATTGACACTATATACAGAGTTATGTGATAAGGTTTACAGAATTCAAAACAATTAGAATTAGCATCCCAATGCAAATTTTAAAAAATAAAATAAAGTTTGAGATTTTTTTTTATCGATTTACAGTATTTAACGAAACTTTCTACAGAGTTATATGATAAAGTTTACATAATTCAAAATACATGGAAGTAGCATCTAGAAGCAGATTTGAAAAAAAAATTTGAAATTTTTTTTATTGAAAAGAATTTAAAAATTATGAAAAAAAAATTACGAAATTTTTGTTTGAAAAAAAAAATTTCTGGAAAAAAATTTTGATTTTTTTTTTAAATAAATGGAAGTAGCATCTAAAAGCAAACTTGAAAAAAATTTGAAAAAAAAATTATATGTATTTGTTTACAGAATTTTAATGTGGTACCGGATAGGTACTAGGTTTAAAAAGTTGTTAGAGATCTTCTAAATGTGATTCTGGTCAAAGTGGTTCTGGTCAAAACAGTTAAAGTTGTTAAAGTAGTGGTTAAAGTGATAGTTAAAGTGGAGGTTAAAGTAGAGGTTATTGGAGACCACACAGTAATGAACAGTTTTTATGTTTACAGGATTCGTTGAATTGATTTACAGAATCTAATATTGAAGTTTACATAATTTCGTGAATCCAGAGAAAATCCAGGAATTTGTGTTGGGGGACAATTAGCAGCTTCCAAAAACAACCGTCCATTTAGTTACAATATATTATTTCTCCGTCGTTATTTCAACTAAATTATAGTTACAATAAACAAATGAATTGCATGCAACCAAAATGTTGACTGCAAAACTACTATATTACAACAAAATCTTTTGTAACTCCTAGCAACCAATATCCTCCGTTGCAAAATTATATATTATAAAGCTCTCGTGTGAGTGCACCGCGTCATCAAGTCGCGTTGTGGGAGAGGGATTGGATCATGTTGAATTATTCGATCAATTCCATGAAGAGCTACAAGTGTAAGAGCACCTCCTTATGAGCCGTGGCCCGTGGAACCTGGATTAGCTGTTTTCGTTGTATTTTTGAGGATTTAATTTTCTTAGTTTTGGTTGTATTTCTAATTATGTTGGTCTATATATGTAGTAATTAATCGTTGCAACATAACTTTACAAAAAGGCACTGATCATTCTGGGTCGTTAATTACTAAAAATTTATATGTTAAGAAACTTAAAATTTCGGCTAATCTGAACTGCCAGATCCATAAATTAATCTTGTTAAACATTAAATTTGCATGTTTTTTTTACTGCAGTAAATTTATTGGTAGAAAAAACTGTTGATTTTGGCCAATATGTTCCTAATTTGGCAAATTTGATCGTAAATATCATGCATATTGAATTTTGAGTGAACTGTTTAATTTTTTAAAATTAAGATGTAAAGTCAAAGCACTATAGCTGATTGATGTTTTCACAAGCATCGAAGCGCAATTTAATAATTGTACAAAAAAATGCAAATAAATAAAATAAAATGGGATTAATTTACGGACCGATATCGGAGGAAACAAAAGAGTAAGCTTGCAGCCCATTAACGCCATGAGGTGTTTCAGAGTTGTAGATCAGTACGTAATGGCCGCTAGAGATGTACAAAAAAAAAAAAGGAAAGCATTAATTTGAGGAAGTATGAGAAGTTGTGATGAGGAATTAATTGCATGCGAGATAAGAAAGTTTGATTAGCAGCTGCTATTCTGCTAAACGGTGATTACAAGATAGGCAAGAAGGTAGCTAAAATAGATAGGCAAAATTAACTGGAATTGATGCACCTAGGAGCACGCCCCTCACAAGAAATTTGCACATTTTAACTTGGGATATTTTTTCTACAACCAACCGTCCATATTGGCCCAAATCAGACCCAAGAACAATGGATCATAGTCACGAACCCAATATCCTTCTATTGTACTTGGCCCAAATCTTGTAGAAGATATTATCGTACCCGCAATAAACCGGTATATGCGGCACAGTAATCCTTATATAATGGGTAAGTTTGATGTTTGGTTTTGACAAGCCTATCTTATATATTTAAATATTTTTTCCCTTGTGTTTTTTAAAATTACGACATATGTATAGATCATTCATTATCCAAGGATTATTGTGCCAAATGTCCCGATTTCACTGCAATTTTGTTTCCTTCCAGCCACACAGTTCCTCATCGCAGTTCATGAAATTTTCCATGTTATATATATATTAATAGAATAATTATATTTATTTCCACACTCCAGTCTTCCCTCTGTTTCCACAGCTACAATAGAGGAAGGTTGTATGATATGTTGTTGCAAAAATATTCCAACAATATGTCCTCACTAATAACAAATAAGGAACAACAGCAGCAGCAGTAGCATCAACAATAAAAAAAATATTAGTAAACAAGATATTATAATTAAGGACACAAACGGCAAACTTAGCACAATGGTACGAACTCCGTCTTTCATGAAGAGATGCCGGTTTGGCTCTAAAAAATAACATCTACAGGATGTTGAGGTGTACTGGAACCCTTTAATAAAAAAAAAAAAGGGACATAAAACTGAATTTTATAGCCAAAGTTCCAAATGTTTCACCAAGTACACCAAATAGCATGTGTAGTGCAGTTAAACTTACAATTATCAAATCCAAATTCAAATAAAAATTATACACAGAGCTAAACAAAATACCAGGATAGTGCTCTTAGAATTGCAAATGATATCACAAAGTTGCAAATGTAATATGAGGACTACAGATTAGAAAATCACATATTTTCCTCTAAACTAAACAAGCAGTTCAAACAACTTAATATCAATCCAAAGTGGATTGGAAAACACAACCAAAAAATTATTCATTATATAACAACCACCTTCCACCACAAAAGTGCTCTGGGATGATTAATGTTGCCTGTAATACAAATGACCTGCAATATAAAAATGAATTGAATAATTTCCTCAATGAAGAGTTTTAAGAAAACTTGAACAAAATGTAAATTTTTATATAAATTTTTATACATATTTTCTTAATATGCAACCAGTAAACCAATATCCTAGCTAGGAAATCCCTCGTTTGAAAAACAGTAATTAAATAATGATTGGAAAAAAATATAAAAATAAACTTCAGAGAAGAAGAATGGTGGAATTGCAATTGGTCTTTTTTATGAATAATAATTAAGCAAATAAAGACACATAAAGCTTTTTATACATTTTGACACAGTAACAATTAATGCAAATCCTCAAATTTTTGTTGGAAACAAAAAGAAATTATAAGCACAAATTTCAGAATGGAGATTATAAGTGCAGGCATACCTTGCAGTCAAATTAAGGAGTATGTTACTGATGGCTACCAGCTAGCGAACAACACAGGTAAAATGAAATAGTTGGTGGTTTCCTTTAGCTAAACCCCCAAAATCAACTGGCATATCTCTACAGCTCATATGCTTAAGGGAAACAAGATGCTTAATGCCCACTGGGATATCCATTAGTTGTTCTAGTTCCCAAAGGTAAACTTCTTCAAGGCTCACCATGGTGCCTTGCTCCATCTCCATTTGAATCTGATTAGGCATTAGTCCCAACATCAAACACTTCAATTTAGGAAACCACCCTGCCTGAAATGTTAGTTGGTGTCCTACAAATGCGCTTCTTAGGTACAAGAACGTAAGGTTTCTACAATGGGAAAGAGATGGCAGAGGATCATGTTGTAGTTGACACCAACAGAGAATTAGACTCTGAATACTTTCTCCTGAAAATTGGAACAAAGGGGACTCAAGCATCTGTTCTTTCAATCGCCCGTAGAGCTCTAATTTTTGAAGTTGTGGGAGATTCAGGCCTTCCAATTGGAGAATCTCTTCCTCATCACTTGCATTGATAGATAATTGGGAAAGGAAATTCATCTTTGATAATGATCTGCATAAATATGCTGAGTGATTTTCTTTCACATTCTTTATTCGAAATTCTTAGTTGAGTTAAATTGCCTAATTCTTTTACAGCAATGGCATTTGATTCTAATGCTTGTATAGTCTGTAGCTCTTTTAGGTAAAACATGCCCTTAGGTAAAGAGATTCCAATAATAGAATGAAATGTACTATATGTAGGATCAACCACTACCTCAGCAAAGAGATGGCGTAACTTTTTTAGCTCTGATATGCCATCTAGTAGCTTTTGTATTTTGGAACACCAGAGATCTAGTGTTTGCAAGTTCTGAAGTTTCTTAATAGATTTTGGTAAAAATTTCACCTTTGTTCTTCTCATACCCAAGTAGTGGAGATTGAACAAATCTCCAATTGCATTTGGAACCATTTCAATTGGCAAGCCTTCTAAATCCAAAACAGTAAGATATCTCGACTTGTCAAAAATTATGGATAGCAAAGGAGACGAGGGTACATCATCATCAACTGACAGAAACGTTCTGAGTTTTGGTAGAACCATCATGCTTGATCTTCTCCTTTAGTTTGATCACTGAGAGCCGACGAGTTGAACTATCGATATTTTCTGACATGTTTTCGTCATGTAACAATCCAAAATTTTCTTTTCTGCATAAAGAGATGGCTATCTCTCTCAATGTATCATGCATTTGGCACCTCTTCACCCTTCCAAAATAATTTTTTCTTACCACTTGTAACATGCTGCGATGTATGAGGTCCATGAGATAACCCTCTGCCACCTCTTCTAATGTGCTAGTTCCCTTTTGTTCTACAAAACCCTCAGCTATCCAAAGCCTTATAAGTTTTTTTCTTGCAAGCAGAGAATCTTCAGGAAATAAACCGCAATACAAAAAGCAATTCTTTAGGTACCTTGGAAGATAGTTGAAACTGAGATTTAGAATATTTTTCAATGGACCCAAACTTGGGTTGTTGTCTAGTTGCCAGTTAAGTTGATCAAATAATCGTCTCCATTCAAATTCTGTCTTCTCGGATAAGGATAACATGACACCTATTGAAACAAGAGCTAGTGGTAAGCCATCACACTTAAAAACTATCTTCCTTGCCAATTTTTCCAAGGGAGGAGGACATTCATGGTTTTGTTCAAGATGAAAAGCCTTTCTACAAAACAAGTCCCACGATTCATTTTCTAACAAAGGTTTTAGTTCTAGCCTATTGCTTTCTGAAGCAATGTTAGCTACCTCAGCCATTCTGCTAGTAATTACAATTCGACTGCCTCGATGGTTATCAATAAATGTGTCACTTATATCCAAAAATACTTTTGGATCCCACATATCATCTAAGACAATCACATATTTCATTTCTTTCAAGATATCCCTTAAATTTTCTTTCAATCCTCTAAGATCCATGTTAGTTGTTTCTATAGGAAAGTTTTGCTCATGCTTACTAATTTCAGTAATTATATTCCGTAGAATATTTTCAATGGTATATGATTGGGATATGGAAACCCATGCATGACAATCAAAGTTTTTTCTTTCCCTCTTGAAAACATTGGTAACCAATGTAGTTTTCCCTACACCGCCCATTCCCCAAACAGATATAACATAGAGTTCCGGCTCCTCAAGATTTAGCCAATTTGTTAATGTCACCCTATTTTCTTTGATGCCCACAAGATGATCTTCATCTATAAAATGTGTGGAGACAGCCACATTGTGTGAGTATCTATTTGAGTAGTCTAAGTTCTTGCCAATTCTGACATTTGTAGTAGGCACCCATCGCTCTTTCATTTCTGCAAGATGCTTAAGCATTTTCTCTGCTTCGAGCAGTTGAAAGGCAATTCGTTTAAAGTCTACCAACAAGTTGGGCATTCTAAAAAGCTTTGTCACATAAAATGATATTCAATCAAACTTTTGGTTACCAATTAGGTATGCAAATTCAACCACAATATCTTCAATATGATTTGCTAACTTTTGTACCTCTTTTATCCAAGCTACTTGAGACATATTGCTCGGATGGTCTGTTTCTATCTCATTAAGAAATCCTTTCATCACCCGAAGTTCACTACTAATGTTGTTCATGTTTGCTTCGAGGTTTGCGTAAGTTGAGCGAAGCTCTGAAATATTTGAGATTGCTAGGTTCCCTACTTCTTGAGCCAAGATTTCTCCCAGGACCTTGAGGGCTGCAAGAATGGCTGCCTCGGCCATGCTCAGTTAATCAGCCTCAAATATAGTTCTTATTTATTCATTCATTCATGAGCAAAGCAAACATAGAGAATAGACAATCTTACAAAATATAAAAAAAAAATCAATTTTTTCTATTATTGATAATTGATTTTCTATTCTTTAAAAATTAATAATTATTACTCCTGAATATATATATCAAGATAAATATTGTTGGAGTTTTGGGTATGGGATGAGTTTTCTAGATACTCTAGATCATTAATTTGTAAGTGATTTGGATTGATATCTAAACTGATCGATTTCCGGGTATGGAACAAAAGGTGCCATGGTAATCTGGCAGCCTCTGTCAGGAAACTTTTTCTCTTTAAAAAAAAATGGTTCAGTCAAGGATTGTAGTTTTCACTATTATGTTTCGGTCAAAGATTAAGAGCATCCATTAGGTTACTCACTCTATTGTTGGGGCATTAAGTAGGTTCAGTGTGAAGCGAACAGTTCATAGCTCGTGAGCCGAACCATGAATCAAGCGACTCCTCACATATACTACTCAACAAACAATGATAAAAAAAAGGTGTACTCATTAATTACCTGAGTGAGAGGCGAAAGGGCAAAGAGACGCGATAGACAGCACCAAGAGAAAGGCACCGTAATCACAGCTGAGAGAGGGGCCGGTACCAAGGGTAGCCTCGCCTCACAGCTGCCTTCGATAGCACAGGCCAGCACGGCAGCACTGAGTAGCACCAGACAGCACCAAGAGAAAGGCACCGAACAGAAAAGTCGCAAGCAACAGAGAACAGCAGAATAGAGGAAGAAGGGGAAGAGAGTGAGTGAGTGAGTGAGTGAGTGAGTGAGAAAGATGGAGCGACAGAGAGTCGGAGAGAGAGATGGAAGAGAGGGAGCGACGAAGTCAGAGAGATGAGAGCGAAATGAAGAGAGGAGCTGCTGCGGCTCATTCAAAAAACCCTAGATCTATTTTGTTGGATTAACATATAAACCCGTTATTTTGTTGTATTGACATAGAAGTCCAACGGACTACATGTGGGATTTGATTTAAGCCCACATCTGACCTGGTCCGTCTTTAGACCCGGTCTTACTTAGTCCATCACAACGCCGGACTGACCAGATAAAGACGGACCGGGCAGGTATGACCAGACCTCCGGACTAATTGGGCTTTTTTTCCATCTCTTGTTACACTATATATTGTGTCAAGTATAATATAGTAATACGATCCTTAGTCTAAGTACCCTCTTATGAGCATTCTCAAATACTTATAAAATGTTTCTACATACATACATTTCAGTGAAATTAAAATATTTAAAGTCAATAATATTACCTCCTAAATACTCTAACATAATCTTCATGTTTGGTTGTGGACTAAAGCTAAAGAGGTCTAAATTGATTATTCTAACTTAAGCCGGTTTAAATTATTTATGTTTGGTTGAGGTCTAAAGTTAGATCATGGCTTAAGTTATTCCTTGTTTGATTAAAATTAGTGGACTAAATTTTTGGAAACCTAAATTAGTTAATTATTAATAATCAGGTAATATTAAAGTATTAATAATAACTACAATATATTATAATATTATTATAATAATTATTTAATATGTTAAAAATATAAGATATTAATTATATATAATTAATATATTATAATAACTATAATATATTAATTTTCTTATAATAATTATTTCATATGTTAAAAATATAAGATATTAATTATATAATTATATATTAATAATAAGATACTAATTATATAATATTAATATATTAATAATAACTATAATATATTATAATATTATAATAATAATAAGTTAATATATTAATAGTATAAGATATTAATTATATAATTATATATTTTTAATAATTATTAATAACAAGATACTAAATACATAATAATAGTATAATAATTATTAGATATATTAACAATATAAAATATTATTTATATAATTATATTAATAATAATGATAATAAGATATTAATTATATAATATTACTATATTATAATATTATTATAATAATTATTTAATATATTAAACATATAACATATTATATATTATATATTAATAATATTATAACATATTATATATTATATATTAATAATATTATAATATATTATAATATTATTATCATAATTATTTAATATATTAACAATATAACATATTAATTATATAATTATATGTTAATAAAAATTATTAATAAAAATCTACTAATTATATAATAATATTATAGAAAATATAAAAATATTAAATATAAGATATTAATTATGTAATGATATATTAATAATAATGACATATATTATAATAATTATTTTATATATTAACACTAAAAAATATTAATTATATAATTATAAATTAATAATAATTATTAATAAAAAATACTATTTATATAATATTATTATAATAATTATTTGATATATTAACAATATAAGATATTAATTAAATAATTATATACTAATAATAATAATTAAGAATATAACTAATTATATACTAATGATATATTATTATAATCAATAGAGTTAGGCCACGACATGGAATAAAATTAAATCATCATGTGAGGTGGTTTAATTTAGGCTAGCCTAAAAATCGGCTTATTTCATCTTAGTCCGGCTCAATTAATACTCGTTTGGTGGAATAACAAGGACTAAACTCCTTATTCCACTCTTTAGGCCACAACCAAACATGAGAAATAAGTGTTATTGGCGCTATTCTTAACAAATGGGTCTATGGAATTTTTCAGATAATTAAGGCAGATGGACATGAAACTGGCAAGGTACAGAGTGGGGGCAAGCAGACGCAACAGCATAAACAAAAGTATCATACAAAATTTAATCTTTATCAATTATTCTATAGGTTAACGGGTTTTAAATTTTAAATTTATCAATTATCCTATAGGTTAACGGATTTATAATATTTCTTACCAATATCCTTACTTGATAACTAACGAAATCTTTTTCTTACTCATATCCATACCGGCCCATTAAGTTCACGAAAAAAAAATCGTACTCTGCAAGTCTCATCTGCGTTATTGAATACAATACAGATGAAGAAAATGGTTATAAGATTTTATTGACACCCCAACAAATTAGTGTGGGACAAAAATACTAACTTTTTTTTGATGAATTGGCAGAGGCTGACAAAAATACTAACTTAACGCACACAATGTATATATCAAAAGCATTAATTTCAACAAGACTTTGGGCTACGTTGGGTTCAAATGATTTATGGGGGCTTTCATATACATGGGTGACTTACTTGGTTCCTATTTAATAATTAAGCCTTACTGGATTCTTACCTTTTTCGTTTTTCTTTTGATACATTGATTGTGGACCATTGAACTAACAAGTTTTTTCAATTAAAAGTATAATAAGAGAAAGGCAAAGGAATATAAAAATTGACCCTCTATAATATTTGACCGTAAAAAATATTGAGTGAAATGTAAAGTCAAACTACTAGTTGATCAATGTTTTCGAAGCATCGATCGGAAGGCATTCATAAAGTAAATAAAATACAAATTAATTAATAAAAAATAATAATATGGGATTACGTACCGATGGACCTAAATTCGGGGAACGAAAGACAGAAAGATCGAGTAAGCTTTGTAGATCTCTATCAGATCAGAACTCCTATAATAGCACCTTGAATTATCGGGGACTGAATGGTGTATCTGTCCAGAGAAGATCTCAACCATCCATTCAAC
This sequence comes from Carex arenaria, assembly GCA_964058825.1. Classification (NCBI taxonomy): domain Eukaryota; kingdom Viridiplantae; phylum Streptophyta; class Magnoliopsida; order Poales; family Cyperaceae; genus Carex; species Carex arenaria. Next base: position 155,602 of record CAXKVW010000055.1, on the reverse strand, counting down.
AGATCCAACCATTCTAAATTATTGTATTGAATGTAAGATATTATGCATGTATTTTATGTATTCTTTTGTGTAGAAGTCTGAAATAAGTTATAAGAACACTTGCCACATGATTAGCCACAGGAAAACTGACTTTTCTTTTCTTTTCCTCTCTTACCAATGCTTTACTTCACGCGTCTTTCATCTCTTCAATACCCCTGTCTCCGCCTTTCCTCTCTTCGGATCCAATCTCCACCTTTCCTCTCTCCGCCTCTCCTCCGCCTTTCCTGTCCGCCATTACCAAGCTTTTCCCACTGGATCGACAAAGAAAGAAGAGGAAATCCGTGCTAAGTAATCCTTCCATCGAGAGCGAAAGGGAAACAGAGAGATGAAAGAGATAGACTTAAACGACTCTACGCGGCCAGTGGAGATTGTCAGGAGCCCAACAAGGTGTAGTGATGAAATTGGGGAAAGGTTCCGATTTAGTTAAAATTGGTGAAGGAGGGGAAGAAGAATTGGTCAGAGAGGGCAGTAGCTCGGGCAGGGATGTAAATCAGATCGTTTCAATGACAATGGGGCCCGCTTGTGAATTGAAGAGAATGGCTGTTAGTGGAGATACCAACTGTGCAGTGGGACCCAAAGTGCAAGAACTGGATACTGGAGCTAAGATGCTCACTGGAGACGATCCAGAACAGACGGTTGGAGAGTTTGTTAGATCGCTCACTCCTCGCACGCTCTAGCTGACGTGGCCTCCGTATACTCAATTGGGCACTAGGCACGAGCAAATAAGATGCTTCCTTCTCCAACAGTATCGTATATATATACGATAAGCATCCGCTATTTTAGTTTTATGATTTGAAGAACAATTTCCAGCAATTTCTCTTTTATTTTCTCTTCTCTAAAATTCCGGCAGTGCCGATTGTACCAGTTTCATTAATACAGATTTGAATTTCTTTCAATCTTCTCTCTATCTTTCTATTTTCTGAGTTGATTGAATTCAGATCGTGACAGTTTGGTATCAGAGCATTTCGATTGCATCTGGGAGGTTGAGATGGCAATGAAGACTAGACAAAACACACAACCTGATTCAAATCTTGATCTAGCAGCGATGAATGATCGTTTCCTCCGATCTGAAACATCACAGCTCGAAATAGGAAGTAAGGTGAACCTCATAGAGAACTAGCTAGGGGTCTTAGCTCAAGAGCAAGTTAACACCGCTCAAAAGGTGGATGTGATATGCAACCAAGCGGTTCACCATGGGCAATCAATTACAACCATCAATATGCAACTAGAGGAGATCAAACTGATGCTTCGTCGTCAGTTTGCTCATACTAGACTTGAGATAGGTGAGCAAAGCCAAACTGGTAATGGTAATACTGGTTCTGAATCGGGTGTCAGAGAACGGGCTGAGAGACCCGTTATTGAAGAAGTAGTGGGCACTGGTACCAACGCAGAACCTGAGGACCTGAGAAGGGTACGAGAGCCAAGGCAAGTTGATAACCAACAGATTAGGTATAATCTGCCCCGTTATGATTTTCCCAACTTTGACGGTATTGAACTGACTGAATGGAGGGAGGAATGTGAATTGTACTTTGATATGTTTCAAACTCCTGAAATTTTCAAATCTCGATTGGCCACCATTCATTTCCGAGGTGAGGCTAAAGATTGGTACCGATGCTATAAGATCGCTAACCCCCAGCCTCCATGGCCGGATTTGGTGAATCTGGTGAAGGAAATTTTTGCTGGCAAATCTGATAAACCTGTTGATGAGTTTAAAAGAGTGCATCAGACGGGTAGAGTTGATGAGTATGTTAAGAAGTTTTTGCAAGCAAAGTCAAGACTGACTTACATGAGGCAAATTGATAGTGAAGAATTTTATGTTGAAGGCTTCATATCTGGGTTAAGAGATGAGATCAAGCATACCATTGAGATGTTCAACCCTCAGACAGTAAATGAGGCTGTGAAATAGGCCAAACAAATTGAGTTGTTTTTAGACAGTGCTTTGAAAAGACCTAATGTTGCAAATAGACCCTCACATTTTACCAATACTAAACCACCTCTAATCAGTGAAGGTAGATGGAAGGAAAAAGCACCTCTCATGATCAAAGCAGCACCTAACAACAAAACCATGTCATTAGATGAAAAGAGAGCTATGGGGTTGTGTTTTAGGTGTGATGAGAAATAGAGCCAAGGACATAAGTGTCAACCTAGAAGGGTAAATGTTATAAGCAGTGAAGAAGAAGAAGAGCAAGTGTGGCAACAGGAACAATTTAGAGAGTTGCAAATTATCCAAGAGGGTGACTTAGAAGGAGAAGAGAAGGATGAGCAAGCAGTAGTGAATTTATGCACACTCCACAATAACCCAAATGCCAAAAGCCTAATTTTTAAAGGAGAGATCAACCAGTTACCAGTGTGTGCTTTTATAGATAGTGGAAGCACACACTCATTTGTCAACCCCAATTTGGTGTGTTGTTTGGATCTGACAACTAAGAAAACTCCTACTTTAAGAGTAAGCATTGCTAATGGGGAAAAGATGAGCACTGATCAATTGTGCCCAAATCTGAATTTCAAGCTGCAACAACATGAATTTGAGTATGATTTGAGGGTGCTAGATGCGCAAGGGTATGACCTACTACTAGGAATGGATTGGCTATCAAGCATGAGTCCCATGTTCTTAGATTGGAGAAAGGGGATCATGAGGATGAGGAGTAAAGGAAAGCCGGTAAGCCTAGAAGTGGAGGAAGTGACAGCTGCAGTTCATGTGTGTAAAGATGTGCCTAAATTGTTTGAAAATGAAGGGCAAGAAGGTCAATTCATGATGGCACATCTATTTAGCATAAAGGGTGAAGAAGAGGAACCAACAGTTAATCCTATCTTAAAACCTGTACTGGAAGAGTACCAGTGTTTATTTACTGAACCTCAAACCCTTCCACCCAAAAGATCCATTGACCATCAAATCCATCTTAAACCAGATTCGAAACCCATCAGCTTGAGGCCTTATAGGTTATCATTTTACCAGAAACTTGAAATTGAGAAAATAGTGAAAGAGCTCCTTAAACAATCCTTCATACAGCCTTCCACTAGTAACTACTCCTCACCCATTCTGTTAGTCAAGAAAAAAGACCAAGCCTGGAGAATGTGTGTAGACTATAGAAGGCTTAACCATGACACTATTAAAAACAAATACCCTATACCCATCATTGAAGATCTATTAGATGAACTCAAAGGAGCTATGATTTTCACTAAATTGGATCTAAGATCGGGGTACCATCAAATCAGGATGCATGAGAGGGATGTACCCAAGACTGCCTTTCACACACATGAAGGTCTTTATGAGTTCAAAGTAATGCCTTTCGGGCTTACTAATGCCCCTGCCACTTTTCAGTCTTTGATGAACACCATTTTCAAACCTTACTTGAGACAGTTCATTTTAGTGTTCTTTGATGACATTTTGATATACAGCAAGAATCAGGAGGTACATGTTGAGCATGTGAAACAAGCTTTGGAGGTGTTGAAACAGAACCAGCTGTACATAAAAAGGAGTAAGTGTGAATTTGGAGTGGCTCAAATTGAGTACTTGGGCTATATCATTTCTCAAGAAGGTGTTGCCACTGATCCTAGTAAAGTGACAGCCATGAAGGAGTGGCCAGTACCCAGAGATGTGAGGGCATTAAGGGGATTTTTGGGGTTAATCGGCTATTATCGAAAATTCATCAAAGGCTATGGTGTCATTTCAAAACCACTCACAGACTTATTGAAGAAGGGAGCTTTCAATTGGCAGAAAGATGCTCAGTTGGCTTTTGAATCACTGAAGGAAGCCATGACTCAAGCTCCTGTATTGGCACTACCAGATTTCAGTCAACAATTCATAATTGAGACTGATGCTAGTAAAGAGGGGATAGGTGCTGTACTGATGCAGGGTAAGAGACCACTTGCATATTTGAGTAAAAAGTTGGGACCAAAGAACCAGTTGCTTTCTACTTATGAGAAGGAGTTCTTGGCTCTTCTCACTGCCATAACTAAATAGAGGCACTACTTGCTTGGGGGAAAATTTGTGATAAAGACTGACCACATTAGTTTGAAATATTTGCTAGAACAAAGAATAAATACAGCTAGCCAGCATAAGGGCTTAAGCAAATTGATGGGGCTTGATTATGTGATTGAATATAAGAAGGGGGTAGAGAATAGGATAGCAGATGCTCTATCTAGGAGAGAAGGAGTGGAGGAGATAGAAACAGTAGAATTGTTGGCCATGACTGAACTGATACCTCAATGGGTGCTGGACATACAAAAGAGCTATGAAGGAGATGGTTGGGTAGAGGGGTTGAAAGCTAAGTTGAAGGAGGCAACTGACAACCACCAGCAGCACAACCACCTGACTCAATACATGCAACTCATAAGGTATAAAGATAGGGTATGTGTGGGAAGTACAGGAAATTGGAGACATGTAATTATCAAAGAATTGCATGCCTCCAATTTAGGGGGACACTCAGGGGTTACAGCCACATATCAAAGGGTAAAAAAGTCATTTTATTGGCCTAAACTGAAGAGTGACATCCACACCTTTATCAGTCACTGTGAAGTTTGCCAATTGAACAAAACTTAACATATACATACTCCAGGCCTATTACATCCTCTTCCAATCCCTAAAGAGGCATGGAGTAGTATTGGAATGGATTTTATAACAGGTTTGCCCAAATCAGAAGGAAAAGAAGTGATTACGGTGATTGTAGACCGACTAACAAAGTATGCGCATTTTCTGGCACTCTCACACCCCTACAAGGCATCTGATGTGGCACAAGTATTCCTGGATACCGTTTACAGATTGCATGGGTTACCAGTAGATATCATATCGGACAGGGACCCGGTATTTACCAGTAAATTCTGGTCTGAATTGATGAGTAAGCTGGAGGTGAAGCTTAATATGAGCACAGCCTATCACCCCCAATCTGATGGGCAGACTGAGCGAGTTAATCACTGCCTAGAGAATTATTTGAGATGCATGGTTTATGAAAAATAGAAGAACTGGTTGAAGTATCTAGCATTAGCAGAGTGGTGGTACAATACTTCATTTCACAGTGCTATCAAGATGACGCCTTTCAAAGCGCTTTATGGATATGATCCACCGCAACTGGGCTTGGGTAGTATTCCTAAGAGTAGTGTAGAGGCAGTGGACTATTTTTTGAAAGATCGACAAGGTACCTTGCAACAACTGAAAGCCAATTTGATCAAAGCTCAAGAAAGAACCAAACAGTTTGCTGATAAGAATCGAAGTGAGAGAAAGTTCAAGGAAGGGGATTGGGTATACTTGAAATTGCAACCGTATAGGTAGATTACAGTGGCAGGCATGAGGAATCAGAAGTTAAGTTCACGATATTGTGGTCCGTATGAGGTACTGGAGAAGGTGGGGAACTGTGCATATCGCTTGAATTTGCCACCAGGCTCAATTTATTCTCGAGGTCGAGAACATTTTGAAGAAGGGGGGAATGTCAGGAGCCCAACAAGGTGTAGTGATGAAATTGGGGAAAGGTTCCGATTTAGTTAAAATTGGTGAAGGAGGGGAAGAAGAATTGGTCAGAGAGGGCAGTAGCTCGGGCAGGGATGTAAGTCAGATCGTTTCAATGACAATGGGGCCCGCTTGTGAATTGAAGAGAATGGCTGTTAGTGGAGATACCAACTGTGCAGTGGGACCCAAAGTGCAAGAACTGGATACTGGAGCTAAGATGCTCACTGGAGACGATCCAGAACAGACGGTTGGAGAGTTTGTTAGATCGCTCACTCCTCGCACGCTCTAGCTGACGTGGCCTCCGTATACTCAATTGGGCACTAGGCACGAGCAAATAAGATGCTTCCTTCTCCAACAGCATCGTATATATATACGATAAGCATCCGCTATTTCAGTTTTATGATTTGAAGAACAATTTCCAGCAATTTCTCTTTTATTTTCTCTTCTCTAAAATTCCGGCAGTGCCGATTGTACCAGTTTCATTAATACAGATTTGAATTTCTTTCAATCTTCTCTCTATCTTTCTATTTTCTGAGTTGATTGAATTCAGATCGTGACAGAGATCAATCATCGCACCTCTTTACCGTCCTACTAACGTATCGCCGATAACATTCTCCGACAGGTGTCTCCCACCCTCTATCTATTCATCTTTCCCTTTTCTTTTAGGCAGTAAAAGCAAAATTGCAACCCCATTCAATACTGTAATTGCATAATCTGTACTGTTATAGGAAGGAGATTATGTATATTTTCAATAGTCATTTCATCTACTAGCTTTTAGTTCAAATGCCCAAATCTTTTATTCTCTGTGTGTATCCAGCCTTAAAATTTTTTATAAGAATTTTGTTCTTTCAGTCAGGTATGAGTCTATTCTTTTTAACCTAAGCCATAAAAGTAAAATTTAGCAAAATATAGCAGGAAAAGAAAAACATTTCCTTCCTTGCTTATTAATTTGGACGTAATTGTCTCATTTTTTCTTTTCTCGAAGAATCATTTCCACTTATTTCTTGTCTGTTACATATTATGTGCACTGAACTACTGATACTATGTCATTTGGTTAATGCCTAGGTTTTGGTGGTTCCGTGGCTTCCGGTGCTTTGCACTGGTGTAGGGCCTCGTGGAGCCTCCTCTCTGTGGTGCTGTTGATTTCAGGACAGCCGAGAAGCGAGGCGTGAAGGCCTCGGTACCGGCCCCATTCTCTCCTGTGCCTTTTTGCTCTTCTCTCGGGTAATTGAAAAGCACCCCTCTTTTATTGTCCCTTTGTTCTCGGCCTTGAATCTCGATGGAGAGATTTCGCCGGCAATAGGACGTTTGAAGGGCCTTCAATCAATGTATGACTTTCTTTGCGCCACGGTTGTATATTTCATACACCCTAAATATATATTTGTAGTTATTTAATCTTTCTAATTTTTACTTTGTAATGCATTTTTGCAGTGATTTGAAGTTGAATCGTCTTTCGAGTCAGACCCCAGATGAGATTGGTGACTGCTCATCACTTAAGTAGTGTCCCTAACTCTACTTCAATTTCTTCTAATTATTGTTTAATTCTAAACTTGTCAACTAAAATAATCCCCTTTTTCTATCTCTGATAAATGGAAGAGGAGAAGATAGAAGCAGTGAGAGCCGAGAGAGCAACTTTATTCTGCTATGTTTAAATGACCAGAACACATCTCTGTAACTGGTTCATGATTTTTTATTTTCTGCTATGTTTAAATGCACAGAATGTATCTGGGAGTGTCATCCATTCATACCGTACCAGATGCCAATTTAGGAATTAGGAATCAATAACCGCAATTATGGATTAGTGAATTACTTTTTGAACAGTACTCTTGCTTCGCAATTTAGTTACAAAAGATATAACAATTGACTATATCCATTTGATCAACATAGAGAGAAACAAGCTTTAAAAAGGATACAACGAAGGAATGAAATAGAAAATTGTTCGGGTGAAATTGAGAACTGATCTCATTGCTTTCCTTTTTCGTTTTTAGTAACAACATTTACGAAGGACACTATGAGAAACACTATTGGATAAAATAGATTATATCAAAATTGGAAGATGTGTTGGTAAGTCTTAAATCTAAATTCTAAATCCGTTTAGATAGGATTAGGTACATCCAAAATAAAATGACTTGTATATCTATAGCAATTCAAATAATAACAGCTGTCTATTGGATAAATATGGTCCATCAATTTTTTTTTATGTATCATAAGTTCAGACAGCACGACTTTAAGCTTGGATCTGCTTACTTGCTGGTGTTGTATCGGCATATCTCTTGATCTCTTAATTGGACTGCTATTGCTGAAATGTTTGCATTTTTCACTAATTATTATAATTACGCAGCGCTGAATCTCGCTACTAAAATTGAACTTAAATGATGTAAATATAGAAAATTTAGGTAAATTTAGTTTTGTTCTTGTATCCAATATTCATTTAAACTGTTTATAAAATAGACCTTGATTTCTGGTTAGACTGGTAAGAACTTGCTTGTACATATACAAAGGTAAATTGCATTTTTCAATTTAATATTTTTTTAGTAATCAGAATTGTTCTTCTTGCTTGTACTAGCAACAGGTCGTGTTGTGACATGTGAGTTGATAATGACCAGAAATCACATATTATATTTGCAATGCAAGACTTTAACTGTTGTCTGCTGTTACATTTGCATTGTGCAGGAAGCAATCTTGCAATTCTATTAGTTTATTTGGAACCTGTTCTATGCTGAGTATTTGATATTTCCTTTGATATAGTGGTAAATTAGTTGTTTTTCTTTTTCTTTTTCTTATTACACCGATACTCAGTAACTATATGCGGTACAACTGGTTCTGGTTAAAATCAACTGTTTTTAAATTAAAAAAAGGTCAACTGCTGTTAAAATTATTCTACTTGTACTTTGTATCACGACCTATGATGTTTTCCTTTATTTATTCTCAACCCTTTGCTTGTAGATGCAGCACAGGAGGGGAGGCTTTTAGTTCTGTCTCTCTGAAGACTACTGGTAAAATAAACCCTAATTTCACAAATTAATAATATAGTTCATCAATTTGTATAATTTTTTGTATGTTCTCTCCCATTCTTTGGCACAAGTATGTTGCTTGTCTACATAGAAATGAATCAGAATTTTGCTGGATAGATTGTGGGCATAAGCTGATCTGTCATTTTATTGTGATGCTATTCTAGAAAGTTGTATGAATTTTGTTACTTTAATGTCAATATTTTTTATGACAATTATTTTCGTTTGTTGTTCTTTTGTCATCTATATCCTATTTCAGTGGAACTATGACCTTGTATCTTAGGTAACATCTTTGACAGGATTCAGGTTTTTCAAAGATAATTCTATTGTGCCATTATTTAATTTTAAATTTCAATTACTGCTTTTGTTTTGGTTTTTAATGACTTGTCTTATGTTCAATTGCAAGTCTTGATTTAGATCGATATTTTTAGCAGTGGGTCGCTATTATCTGAATCACTTTTGTGCATTTTGTACTTTAAAGGGAAAATAATAGTACCAATATTTGTACAAAACTCAGGGACATAATTGTCAAATTTGTTAGATTCTTGCATGGGACCTTTACAATTCCAGACAGTCATTCTTTTGTAGAGCCATAGAGAAGTTACAATCTTTTGTTGTTTGTGAATATGTTGTATATTGCCGTGCCTGTACACAATTTATTTTTCTTACCCTCAGATTGTCTCTCTTGCTATTTGTCTACTAATAAGTGGTTGCTAATGCATATGCAACTGGATAAAAACTGTGTAGGTCAGTACCTTGATGAGATAAACTGATGAGCAAGTCACAAGAAATAAAAAAGACAAACAATATTTGGTCTGACATATGAGGTCATAATGTGTAGTTCATACAATTACATTTTTGCTACTTGTAATAGTTCTTGAGCCACTACTAGCTCTGTGAGTTGATTATATTGAAAAGTCAGGTGTTGATTTCACTGATGGCAAATCTGAATGCAATAGCAATCGAAGCATACAAGAAATATATCCTTGCTTCTCTTATGCACTCTGGTCAGGTATGTCTCTAATTTGATAAATCAAGTATATTCTTGCATTTAAGCCTAAACTAAATTAATTTGAGGCTCATCATTGAACTATAATTGGCTTCTTAAGTGGCACATTAGGTAATTTCTCTAATCAGAATTTTTATTGTATGATAACATGTGTAATTTATTATGAAATTGCAGATCATTTCATGAATTGGGCGATCAGTTTTGATTAAAATGTGTTCTTCTTGGAGATGGTAATTTCCAGAGGTATTGATCTTATTTTTTTTTTATTAGAGATGGCGTAGGCATTAATCCACAATAAAGTGCAGGTTAGTCCTTCAAAATCTCTAATAAAAATATTTTGTAATCACCTTATTGTGTATATAGGCCAATTACATGAATAAATATTTGGACTTATATGCTTTTGTATGTTTGCATACTTAGAATGAATATATTTGCTAATTAAGTTATATTTTGTTTTACTGTTAGCTTCCTTGAATTGTAAACTAAATCTCCTCGCAAAGTCGTACCGACATAATATACAAGTTTTTGAGTGATTATATACTTAGTAGTATAGGGATCCATGGAATGAGGTTAGAATTGGAATATTGTTGGTGAAATCTGGTAATTAAAATTTTGGTGCAATTCTGGTGAAATTTGGGGTATAATTGAAGAGTGGGGTTAAAATGCACCATTGGTTTTGTGTCCCAACCATGTCCCATGTCTTTATCTTTGTTCTCGAAGTTCAAATAGTCGATCCGAACCGCTCAACATGTTCTCCATATTAAAATGTGCTTAGAGATCAAATTTTATATTTTTTGAAATTTTTTTTACTATTTATTTAGATAGTTACAAAATCACTGCATCTGGACCATCCAAAAACAGTGATTTTGTAACTATCTAAATAAATAGATTAACTCGTCTTTCAATTTTTTTCTCTTCTTAGTTAATTAGATTAGTGAGGTTACGAATTTGAATTAGTGAGACGGTATAAATTGTCTTGTCCAGTGGGACGGAATAAATGATTCTGTTTTAACTATATTTCGATTTTCAACAGAAATACAATTTTATTTTTATTATTATTTTCGATTAATAAAAAAATCGGTGAATGCAGCATGGTAGATGGTAGATTCCATTTTTATTATTTATTATATTTTCTGAAGCTGTTGTTAAATGTGGGCCATGTGACAAGTAATCTTTCAGAAGTTGTTGTTGGTGGAACGGTAGGAGGAGGAATTTTTTTTATAAACCATAAATAGAAAAATCATTCTTATCAAACCAATATGATTGTTTCAAAATTTTGAAAAATTATAAGAACCGAAACTAAAATTCGGTCTGTAATCTGTTTTTTCCCCAGACCGAAACAAGTATTCAGTCTCCCATTTGTTTCTAATTTTTTTATCATTTTTTTCAGCAATTGCCACAGAAAATCTAACTGTGAAGCCTAGACCGAAAATCCATTTGGGTCTTAGGCAAGACCGAAAAATAATTTGGGTCTCTGACCGAATTTTTTTTGTTTGGAGCTATGGGTCTCTGCGTGAGTCAAACTGTTCAATAAACGACGAGTTTGAATTTGTTTGTGTATGTTTTATTTTGTATGTTTTGTCCCATTTTTTTAACAACTTAATTTTAGGTAACATATGCAATATATTATAAATGTTATACAAATAGTTTAAAAAAAATTAAGTACATGTTATACATTGCTCGCAATATATTATACATGTTATACAAACATTAGTATACTAATATAAATATTAGTACAAACATCCATACAAATTATCATAATCTTATAAAATCATATATCGTTTCTTACGTCTGAATATTCTGTTCAATAAATGACCAGCTGATCGGCTACCAAGAAATGTGTAGGTCGGTGCGTCTGACATTTCGCGTCTATGGTACATATTTATTAATACTTGAGACATTTTCTGGAAAAAAAAAAATCACAAACAACCTAAATTTATTTTTAATTTTTCAACCTAAAAAAAGGAAAATTTGTTTTTGTGTCACTTCAAAACTTGAAAATTATGAAATTACCACCCAAAAACATGAAATTGGGAAATTGCCACTCTAAAATTCCTAAATTCATGAAATTGCCATAAATACACATCTTATATACATATTTTATTAAAATTATACTCAATTCAGTTGTATAAAAAATGTATTTTAAAAATACCAAAATTACCCCTGCTATTCAATTGATAAAATCAGATCAACCCTTCGCCTCTACTAATTCTCAGTAAATTGCCGCATAAAGAGAAAGTGGAAATCCTACCTGGCTTCAAGTAAAAGCTGTAAACTTTCTTCATTTGGGGATAGTCTGGGGAGACAGAGAAAATAGATTTCTTGTGTGTGGCCTTTTTCTTGGATCAGATCGACAATCGGTACCGCTGAAAAGGGGATTGGTATTGTACCAGATGATTCGGTCATGTCTTGGTACCTCTCGCTGGAGAGTGGCAAGTTTTGGTTCCCTGCACATGTACAATAGAGAGGTAATAGGGATGATTTTGTAAATTTCTGTTTTTGTTGGGAGTTCTATCGTAGATTCTTTTACTATGTTTTTGCAAATTGAGAACAAGTTGATTGATGCATTTCTTTGATTATTATCGACATGGATCCTATGGATTCTAAAGGTTCTACCTTTGGTCTATTTTTATTAGTAATGTGTCTAATTCATGTTTTAAATTTATTTAACTTTTATCTGGAGTTTATTTAATTACCTTGCTTATTTTTTTTTTCAAATTGTTTATTGTAGCATGGTCATGTTGGATTCATGCTTTCAAGTCATACCAACATGTACCAGTAACAGCCTCAACTGGTACTGTATGATGTAATGAAGTATTTTGTTGACAATTCCTTACCAATCCAAAGAAAAAACAATCCATTAATGCAACTGGTATAGTCATTGTGTACTAGTTCAAGCCCACTGAAATATAAATCCATTAATTCAAGATGGAGACAGGCAGCGGTCTGCCGCAATAGTCACAGAGAGAAAGGTAACGAGACAGATGGTTTCTGTGTTTGGCGGAGAAGGAGGTTTCTCAGAGGTTTGGTTTCTGAGATGTTTGGGTTTGGCGGAGAAGACGGGAAGTTGGGAGGAGATTTTATTAATTGAATAGCAGGAGTAATTTTGGTATTTTTGAAATACATTTTTTATACAACTGAATTGAGTATAATTTTAATAAAATCTGTATATAAGATGTGTATTTATGGTAATTTCATGAATTTAGGAATTTTAGAGTGGCAATTTCCTAATTTCATATTTTAAGGTGGCAATTTTATAATTTTCAAGTTTTGGAGTGGTATAAAAACAATTTTTCCTAAAAAAAAGAACATTTTCTGAAATTTCATTTATAACCGATCAATCAAAAACAAAAGAATTACCAAGACCGAATTAAAATTTCGGTTCCAGCATGGACCGAAATTTTAATTCGGTATTGGGGTGGACACACAGACCGAAGTGTGATTAGGTGCGGCAATTGCTCGGAAAATTGATAAAAAATTAGAAATAAATGGGAGACCGAATGCTTATTTTGGTCTGGGGAAAAAACTAATTACAAACCGAATGCTAGTTTCGGTTTCTATGGTTTTTCAAAATTTTGAAACAATCATATTGGTTCGGTAAAATTGATTTTTTTTATTTATGGTTTATAAAAAAAATTCTAGGAGGAGAGCAAAATCGTTTTTTCTTTTCTTTAAGCAGTAAACATGCAAATATGTTTATAATAAATAAAGGGTTATGATAGAACACATAAATAGAGAAGGAAATACGTGACACGCCGTGACGTGACGTGACAAACACGCCGTGATTTGGTCACGTCACGTGATCAACATTTTTTTTTTCACGTGACGTGACTTGACGTGACCTAAATGGTGGCGGATGGTCACGTCACGCGTAGTCATGCCGTGATCATACGTGACGTGACGTGTCGTGACGTAAATTAGTTATGTCAATTTTTTTTTATTTTAATTTAAATTGTTGAAAATTTAGAAAAAAAGTTATAAAAAATTCTAAAATAAGTAAATAATATTGTAAAGATTATTTTTTTTAGGAAATATTGCATCTGACATTACTTTAAATATTCAAATTACAAACATTCATTAGACTAAACTAAAAAAAAATAAAAATTAGTACTACATGAGTACCAATATCACTGAACTTACACTAAAATAAAAATCTGAATACTCTATACATATTAAAAAAAGTTGGATACTCTATGTTTCATACCGTGACATGACGTGACTGGTTCGCGTGACGTGACGTGACGTATATTTTTACTAGAATGTGGTCACGTCACGTAATCGACACACGTGACGTGACTAGTCACGCCGTAACAAATTTCTTTCTCTACACATAAATGCCACTGACGGTGCCATGATAAAATTCAAATAGAAACTCATTAAAATTAAAATAATAGTTTGCGTCAGACACACACAGTACACGTAACAAAAAATATATAATATTTTTGAATCCATATTTTTATTTAGATTCGGACTGTTTGATTAAAATACACGTGGATATTAAAATACTCGTGCATTTTATTTCAGATCAAATTGACAGAATTTTGATCCGACTGTCCGAATCTAGCATAAATATTTAGCTGCTTCAGAGGATAAGGACTCGAAAGTAATATTCTTTTGGCAAAACAAAAGTTCGTTATAGACCCGTTGGAGAGATAGGAGCCAATTAGTTCTAAAACCGTACGATTAACATTAAGATATGTGTGTACGGAAATTGAAACTAACCTGCATGGATATTAATTAATTTACACGAATCTTCATGCTGATCGGATGGTCATTACAACCATCGAACCAAAAGTAGGTCCGATAGGCATCGGGCTACTCTGAATTCCCCGCGGGAAGGCCCAAAGCTCTCTCCATTCTCCGACCAATTGAGAGTAGTTCCGATGCCCATCGGACCTACCTTTTTCGATAGGTGAAGTGACCATCAGATCTGCATCAAGATTCGTGCGAGCTCATTAAAATCTGTGCAAATATTTTTCAATTTATGTGCGCACACATCTCAATGATAATCGTACGGTATTAGGGCTAATCGAACCTAGAAGTAGGTCCGATGCCCATCGGACCTACTCCTATCTCTTCTCTGACACTTTTTCTGTGAAACTTAATTTTTTTGCCAATTGGATTTTGTTTTTTTTTTTAAATCTTCGCAGAAGCTGCGAAGTTGTGAGGGAAAATCGAACTCTCGACCTTTGGGTAACCAACAACCAACAACTCTTTGACTTTTCTCTTAGCCAACTGTGCTACCTCCCATTTCTCTTCGCCAATTAGATTTTGAAAACTTCATTCTGGGAACCCATATTAATTTCATTACAAAAGTTAAATTAATTGAAAATTTGAAACTTGTTTATGCAACTGCATAAAATAGAAAACGGTCAAAGTTTTTGTGACCTAAGATAATCGGGTACGGTTCAAAAAATTCAATCCGAATCTAATTTTTAAAAAAATTCATGAACAGCCTTTCATGTTATGAGAGTCAAATGTAAATGAAGATTAATTATAAAAAAAATTCATGAAATGAATGATGATCAGTTTTACAATATTCATAGTATTTTACACTAAATTATATAAATAAACTAGTATAAGTACACAAATTTTTAAACTAAATAAAAGTCAATTGACCCCATTCTTTGAACTTACCTACGCCCATGGTAAAAAAGTAATAAATGATATCCATTTGACTCAAATCCAAGGTTCTAAATAGCGTTTATCATGTTATCGCGGGAAGGCTACAAAAAAAAACTATAGCAAATAGCGTAGCTATAGCGGAAGCTATGCTACATAGCTTTCTTTTTTTTAACAAAAATTATATTATATATTTGTAGTAAATATCGACATTATCTAAAGTTTCATGTAACAATAAATAACACCAAATTGACTAAGAAATTATAATATTCATATTGAATCAGTACAAAGTTCAAATTGATGTTCAAAATATCCATAGTAATATGATAAACTATTGATTTTTTTCTACAAAATATCTAAAGCATCATAATTCATGACATAATCTATTTTTTTCTATTCAAATTCCAAAATAACCTAGATATCATGGCATAAACTATTTATCTTTATCTATTAAAAATATTCCAACTACCATATAGTAAGTATCATTTAGGAAGGTCGCCAATTTAGAATTTTTCTAATTTCAGTTACAAGGGTTCCTTTTGTAGCAATAAGCTTTCAATTGATTTTGTTTTGGGCTTTTATTTAACTATTTAATTTACCGATGAATCTCTCATTTAACAATTAATAATTTAATATAGAGCATAGTACGTCAATTGCAAAAAAAAAAAAATCACAGTTAAAGTCCATATAAATTGCCTAAAAAATGTTCATATTGCATAGCGCGCTCTATTTGTGCTACACGCTATCCGCTATAGCGGTCATAGCTCAATTAGAGTATTTTGATGCCATAATTTAGCGTTTTAGACTCCAAAAATACTATAGCAGTGATATAGCGCGCTATTTAAAACACTGCTCAAATCTGATGAAATTCAATCGGTTAACAACACTTACCCATTTGCACATTATGGGTCAGATTGCCGTGCAGGATTTCAGATATTCGCTCTGTTTTGAAAACTTAAGAAATATTGCAATTCAGATTCGGAATATTAAATTGAGTGGATAATATTAGATCCATCGATGTGTTTCAACTCGTATTGGGCTCGTATTCGATATGTATCATGTACGGAACTATATATGAAATATCGGGTAACATATATATACATATATATAAATATAATGAGGAGGGATCAAGTTATAACAATTTTGAGTTACAATAAAGTTATAACAACGGTTTTTTTCATTTTCAAAGTCAAAATCATTGATCCAAACCGTTCAACATGATTATTGTTGAGTATTTTGTGTATAGGTTCTTGGCTATAACTTGGTACTCGTTTACTTTTAAATTTATAAACCTAAATACTCAAGAGTTGGTCGGTTACAAGTGTATAACTTACCCTTATAGTATAAAAGGTGTCGATCTTTGGGATAATGAGAGATTTTAATTTCTAAACTCTAATGATTAATTTCAGAATTTGTTTGTCTGAAATTTTGTTTTAATTTTTAATTTCTAAAATCCTAAATTGGTGGATTCAATACCCAAGGAGTTCAAGATTTAAACAATTAAAATAAATAAAGAGTAAAGCGAAATTAGGGTTTTAACTAAGTTTGGAGAATCTAGGGGCTTTCGGTCTACAATCCCTTGTTAATTCTATATATTTGGTATTGTTTAAATTCATGTATGATTTAAGGAGGTTTCTAACCTAAAGTGTTAAAAAGAATTACTTTCGTGAATTAATAACGTGTCTAAATAGTTTCGGACTTCACCGTCATTCATCATCCTAACTATCTATACCCATTAAGCTCTTGTTAGCCTATTTCAACTAATTATTGATACAAGTATTTTGGTGCGGTGAGTTAATGTTCCTCGAATTTTAGGGCTGTCACCAATTAAAGGGATATTTAACATTCACACAAAATACATATCAATACTTAGTCAATCTAGGTGCCCTAAGTAGGGGTTCGACTTCACGGTCGTTCCTCACCAAACCCTAACCCTTAATTTCTATAGTTCTGGATATAGGTATCAAAGTATGGTCGCTTCTAATCCAAATCCTAAGGTATTTGTGTTCATAATTTGGTACTATCATCTCATCCAATCTACTTTAGTTCTCTTGATTCCAAAGTGGGACTACTTCGATTTTAAGTACCAATTATGTAACCAACACAAATGATAAATCACAGAAATTAACCATCAAATCCCATAAAACAATCATAATAAAAACAAATAACCGAATAAGATCAAATTAGATAAGTTCATACATTGACCTAAACCCCTAGAGAGAAAGTTAGCCTCTCATGGAGATGCAAAACTTACACAGAAAATTTATTACAAATTGGCTAAAACAAAGATAAATTGAAAGAGAAATGATTACAAACCTTACAATAATGAAGACCTCTTGCTTCTACTCTTCTTTTTCAAATCTCTGCACTTAATTTCACCTTAGCTCCAATGAAAGAGATATAGAAGGTTAGACGAATAATGGATCTCTTCGATTGTTCTTGGATGATTCATATGAGTAGACTTCTCTCTCTTAAATAGCCTATTCTACATCCTAAAAATGCGGAGAGCAGTTAAACACTTGTCACACACGTTTTCTATAATTAAAACCACTAAACTTGGCAATCGAGGCATGATATGGTTTTCCAAAAATAATGAAACTACCTTTTTGGTCATAATGCGGGTCGCAGTGGATTTTATATTCCGAATTTGGATTTTCTTTCTTCATGAAAGTTGTAGAACTGCTCATTAGCTTTCGAAAAAGTGGTCATATGCTCAAAACGGTGTTCGTATGAAAAAGTTATACCCAAAATACGAAACGTGTGTCAGCAGCTCAAATGTTGAGTGCGACCCGCACTGTGCTCAGACTTTTCCTGTGCGACCAGAATACGGCTCGCATCGAGATCCATGCAGCCCGCACTGGCACAAATTTTGATGAAAACCTTATTATACCTTTTTAAAATTGGCGCATGTCCATAAATCCTTCTAAGTACTTATTTTGGCTGTATCGGAATCCGTGCGTCCGCACTAGACTCTGGAAAGGCCGTATTTTGCCCTTTTTCGCAATTTTCTGTAATTTAAAGCAAGCAAACGTAGTAACTTGATTCCAGGTGTAATATATGACATTAATATATCAAAATACAAGATATTTAGAGTATTTTCAAGATAAAATCTAGATCGAACATGTATAAATGTGTATATATTTTATGCCTATCAATTATCTTAATAAAATGTGCTTCCAGATCAAATTTTACATTTTTTTTGAATTTTTTTGCTATTTGTTAAGATGGGTACAAAAACTAGTCAAATTCAGACCATTAAATTTTGTACCCATCTTAATAAATAGTAAAAAAAAATGAAAAAAATGTAAAATTTGATCTGGAAGCACATTTTATTTAGATAATCATGTTGAATGGTTTGGATCGACGATTTGGACTTTCAAAATGAAAAAAACCGTTGTTGTAACTTGATCCCTCCTCATATATATATATATATATTAAGGCTACCATGTTTTGCAAATTAAAGTGGGTGTTTTATTTTGCGCTCATATATCTATTTTCAAAGTTCAATAGTCAATCCGAATCGCTCAACATGATCTCCATATTGAAATGTGCTTGGAGACCAAATTTTACATTTTTTGGAATTTTTTTTACTATTTATTAAGCCACTTTGAAAATCGCTGATCCGGTGGTCTAGAAATTTTTACTGTTCACCCGGATTTTCAAATTTTCATAGTGGCTTAATAAATTATAAAAAAAATTTCATAAAATGTAAAATTTGGTATCCAAGCACATTTCAATACGAAGAATATGTTGAGAAGTTCGGATTGACTATTTGAACTTTCAAAATAGAGATATGAGCGCAAATTAAAATACCCATTTTAATTTGCAAAGTATGGTAGCCTTACTCATATATATATATATATATATATATATATATATATATATAGAGAGAGAGAGAGAGAGAGAGAGAGAGAGAGAGAGAGAGACTAATATGCTTTTAGTAGTATATAGGCCGAAGTGCTACCGGTCTAAATTTGAAATTTTAAAATCTAAAAAGTCGATCTGAACCGTTAGATGTGTTCTCTATATTAAAATGTGCTTGGAGACCAAATTTTATATTTTTGGAATTTTTTTACAATTTATTAAGCCACTTTGAAAATTGCTGATCCAAAGGTTTCACTGTTAGGTTAAGCCACTGTTGGATCAGCGATTTTCAAAGTGGTTAATAAATAGTAAAAAAATTCCAAAAAAATGTAAAATTTGGTCTCCAAGCACATTTCAATATGGAGAACACATCTAATGGTTCAGATCGACTTTTTGGATTTTGGAATTTCAAATTTGGACCGGTAGCAATTCAGCCCATATGCTACCGAAAACATATTAGTCACTATATATATAGAGTAGAACTAAGGTGCTCCTAAGTTCACCCAACATCTTGTGAACTTGACTCTAAAATATATTGAATCGACTTTAAACGATGAATCCAAACCGTTGAAATCATTCTACCTAATGAGTGATGCGTCTACATGTGAAAATTTTAAAGTTTCGAATTAATTTAATATAGAGTCAAGTGGTCAAAGGAATCCAAAAAATGAATGCATTAAAATTAATTTATAAACCTTAAACTTTTGACCACTTGACTCTATATTAAATTAATTCGAAACTTTAAAATTTTCACATGTAGACGCATCACTCATTAGGTAGAAGGATTTCAACGGTTTGGATTCATCGTTTAAAGTCGATTCGATATATTTTAGAGTCAAGTTCACAAGAGATTGGGTGAACTTAGGAGCACCCTAGTTCTACTCATACACACACACACACACACACACACACACACACACAAATATACATACATGAGTAAATCTAGGGTGTGACGTGCTCACCAAGAGAGTTTGGTGAGCACAACTCCAAAAATATATCGGATCGGCTTCAAATGTCGAATCCAAACCGTTGAAATCCATGTACTTCGTGAGTGATGCATGTACATGCAAAATTTTGAAAGTTTCGAATTCATTTGCTACGAAATCAAGCGGTCAAAGAAATGATGAAAAATGAATATATAAAACAACTTATAAAATAACTTATTAAAAGATTCATTATTTTGACCGCTTGACCTTGTAGCAAATGAATTCGAAGCTTTCAAAATTTTGCATGTACATGCATCACTCACGAAGTACATGGATTTCAACGGTTTGGATTCATTATTTGAAGTTGATCCGATGTATTTTTAGAGTTGTGCTCACCAAACCCTCTTGGTGAGCATGTCACACCCTAGATTTACTCTACATACATACATACATACATACATACATACATATATATATATATATAGGTCATTTGAGATCTATGTTGTAAGTGTCAATTAAATTATTACAAAGTTTTGAGATATTATTTTCGAGAAGATTTTGCATTTTATAAGATTAGGTGATATTAATTCATTTTATGACAATTAAATTCAATATTATTTTCTCATTAGTAACAAAATTAGTTTTGCCAACACCATATATTCCCAAAAAGAAAAACAAATATATATATTTTTTAATCTTTACAGTTTAGCTAACTTGTCAAATTTATCATTTTTTTCCATTCCCACAAGTTAATTTTTATTAAGTTCCCTACATTTTTTTTTTTTACAATTGCTTGGATATTTGGGTAAGTTGATTAAATTTATGAAATATTTGAGATTTATTGTTAACAACCATAGCATGATAATAACAAAACACCAACTTGAGCAAGATATCAGATAAATTAAAATTATATTTAAATAAATCATTATCATTTTAATTTCAATAAAAGACTGTTTATTTATTATTAAATAATTATTATTATAAATTTAATTCATTATTAAACAACCATAAAAGACTATTTAATATGATATTATTGAAAACTAAAAAAGTTTAACTGTTAAAGAAAGTATATATTATAAATTAATTATATATAAGATTATGAGTTTTAATATGATATAAAATTTCTAACCCTATAATTATTTATATAAATTTTAAAAATCGTTAAATTATATCTAAATAAATTAAAATAAGAAAAAATATATAATTAATTAATTTTCTCTAATATCTTAATTCAAAATTTACAAACTTGTGCAAATATGATTTATAAAAAAAATATTTTATCATATTTTATCTCACGACATCAATATAGAGTATAGACATATATAATGGCAAACTGTCTTTTACATTTTTCCAAGATGCAACAATATCTGCTCCTAGAGTTTTAGAAGATATTTAAAATATAAATCAAGCAACATATGCATGATAAATCATGCAAAATTTCTCTCTGTGGCCACAACTTTTTTGTGAAAATATGTTGGAGATTCAATCAAAATCCGGGTGACTAGATAAAAGACTCCTTGCATCTTTTATTAAAAAGTAAAAGAAAAAACATGAACCTACCGATTTGATCTTCTGTGGCCTGAACTTTCTGCAACCCGTGCAATAATATTTATTTTCTTGTACACAAGCTAATATGTGCATGCATTTAGTAGTTAAATTTTTAATTTTTAATAACAATAAATTTGATCTAATAAGTTTGACAACTATATGTATAATTTTAAATATGTGCGTTTAGTAGTTAAATTGAATTCATATACATTCAAACAACAAATTAAACAATTTTTTTTGAAGTATATATAAGAAAACTAATACAAGGGACTGAACACGTGTTCAGATCGAGCCTTATATCCAGTCTATTTATTTACCGACATACAAAAATAAAATTCAGCCTTTTTTTTGCATAGCTGAATGCATAGGTACAAAATGACTCGTAAACATATATTCACAAAGTAGTAGACATAATGCTGTTAAGCTTTTTTAACTGAAATTAAATATCGCCATTGAAGATTAAAAAAAATCATTGTAAGATATTATTTGAGAACACTGATAATTTAGATTTACAAGCATATTATCGTTAAAAATTAAGGATTGCATAATTTCAGTATGTTACGTGTGTCGAGAAGTTATGACATGCGAATGGTCAAGTCACGTAAGTTATATCGTGATTAAGTTGTGTTGTCCAAACATGCCATAATTGGTCACATTAGTAACATTTAAACATATTTTACTATTTTTTTGTAATTTTAATTTGTTTATTGAAAAATGTATAAAAGTATTAAAAAAAATGGAAAGATTATTTGAAATATTAAAATGAAGAATTAATGTTAGAAAAAATACACACTGTGACTAAGTGTGTTGTGTCAGGACAAAAATAGAATGATCACGGTACGAGACACACGTGAGTTACGATATGTAACTGTAACTGATACATGTGTTGTGTTGTTCCGCAGCGGAGCTAGCTCGGACATGCCTTTTTCTCAAGTCTAGCATTAACTTAACTTTTGAGTAAAGGCATACCAACACGGATAATAAGACGGTTCAGATTTATTCTGCATTAACTCAAAATGGAGAGGGTACGAATTCATTTTTCCCACTCTAGGCAGATGAAATTGTGACGTGATCAGCAAATCTGGTAAGGTTCACAAGTTTTCGATTCAGTCCATCAATTAATACCTGTAACTCACTTGATCTTGTAGACGGGTTGGCCCGTTTAGCCATTATGGAGGTCAGACCGCCGTGCACCAGCTGTGCTTGAGTTGATCCACCGCCCAGACATTTCGTTTCCACATGGAGTGGGTCGTCCTGTCAGTACCACTACCACCTCACCTATTTAACACTCGTGCTCTACCGCCTGTAAGATAGCAGCTTATTGGGGTTTCAACTTTCAACTGACTGCTTTAATTTACATTTGAGTTGCTGGAGTTTGTAGTATCACCTTGTGGTGAGTAATTACTAATTCATTTCCAATGCACACAAGTTGTTCGAGACATTGCCTAAGAGCATCGCCATTCATTATTTTGATATGCAATTGCATCCAGCTGTCAAAAATAAAAATGAAATTTCGGAGGCTTCAATTTCAAAACGACTGCATCAATGAAAGAATTTTCAATTGCATTTTAACACCACGTCAGTGACAAGAGCGTTTTATTGTTTTGCTGACCGTCAATTTTGCTGACCGTTTCGCTGACCGTTTCCGATATCTTCATATTTTTCTCTTCTTCCAATATCCCCATTCTAATTTTTCTCCTTCGCCTGTCTCCATTCCTCTCCTTCTCTCTCTCTCTCTTTGCCCATATTTAATTTTCCGCACTGTTATTTTTGTTTACAGATTGAAGTCATTAGCAATCATGCAAACACAAACAAAGAATCATTTTGCCCTTCCCTTTTCATTTCTTATTACATTTCAAGGCAAGTTTTGACTTTTCAAAGAATTTACACACATTGAACTACTACATGTACAATTTTGTAAGTCATCTTAACATACAACATATATCTAATTTGTTCATTAGTTTCATATCACTGCTACAAATAATTCCAACAATGGTACATAGCAAAGTGCATTTGGAGGCAAATTACATTTAGGCTGGGTCATATTTATATGAAAACCCAGAGAAAAAAGTACTACCGACAACTGCTGACAGTTGCATATCTCGATTGTATTTCCAAGTATAGCTAGACCAATCATAAGTAATCTGAGGCCAATCATACAAATACAGTAGCAGCACCTAGCAACCAAATCTCTGATGATGGCCCCACAAAAATTCACCTGCAACATTTCCTCTGCTGTACACAATAGCAGTCTACACCCTAATCACATTACAAAATTCAAGCTTTAATAATGTCATGAAGTTAATACAATTCATCAACTTAAATCACATTATACTAGCAATGAAAAAACAAAAGAAATAGTTAGCCGAAGCAATTGCAGTTCTTAAATAACCATACCAGCCCCTGATGCTAGGTATCAGAACTGAACAGCAGCCTACGGGACCTAATGCTAAATTTGGAACAAACTATAAAATCAAATCATTCTTGATTATTTATACAGACTTACCAAGCCCCGTGCAGATAAACTAAATAGCACAGGGACAAAAATGTCCATAATAAAGACATGCCTCTTCCTTTCATGCCATACTGATATCTAAGGAAGTTTGCAATAGTTACAAAAGAACCCATGACAATGGTTAGAATAGGCAAGTTTTCACGGAAGCTTCTCCATTGGGGATCAGATATATCCTGAAAAACAAAATATATATATATAGTAGATCAGATATATCCTGAAAAACAAAATATATATCAGATATATCAACTAATATAGGACCCAAACCTGATAAGCATGAATCTTTTATCAATCAGCCCCTTGAAAACATATATATCTATAGTCACAAAAAAAAAAAATATTTGTATCAACTTGGAGCTTCTATTCCTCTAGCTTTCAGCAGTCATATGCCCTTTCTGTTACTCCCTTGTATCTAGGCTACTTGATGCTTCCATTTTCATCTTAATCAACGTCTCATGCAAATAACAAGACATGAAATAAAGACAAGTTAAAAAAAGGGCAAGCAATCTGATTATAATTCCTTCTCTAATCTTATTTAGTGCATTTCATATTTGTAGTTCAAGTGTCTCAGCAGCATCAGAGATGGGTTGCAAAGTAGGTTGACCTTTAAAATAGGAGGTGATAAGTTTGTCACAATGCCTTGTACCCTTCGTTAATTTTACTACTTTTCTATTCATTCAAACTCTCCCCACGGTTGGACATCACCAATCCTAATCGAAAATCCATGATTTCCTATCCAGTTTTGCATTTTTCTGATTTCTGTACAATTTTTAGTAGAGTTTCAAAGTTAATATTATAGTGATCCAATGACTGGTACCGTACCAGTCAAGCACCGAAACTTCCCTACATAACTTTCTCAGTTTAATCTAGCTACAAAAATACTGAAATAAATCATGGATGAAGATTTCATTGTCCTGGAAATTTAGAAAGCAATAACACTCAATTTGGAGCTGTAAATTGATGTGTAGAAAGGAGAAGACAGCTTAATAAATGTCTAAATTGCCCTTTACATGTGCAGAATTGATGAACCAGTAAATACATCTGACTAACTGCTTCGACTGTCACATCTCATTATTTCTTTTTCCTCAATGGAGAAATAGCATCAAAGGAATGAATAAATCAAGTTCATGCAACTATGACACCTGATACGTATGATTTCTCAAGGACATAAGCATAGTGCAATTGGAAACTTAAAATTCAACTGAAACTCAAAATATGCAAATCCTAGCTACTTGTAACAGACAGTAACAATGCTGATTAAACAATACATCAAGGGATCTCCCTGAACTAATTCATGATGCATAATTTAAATCAGAATCAAATCCTACAATATACATTATGGAACCAAAAAAAATTGATCATGTCATGCTCACAAAAGGGCTATATGCATAAATCGAGCTTTTTTTATAAAAAAAAAAAAAAAAGAGGCTAGATGCCCATTTCATATAACGAAACTGGTAAGTTACATCACAGCCAATAGAAAAAGCAAACCATCGCATAAAGCTTTATTTTTTAAGCTCATATATCACCTCAGAAAGAGATCCTGCAAGGAGCGATTGTTCTCAAACCCAGTGTATCACCATCTAATAAAATAGAAACTAACTTTAAGCAGTAGAAATAGTGCAGAGTTTGAGGAGAAAAGTGAAAATTAGTGAACCTTGGGCTATGGCGAGGAGAGAGAATGGGAAAGCAGGTAACGGAGAGACGATCCAAGCCATCGGCAGATGAATCGACGGTGGCCTTGTCGTAGCAGCTCAGTGTTCCCTTCAGTAGACGACACGCCTCGCCAATAAAGTCCTTCCTTTCATGGTTCTGAAACTCGGAATCGGAATCGGAATCGGGTTCTTGACCGTGGAATCGGAATCGGATGACTCGGCCGGAATCGGGCGAGTTGACTCGGAAACTCGGTTTTTTTTGGCTGAAAGCCTGTTTTGTAGCAAAAATGTCCAAAACGTAGAAAATAATTGGTAAAAAAATAATTTGTAATAAAATTATGTTAAGACAAAATATTACACTTAAATAATTCACTAATTATATAAATCTTATTCACTAATTCACTAATTATATAAAATTATTCACTAATTCACTAATTATATAAAATTATGTTAAGACAGTAATTCACTAATTATATAAAATTATGTTAATACAATTTAAATCTAGCGCAAATCTCAACCGTTCATTTTCTCTCTGCACAAAAATTTAAATCTTATTTTCTCTCTGCACGAATCTTGAGAAAGCCCCACCCTTTTATTTCCTGTCCCCTCCCTCTCCATTTCACCCCCTTCTATTTTCCTTCTCTTTCGTTGCTCCTGGAGAGTCGAGACCAGATCGGCGCTCTATTGGCGCTCCTCTTTCGTTGCTCCTGGAGAAGGAAGCCAAGAGATTCTCCACTGTGTGCATCTCCTCTTTCGTTGCTCCTGGAGACCAGATCGGAGTCTGCTCCTGTCGCATCTCCTTTGTGCGCGGTGACGACCCATCTCCTCTGTGATCGGCTCTGTCCCGGTATCTCTCTTTCTTTCTCTGATTTGGGTTGCCTGTCTTTTGCTTTCGCTCAGCCGGACTCGGGTTGACTCGGCCGGACTCGGCCTGACTCGGCCAGAAACTCGGAAACTCGGCCGAGTCAGACACTGTTCATCCGAGTTTTACTCCAAAACTCGCACAGGCGAGGAACTCGGGTATAACTCGACTCGGACCGGCCCGATTCCGAGTTGACTCGGTCGAGTTTACGAACCATGCTTCCTTTCTTCCACATCACATAAGCAGCGACGAAGGCGGAAACAAAGCTCAGCGGGGACGGAGCCGGAGAACGGGTTGCGAATTTTTTTCAGCGAGACCTTGAGAGTGAAGGGAGGGGAACGAAGATAGCGTCGCTGTGGAGGCGGTGGAGAATTTAATTTATTGGAGTCGGAGGTGGAGTCGGAGGCGGAGGCGAAGGCGAAGGCAGAAGCGGAAACCAAAGTCTTCAGCACCGACGGAAGGGTCTACAAATTTTAGATTGTGATTTGAATTTCATTAAATTTCTCCGTCAATGGTCCTCTTTTTCAGCGAAATGCAAGGCATTTGAAAGCTTTCAACTCTTGAAAGCTTGCAACTTTTTAAAGTATACTCCAGCGATAAAAGGAGAAATGCAATTGACACGTAGGAGAGATAAAACGCCAAGTCAGCATTTGCAATTCGTTTTGCAAGCCGATGCGGATGCTCTAAGTGAGGTTTTTATGTATATCCATGGGAACCTAGCCAGGTTAACTTCACTACTGGCCAATCTTTCTGAAGCCGGTTTAATTTGTGTCAAGCAAAATAAGTGTCTTGCATAGGCGGTGCTGGTAATCAGGCTTATCTGTTCACTATTTGCTAGGCAAGAAATAAGGTAAACAAAATTTAATTGAAATTAAAATAGTTTGTTTACATGCGTGGAGACAGGGCCAATCGCATCTATCACAGACGGCACAAGATGTTTGGAACAGGGTCTGGGCAGCAGGAGTATGGGCTTTGTGGAGAGTGAAAAATAGGAGGATATTCTCCGACAAAAGCCGACCGGTGCAACTACTAATCAATGACACAGCAACAGATGTCGTTTTCTGGGCACAGTCCTGACAAAACGGCGGGAGGGGCCCCGCATGGGAGCAATTTTGTTAATTACTTGTCGCAATTGGGGCAAGCTAGTTTTAGGAGTTAAATCATTGTGTATATGTAATAAGATATCTAGCTCTAACTATTGTACATAAACTTTCTCTTTTTGTCAATGTATTTGTCAGCAATCTTATATATTGCCTACCATCAAAAAAATAAAATAGTTTGTTTACATGTATTTCTGAATTAGAACAGCTGCCCATATTTCATTTTCTTCAATATCATAGTTGAAATATTTCTATAGAAAACGAAACAAATTAAACCAATACTTCCATATATATAAGCTTATTAACTCATACTAAATCCAAGGCCAAACAAAATATATATATAGCAAGCATAATAAGGTCCTTTTTACCTGAAAGTACAAATATTGAGTTGCTAAACCAAGATATTTACAGTAGCAAGCACTCTGTTTTATATCTACTTTGCTATGAAAAGGCACTGGCAATAAAGTGGAAAGAATGCATATCATGTTATAACTTATAAGAGTATGCGTACAAGGAGGCACTCAGGCTTCTCAACCAACAGACTAACAGAGCATACATGGATGGAAAATAGATCATGCTTTAATCATGTGGAGAAGCCTGCGATGTGAAATGTTATAACAAGTTTAGCAGTTAAAAAAGTAAGATGCACATAAAGAAATTGAATAGACTTAGTAAACTATTTGAAAACTAAGTTTTGTAGGGGTCTTCTGAAATGCCAAAAAAAAAAACCCCATAAACAGGACTGCCATGATCAATGAAGAAGTGAATTGGACAATATGTTCTAAACCATGTACCTGACCAACTTTTTCATGAAGAAATCAAAATCCTCCAAAAGTATGTCACTAAATTTAGGAAGCATGTCCCAGAAAGAGTGAGCCTATGGTACTATGCATATCACGGATGGGTCCGTGATACGGTTCAATATCTTCGTTTTCAAAGTTCTAACGGTCGATCCGAACCGTTCAACATGTTTTTCATATGAATATGTACTTGCTGATCAAATTTTACATTTTTTAGAATTTTTTTACTATTTTTTTAGATAGGTATAAAATCACTTGATCTGAAAATTCTGGACCATCCAAAAACAGTGATTTTCTGCCTACCTAAAAAAATAGTAAAAAAATTCTAAAAAATGTAAAATTTGGTCGGCAAATACATATTCATATGGAAAACATATTGAACGGTTCGGATCGACCGTTAGAACTTTGAAAACGAAGATATTGAATCGTATCACGGACCCATCCGTGATATGCATATTACCATAGGCTCACTCTCCCAGAAATCACTCTGCTTAATTTATTGAATAGCAGAAATTAAAAGTTTTTGAAATGAACTACTAGCATTTCAGAATTCTTAGAAACATTGATATAGCAAGTGAGTCTCCCTTGAGTTTATAGGACAGCTGTTAAAACTGAAAAACACACATCATAATGGAAAATTCTGCTCAACAAACCTATTTTAACTAAAGAGTCCCTGGATTATGGTACAGGTAATGAGAAGTTATTACAATATGTCAGTCGTAATTTTTCTTTTCAGTTGGCAATGTCAACTATAACTCGCTTTTGCTATAAACCAATAAGAAAATGATTTTGCCTTTGTCTAATTTTCATTGAGTACCAAACAAATATTTGAGCACCTTGAAAAGACCAAATACATTTTAAAAGCTAGAGAAATTTTTTTTAACCAAGCAAATAGGACAAGATGTAATATATACCTGAAAGTGATCTTGGCTCTGTAATGTAACAGTAGAAATGCCACAGTTTATGGCGTCCCATAGCCATCCCTCCGTAATTCATAGATAATTGTCTGCAGAACATATTTTTAAGGGAACTCAGGTGCTTAATGCCCTGAGGGATCTCATCTAGCTGTTCCAAATCTGTAAGAGTAATATCTTCAAGGCACACCATTGTGTCCCTCTCCATGTCCACACGAACAAGATTCGGCATGTATACCAGCTCGAGGCATTTCAATTTAGGAAACCAGCCAGCTTGAAAAACTAATTGCTTCCCCTCATATGCTCTTTTGAGAGACAAGTATGTTAGATTTCTCATATGGGAAAGGGATGGGAGAGGATCTTCACTCAGCTGAGACCAACTGAGCCACAACGCCTGAATGTATTCCCCTGAAATTTTGAAAAGAGGGGATTCAAACATCTTTATTTTCAACTTCCCAACGAGTTCTAACTTCTGAGGTCGTCGGGGTGGCTGTGTCAGATATTCCAAATGGAGATACTCATTCTGATGGCTTGCGCTAATAACCAAGGAGGATAAAAAGAGCATCTTTGATAATGATGCGCATAAATCTACCCAATGGTTTTCTTTGACATTCAAGATTCTCAAGCTTCTTAATTGAGTTAGATTTTCCAATTCTTTAACTACCTCAGAATTTGATTCTAGTACCAGCAAAGTTTGCAATTCCTTCAGGAAACTCGTGCCTTTTGGTAATGAGATTCCAGTAAGACGCCTAAAAGATCTATATGATTTATTGATAACAATTTCAGCAAAGATGTGACGTATCCTTTTGAGATTATCTATGCAATCAGGAAGTTTCTTTATTTTTGAACCACGAAGTTGAAGAGTTTGTAAAAAGAAAAGTTTCTTGATAGAATTTGGTAAACACTCTACCATTGTATCCCTTAGACCCAAATAATGGAGATTGAATAAATCTCCAATTGCATCTGGAATGGTTGTGATTGGTAAACCATGTAAATACAGAATTGAAAGATATCTTGACTTGTTAAAGATTGAATTTAGCAAGGGAGACGAAACAACAGAAGGGTTGAATGATATGAACGCTCTTAGTTGCTGCAAATGGACATCGTATCCAATCTCTTTGCTAAATTTTATTACTGAAAGCCGACGAGTATACATATGGACAATTACTGGCTTGTTATCCTCATGCAGTACACCGAAGTTTTCCTTCATGCATAAAGAAATTGCTAATTCTCGTAGTGTATCATGCACTCGACATCTCCTCACCCTCCCAAAATGATTTCGGGATACCACTTGTAACATGCTGCGATGAATGAGCTGCATGAGATAGCCTTCTGCCACCTCTTCTAATGTGCTTCCTCCCTTTTGTTCTATAAAACCCTCTGCTATCCAAAGCATGATAAGTATTTTCCTTGAAAGGAGATAATCCTCTGGAAACATGCAAGTGTAAAGAAAGCAATTCTTTAGATGCCTTGGAAGATTGTGGAAGCTTAGATATAAAATATTTCTCAGGTGATCAAATATTGGGTTATTGGCCAACTCCCATGTAAGTTGATCATTGATCCGTTTCCATTCAAATTCAGTTTTCTCACATAAAGATAACACAGCACCAATAGAAACAAGAGCGAGTGGCAAGCCGTCACACCTAGAAACAATCTCCCTTGCCCACTTCTCCAGGGGAGGAGGACATGCATGGTTTTCTTCCAGCAGAAATGCCTTTTTACAAAAGAGGTTCCATGATTCATAATCCGGCAAACGTTTGAGCTCTAGTCTATTTCTTTCTTGAGCAAGAAATGCTAATTGTGCCATTCTGCTTGTGATAACTATTCGGCTTCTTTGATGGCTACCAATAAGTATATTACATAAATCCTGACAAGCTTTGGGGTCCCATGCATCATCTAATACAATTAGATACTTCTTTTCAGTCAAGAGCTTCCTTGTGGTTTCTTTCAATTCCCTAATATCCATGGGGATTGTGTTGATCGGACCTTTTTTCTCGCTTTTACAAATTTCAGATATCAAGTTTTGTAGAAGATTGTCAAACCTATAATTTTGAGAGAGATAAATCCATGCATGACAATCAAAGTTGTCTTTCTCTTTGTTGAAAACGTTGGTAACTAGAGTTGTTTTGCCAATGCCACCCATTCCCAACACTGTTATTAGAGTGAGATTTCGCTCGTTAGAATAGAGGCAGCTTGTCAACTTCAATCTATATTCTTCTATTCCTACTATCTCACCTTCATCAATGCAATGAGCTGAGAAAGCTAGATGCTGTGCACACTCAATTGAGTAGTCTGATGAGTTCTTAATGAGTCCTGCATTTGTAGTAGGAACCCAACGCTCTTTAATTCTGGCAAGATGCTCAAGGTTCCTCTCCACTGCTTGTAGTTGAGAGGTAATTTGTTTTAAATCAACCAATGATTTTCGATCTTTAAATATTCTTTCAACATAATACCATATTCCGCCCAGCTTCTTGTTATCTACCACATACACAAACTCATCCACAACATCTGTTATACAATTTGCTACCTTCTGTACTTCCCCTATCCAGGCTAACTCAGCTTTATTGCTTTGATTATCCATTTCAATTTGTTCGATAAATGCTTGCATCACTCGCAGTTCGCTATTAATGTTATTCATGCTTGTGTCAAGGTCTGATAATGTCGAAAAAAGCTCTGGTACCTGTGAAGTTATCAGAGTTGCTAATTGATTGGCCAATGCAGCACCAAGGACTTCAAGGGCCCCAATGATAGCTGTGTTGGCCATCATCATCATGCTTCTTCTAATATTTGACCGCCTTCAACTGCGCACCCACTCCATCCATGCTTCAACTGTCCAAAGTACAAGTAGCAAATTAGTTGTGTAGATCCGAATTTAAATGAGTCTGGACGCTGGTTGAGTGGTTTCAACTTTCAACACCATTTTGAGTCTTGACACTGACAGTTTTCTCTATTTTTGTAAATTCAGCATCCGCTACGTCATATGTTCAATTTTTTTAATGCCATACAAAATCGGTTTCTTCAGTCTCCACTCCATCTTCTCCTCTGTTCCATCGACTTGCTCCTAAGGAATCTACCTCAAAACCATGGTTCTGAAAATCAGAATCGGAATCGGTTATTGAACCGTAAAATCGGAATCGGAAGAATCGGTCGGAATCGACCGAGTCGGATCAGAAACTCAGAACTTTTTGGCAGAAATATGTTTTGTACTAAATTTGTCAAATAATCCACTCCAACACACATAATAATTAAATTTGGACGAATATAATCAAATTTGTAATGTATTACTTACAAAAATAATATTTATGTAATTTAAAAATTAAATAGACTATTTCATAAAATAAATACATTCACAAAAGACAAATAAAATGTTTAATTTTAACTTTTACATTTTCATATTTTATTTTGTATGCTTTAATTTATTTTATATAAAATATTTTATTTCATAAACAATTATATTTTAGTTTACTTAAGTAAAAAAAATAAAAATAAAGCAAACCACTGTTGTCAATCGCTGTATGCACCTTTACTTTAGTCAAATACAAATAATAATAAAAACATATTTTATTAATAACCAGTTTAGACATGTAGCACTATAAATCACATTATATTTTCAAAATAAAACTGTACACCATACATGCACCAAGTTTATTCAGTGATCTAAGTTTTCTTCTTCTTCTTCTTTGGGAATTGTGACTCCTCCAAAATTTGAAATTTTCTAAATCGCGACTCCCCCAAATTCTTTCAACTACTCTTGCAAATCACAAAATTGTTTCGATTGAATTACCAAAACAATATACTTATGCTCTAGAGGCAACAGAATGAGTGAAAATTTGAGATTTAGCTCCAATTTTATCGACTTTCTGTATATAACTCTTTCACCGAGTTAACTCGGAAAAAATCGCATTGCCTCCAGCCGATACCGTTCCGACTCGGCCAATTTTCCAAACCATGCTCAAAATATAAAAATGAAACCTATTTCTCTAATATTCTAGGAAAATTGAATGAATTTGCATCAAATCGGTAAAAAAAAAACACTATTCAGAGGTATATGCAGAGAAAGGTAGAGAACTTCGAATTCAGATTCCATACCTGACCATGTAGAATATTGAGATCTGAGTACATAAATCTTAAAACTGAAACACCCCCCAATATTCTAAATAGGCACCGAATTGATTTTGGCTTGGCTGGGAGTATATTTCTACCTCAGATTCTTAAGAGGATATGGATTCCAGAATCTACGTACCCTGAACTTTGCAGAAAGATGCCTTTAGATATGCAATGGTACGTATGAGGTGTTTAAACTATATAATTCTAATCTGCATATTTCATTGATTTAGATGTCTAATCTGCTTAAACTATTTACTAGAGTTGTCACTTTGTCACAGAAAATAACAAAAGTGTTATCTTGAATTTGAGTGCCACAGATTAAGAAAGAAAACTATTATATTTTGGAATTTTTATTTTATTCAGACACACTGAGGAGTGGCTCAACTGTATCGTTATTCTAGTCTAAGTAATGCATGCAGCTGAAATAAGTAGATATGAAAATAAATTGCTAGACTAACTCATTAAATGCAAATAAAGAGAGAATAATTACCAACGTAGTTACATCTTAGGGAATTAGAAAATTATACGTGTAGCCCTTTTTTTTTTTGTAAAAGTGGAATATCCACCGGTTTCATTACGAAATAATGTTTGTACAAAACCTATAAAACCGTGCATAGCACCCAAAATCCACTTATTCTAAACTAAAGAAAGAGAAATATCCAACTAGCAACAATATCATCCTACCACAACACAAAGCAAAGAAAGAGACAATAATCCAATAAAATCAATCACTAATGTCAATCAAACTAGGTGAGGATGAGGACCCGGTATCCACCAAAGACCAGCCAGGAGACGACAAACCAGCAGCCTCCTCAATGGCTTCAGAGAACTCTCTATCAGACACGGCGAACCCAAGAGTAGGGGCCCCGTCTATACCTGGACTGACCTGTGAATCTGAATCCGATAGAACAATCAAGGGGCCTAATTGAGTTAAAGGAGAAACATCGAAAGGCATAATTAATGATAATTTAAAATAAGAGTTATGTAAACGAGCTTTACACCAAAAAGAAGTCAAAGCAATTATAGAAGAGGCTACTGAACTAATAGGAGGTATTGGTGCATTCTGAAAACAAATCTTATTTCTGGTTAACCATACCATCCATAGAGTTGCTGCCCTAATTAATTCAACCAATAACGAATCCTTAAGAGGAATCCAATAGGCAAAATGCCAAAGGTCAGAAACCTGGGTACAGTTAAAAACAAAATTGTTATGATTACCGATCCACGACCACAAAGTAGAAATAAACGGACAAGTAACAAACAGGTGGTCTACAGTCTCAGGGGCATCACAAAATAGACAATCAATATTACCCTGCCAACCCCTAGTACGCAAATTACATTTAGTAAGAATTTTGTCCTGCTTAAGTAACCATACAAAAACTTTTATCTTTAAAGGAATGTTAGACTTCCAAAGATTATTGTAAACGTCATCGGAGATACCACTAGATAATAGGAATTTATAAAGGGAGTTAACGGTAAAAAGACCCGAAGAGGTCCATCGCCAGTAAATAGTATCCTGCTGAGTAGAATCTAAAGAATGAAATGTAGAAAACCCCAAAAACTGATGCCATTCTTGAAGAGCAATTCCCGTTAATTGCCTGCTAAATTGCAAACTAAACGGAAAATCAGAAAAGACCTCAGAAACAATAATGGAAGGAACAATTGTAATTCGAAAGAGATTAGGGAAGAAACAATATAAAGCGCAAGAACCATGCCATCTATCTAACCAAAAAGAAGTGTCCCTACCATTGCCAACAGTTCTATTAATACCCATATTGAAGATAACTGTAAGATCTAAGATACTGGCCCAAAAAGATGAAAACCTAAGAGAAGCTAAACCAGAAGAATCATATTTAGCAATCAAAATGGATTTTCACTTACCAAATACAGTGGGGTCTTTAAATCGAAACCACCATTTTGCCAATAGCGCAATATTCATAAAATTAAGATCAAGTACCCCAAGTCCCCCTTGGTTTTTAGGTAAACAAACAATTGTCCATTTGATAAAATGGTATCTCCTACGACCTGCAGAACCATTAGCCCAAAGAAATCGTTTTCTAATAATGTCAATCTTATTTTTAATAGTAACAGGTAATCGATAAATTGAAAGCCAATATAACGGCATGGAACTTGCTAGAGATGTAATATAAACAAGAAAGCTAGCTAGCTTCAACAAATTAGGAGAGTAGGTCAGAAATTAATTAAGAACCGAATTGTGACTTTCTTCTTTGAGCACAGTTGACTGTCCACCTCAATAATACAATGTTCAAAATTTAAAAATATAATTTTTTAGTTGTGTGAATCTCGCATGCTTTGTCACAGGGGCGGATCTAAGGTATAGCCAAAGGTGGCTAAGCCACTCCTATAATTTCAAAATTTTAATTATACATATAGGAATTTAATTGAATTTTATTTTTTTAAAAGTTTTTATATAGTTCAGCCACCCTCAATATAAGACAAATGTTTACTTGTAGT
Organism: Carex arenaria; assembly: GCA_964058825.1. NCBI lineage: Eukaryota > Viridiplantae > Streptophyta > Magnoliopsida > Poales > Cyperaceae > Carex > Carex arenaria. The sequence continues at coordinate 119,715 of CAXKVW010000055.1, read as the reverse complement.
CTAGTGGCTAAAGTTTTATTTTGTGGTTGAGAGATCTTGGATTCAAGTCATACTCTCCACAATTGTGAATTTTAATTTTTAGCCACCTCTATAAAAATTTTCTAGTTCCGCCCCTGCTTTGTCATCGTTATTTTTAAGAATTGTGATGAAAATACAATTCACTTATGCTACTTGTCAATCTATTGAAATCAATTAAAAAAAAAAATTAAGTATTACCTATAACTATAAGAATATATTTATTTATTTTAAATTGTTTTTATACTTGGTGTAGCCCGAAATTTTTTTTTACCATCTTCAAAAAAAAAAAATTAACATTGTTTTCTGGAAAATTCCATTTTTACAAGGACAGTAGTTTCAAACTGTGGTCCCATAAAGGTCCATAAATGAGTGAAAAGAGATCGTAGTTTGAAACTACGGTACAAGCCAATAGGACTGTAGTTTCAAACTTCAATTCTAGTAAAAATCAAATTAAAAAAAATGGTTCATTGTTTTAGTTTTTATTTTGAAGATAGTAAAAAAAAATTCGGTTGTGTAACTGTAAAGTTACAAATTTTAAGCTGTTATATTATAAACAGAGTCTGTTGGTCCATTGAACAATTAGCTAATGTGACTTAAAATTTAGCTAGTAATATAGTTAACATTTATAACTCGATGTGTCCAACAATGGACCTAGCTATCTGGGGTCAACACCTAAGTTTTCATATTTCTTTTTTTGTGCTCAATCCTATCATTATTATTGTGGTGTAACACGGCGGAGACGACTCACAGTCAGTCAAGTCAATCCTATAATTTAATTGTTGTGGTAAAATTTCTACTATGTCCATCTAAACTTTTAAAATAGCCAATTTTCCCATCAAAACATTATAATATTCAATATCCCCATACAAATTGAACATTCTTTCATCTATACCCTTTTAACTATTTAACATTTAATTTAATTATTTTACAAATTAAGTTGACCATTTTAATTACCCTCTAATTTTAATTGGACATGTCCATTATTTATGAATGTCTTATTCTTCTTCCCTTCTCAAATCCATGTTCTACCCGGATGAACTAGAATTACTAAATCTTAACCTTTTAACTTGTCTTGAGAGCGATGCGTTGATAGAGGTCACAGGTTTCTCGTTTTGTCTGCATAAAGTTTGGCATTTGATCATCTTCAATTTATAATTATTAGCTTTATCTCATGATTTTATAATGAGTCCGGCTAGTATGACATCGGTGTCATATGACATCAATTTCAAAATTGATTGAATATAGTTCAAATGACTAATCCGAACCGTTCAAACCGATTTACTTTATGAGTGATGCATTTACATGCATTTTTTTAATATTTTCGAATTATTTTAGTATCAAATCAAACGGTCAAAAATGTTGAAAAATGAATGCATTAAAATTAACTTAAAAACTCACAAATTTGACCGCTTGACTTGATACTAAATAAATTCGAAAAATTATAAAATTTGCATGTAACGCACAACTAATGAAGTAGATCGGTTTGAACGGTTTGGATTCACTATTGGAAGTCGTTTCGATAGGTTTTAGAGTTGGTGTTATATAGGCTAAAATGACACTGATGTTATACTAGCCGGACTCTTTTATAATTTATCGAGTTTTTTTACCATTCAAGGATCTTTATGCAGATGAACTGCTTTGTTTTCCATTTTTATTCATTTTATGATGAATACCCACAAGCATACAGTTGAAACTTGAAAAAGATACAGAAATTGCAGCTCCGATTTGAAAAAAAAAAAAAAAAAAAAAAAAAACTATTCAACAAATATTTCTGTGACGAAAGTAGCATTTGTACTTTCGCACTCCACAAAATTCCAGATGGGGTCCACTCTTTCAAGCTAGTAGCCAAGTTCTGCCATGGTGAGAAAATAGCTGACATCGTCGAAAGTTTGAAAGGTCAAGGAGATTTAGTCTAGTTCATCTGTACTGAGGAAGAAGGAAGAAAGGAGAAATAATGGACATGTCCAGTAAAAATTAGTGGGTAAATTGGTTAATTTAAGTTTTAAAATAATTAAATAAAATGTTAAATAGTTAAAAGGGTATAGAAGAAAGAGATTTAAATTTGTATGGGTATATTGAATATTGTGGTGTTTTGAACTTTTGATGGAGAAATTGACTATTTCAAATATTTAGATGGGTACAATCATATTTCTTTTTTCTTTTTTTTTGTGCTTAATCCTATAATTATTGTGGTGTAACACGGGGGAGAGTGGAGACGACTCACAGTCAAGTCAATCCTATATATAATCAGTTATTGTGGTGTAAGAAGCTGCAGAGGACTCCAAATCAAAACACAAGTGTCATGTGGGCTCTGGTGTTGAAAATTTGAGCTTTGTAGTCATATTGTTGATATTATCTGTCAAAGTGTTTAAAATTCTAAATCCATAAACACAAATTATAATCGGATTAATAAAGAAGGACTCGGTCCTTGAACTACCTCTGACCATGTTGAGTTATTCTTACCGCTTAATTAGTTGATGTCCAGCTAAAATTCTTGTTAATTCCATCCTAACGATCGATCTCATAAATCATTATTTTTGTGAGATAATTTTACTTAGCAGTTATAATAGAATAGGTTGAGGAGTCCGAGGCTATCAGAAAAAACGAAGAAATCATATGCTGCTCCATCAAAAACAAAGCGAACCAAGCAGAAAATTGACTTCGACAAGCTGTCAGAACCAATTGAGGCTGTCTTGGCGATCGAATTGGTCAGAGAGTCGGGAGCTCAAGTCACTCAGGCCGTAGAAGACCTGTTCTATGCCGCAGAACGGAAAGCCGGTGCCATTGCTGAAAATGATGTGCTGGCTCTACAGGGAGCGGATGTATCTGATGCTTAAGCCGCTACAGCAACAGCTCGCCTCAGAAATGAGGGGGCAGATAACCAGGGGAGTCATAACCCTATGGATGTATGTTTATTGTGTTTTCTTAGCATGTTTCTGTTTTTTCGCATGTTTTAGTTTTTTTAGAGGGGAAGGAAAAGGAGGGACTGTGACAGTAATAGATCAGGATAGACAGGAAGTTTTTGGATTTAAGGGAGGGGAGCAATCTGGCCGTGAACCCCGAGGCAGAGTCCTCAGTTGTATTTCTCTTTATATTAATGAATCAAGTTAGATATTTAAATTTTTTCTCATGGAATGTGAGGGGTCTTAATGACAAAGATAAGAGAATATTAGTAAGGGAAGCAATAAATACAGAGAAGCCTAATCTGGTTTGTTTGCAGGAAACTAAGTGGTCCTTAGAGGACAGGAAAGTGATAAAAGAGGCAATGGGTTCTAAGTTTTCACAGTTTATTACAATTCCGGCACATAACACTGCTGGGGGAGTGATAGTCGCTTGGGATGAAGGAATTTTTACGAAAATAGATCACAAGGTGGGAAAATATTGTTTAACGGTCGACCTATCCATTAATCTTGACACATCTGTAATCCGATTCACGGGTGTTTACGGGCCGGCTAATCAGACAGATAAAAGGGCATTCTTTCAAGAACTGGTAACAGTCAAACCAGATGAGAACATACCTTGGCTCCTAGCTGGGGACTTTAATGTCACTTTAAACCTACAAGAAAGATCAAACACGAGGTATCCGGTCCAACACATGCAGCAATTTAGAGCCACCGTTGAAAGATTAGAATTACTGGACATGCCCTTGCAAGGTAGGGCATATACTTGGTCAAATGCAAGAGACAATCCAACATTTGTTAGACTGGACAGATTCTTGATGTCGGCCGCATGGGAGGAGGAATACCCAAACACAACTCAAATGGCAGGTATAAGTAATGCATCGGACCATTGTCCACTGATATGCAAGTGTCAGACAAAATTTCCGACATCGAATATTTTCAGGTTTGAAAATTGTTGGCTCAGAATAGAACAACTCAAAGCATTGGTTCAGGCCACATGGAGTGCCCTACCAGTAGCCATGGATCCATCAAGCTTAGCAAAGAAAATTGCGCATCTCACAAAAAAAATCATAACATGGAGGAAAGATTACAAGCAACTCTACAATTACCAACAGAAGGTGTGCACAGAGGGTATGGGTTGGTTGACAAGACAATCTGAAAGCCGACAGTTAACGGAGGTGGAGAGAGTATTACAAGAACTATTAACTTCAAGGCACAGTGAGCTAGTACTAATTCAAGAGGAAAAATGGAGGCAAAGGGCAAAAAGGTCATGGGTGGAATTAGGAGATAGGAATACGAAATACTTCCACCGTATGGCAACCAACAACAAAAGAAGGAACTGCATAAACATCGTCAAAGAAGGAGAAGTACACCTAATCGACCATAAGCACAAGGCCCAAGCATTCTTCTCACATTTCGCTCAATTGATGGGGTCTCCACATCACCAAACATTGCAATTTGATTACAGTTCACTATATTCAGAACATGACCCCAACCTGCAGCAACTGAACAACCCCATTACAGCTGATGATATAAAATTCACGATCCAAGCTCTGCCTTTAAACAAGGCACCGGGTCCAGATGGTTACACTGGTGAATTCTACAGAGCTTTCTCAGACTTGCTGCTACCGGATCTGCTAGCGACATTTGCCAGCATCACACAAGGAACAGTGACATCCATGAAACCTCTCAATGACTCATACATTGTTCTAGTGCCAAAAAAGGAAGGAGCCACTACCACCCAAGACTACCGACCCATCAGCTTGCTTAATTCAGTGCAGAAAATCTTCTCCAAAATAATGGCAAACCGATTAAGCCCATTGTTGGCAGACCAAGTCTCAGCAAACCAAACTGGTTTTGTCAAAGGCAGGTTTATCAATCAGGGCTTCCTGTACGCACAAGAGCTGATAACCATGGCAACTGCGCAAAAGGAGAAGGTAGCTCTGTTCAAGGCCGATATATTTAAAGCATTCGATACGCTTTCTTGGGATTTTGTAATCCAGATTTTAAGAGCAAAAGGGTTCCCCACACAATGGATCACATGGATTGAATTGGCAGTGCTTAGGGGTACAACGAAAATCCTCATAAACTCAGTTGCTGGGAAGAAACTAGTGTTACACCGAGGCCTCAGACAGGGTGACCCGCTCTCACCCTTCATATTCATAATAGCCATGGATTTCTTAGCAAAGTGGACACATAAGCTAGCAAGCCTCAACTTTTTACAGCTACCCTTTGTGGGCTGTAAGCCGTGTCTACTGTTTGCCGATGATACCCTGTTTCTGCTCAAGCCAACAACACAACAGATCCAATTCCTTCACATTGTTCTACACATCTTCCAGGATTTATCGGGCCTCAAGGTCAATATACAAAAATCAGAGTTTCTGATCACATCATCACAACAGCAAGAAGTTGAGCAGCTGGCTCAAATTATAGGATGCAAGCCAGCAACCTTTCCAATCAATTACCTTGGCATGCCACTGTCCAACAGGAAGCTCCAAAAGCAACACTATTGTGCTCTTATACAAAAAATATCAAACAAGCTACCATCCTGGAAGGCTTCCATGCTCTCAATAGGTGGCAGAATTACATTGCTTAATGCAACATTATCAGCCATGCCAATATATATGATGCAGACATTCTTGTTACCCAAATGGGTAATAAAGAAAATCGATAAAATACGCCGGAGGTTCCTATGGCATGGCCACAAAAAGCAAGATACGAGATACCTAAGTATGGTGGCATGGGATATAGTCATTAGACCAAAGAGCTTGGGGGGCTTAGGAGTGATAAACCTAGTAACCATGAACAAAGCACTGCTAAGTAAGATTGTATGGCACTGGCAGCAGGTCACTAAACCGGACTGGATGGGGTTAATGGTAATGCCAAACTTGACAGCAAAGCCGTGGCAGGCACACAATGCCACACCGTTTTGGAGCTCATTGAGGCAGCTGGAAAATTTCATGGACATATCAATCCAGTACAGACTAGGGGATGGTTCCCATGTGCGATTTTGGGCAGATGCATGGTTGCCGCAAGGCCCACCATTGAGATACCAGTATCCCATCTTGTACTCAGCTACAACAAACAAGGACGTAACGGTGTTTGAGGTCAGGCAACAAGGTGACTGGAGCATACCAATGCAACTAGGAGAATCACTGGATGTAAGCACACAGTTAGAAGCACTGCTCTTGGCACTAAGGCAGTATAATGAGATACCCCTAATTGAAGATAAACCGGTATGGAGCTGGTCAGCCACAGGGGCATTTACGGTAAAATCGTATTACCAGGTAATTGAATCGGGCCCGATAGTGCAAACTAACCTGTCAGAAATTTGGAAATTGAGAGGACCTCTAAGAGTCATGATCTTTGCTTGGCTTATGATGAGAAACCGAATCTTGACGATAGACAACTTGGTTAAAAGGGGGTGGCACTTAGTAAATAGATGTTGTCTGTGCAAGGCAGATGAGGAGTCGGTACGGCACATGTTTGGTTCATGCGTTTATATAAGCAGTATAAGAATGAGATTAAGGCAGCGTATGCCACAGCTTCAGAGGTGTAGGCTATTTACTCAGGGGAACTTCGCACAAACCATACTGAGCTCAACAGATAGACGAACGAAACAAATGCAGCTGGCACTGACATTTGTAGTGTGGAAGGAGCGATGCAGAAGAATCTTCCAAGAAGTTGAAATATCCAGTACAATTCTAGAAGGAGAGGTAATGACAGAATACAGAAGCTGGTTTGGCAATGAAGCGATATGACAGTAGCCCAGCTCAATTGGAAGAAGAGCCGGGCAGAAGTCAATTTTTAACTTCTGTTCTTTTCCATCTTTTTTAGTCTTTCTTTGTTTTAGTTTTACACTTTGTTCTTTCATTTTTCTACTTTATGTTTTCTTTTTTTTTCAAAACAATAATGTAATTTGACACTACTTGTGTCTGGTGCAATGGAATATGAGGGGCTTGACCCCCACATTTCTGCCTCAAAAAAATAGAATAGGTTGCGGTTCAACTCACCTAATTAGCCAATCCTGATCGGTCCTCCGTTTACTAATTGGTCACCAAGGTTTCCCTCTAAAAAGGTGCCTCAGGTAATTAGCAATTTATCCCTTTTGTGTTTTTACAATCCGTCACAAGAGATTTCGCATTAAGTCTGTGCAATCTGTTAGAGCAACGGCTAGCTGTGGTGTTTGGGTTCATTGGTTTAATTTATTTTTAAGTTGCTTAAAATTGTAATAGATTCTGGTTTGAGTTTACAGGCAAAGACAATTGCTATTTCAATGCATGGAAGGTGTTCCATGAATTTACCAAATGAAAATTTTGTTAGTAAATCCTGAGCTAAAAAGTATAATTATAATTGGTGCCAGTCTTAGATTCTTAGTGAACCTAACCTTTCTAGAAGCTTTGACCCTGGAGCTTTTGACTGGATTCGAATGACATTGGCTAAATTAATTTGAGATCCCTGAACCCACACAGACAAAACTCTCTAGAGAAAAGAGAAGAACAGTGTCCCTGCTAATTGTAAAAACAACCACATGTTTTCTGTGCCACTACTAGACTAGACTGGACCTTGACTAATGCCTTTTTTTTTTTTTTTTTTTTTGGAAAAATTTGACTAATGACAATTATTCTAGGCATGTAGAAATGTCTTTTATTTGTTCCTACAAAAACCAGATTGTTGTACAGGCTAACGTTCAGAGCATTTACCAGTATGTAACATTTTTTTTTTTTGCAGGTATTGTTTTTGTTATTGTGAAACAGCAGATGATAATTTCTTTAGAAAAACTATATTGAATGCACAAAAAATCAGCAATTCTATAATACGAATGTGCAAATTGTTGTTAGGCTCAGTATCCCAGTTCAAGTAGGTTGGCATTAGAATAAAGTAGCAGTTAAGTAATTACTGGATTGGATAAGATATATAATAATTATTTTTATTGTTAACTTACCTAACCACAAAGTGCCAAATTTTGTTTTGGTAAGCCAATTTCAATTTTATTTTTCTTGTGGTTTCTGTTCAGGTTATGTATTGGGCATTTTGCATGAGATGACATATTTACACCATTCAACTATAAAGTGTCAAATTTTTTTAGTAAGCCAATTTAGAATAATAGTTTTCTTGCAGTTTCACTTCAGGCTGTGTATTGTCATATTGTGCATCTTTGCATGAAATGACATATCTTAGATCACCATTCATTATGGATCATTGTGCTGTGCGATACTGGTTCTTGCTGTATTGAATATAACAGAGTACATAAAGAGGTACCATGAGGAACTAATAACTGATACTGGTTCCTTGGTAATTACTTTTCAAGCAGCCTTGGCCCAGTTAAATTTTGACGCAATCCCATTGATGAGAGAAACAGCTAATAAAACAAGCAGGTTTCCAAACATAGATTGCAAAATCGGCCGTTCCGGCGCGGAATCGTCCGTTCCGGACCGGAATCGGCCGGAGCCGATCCGATTTCAGTCCGATTTACCCGATATTTGTTGATTCCAGTCAAATTTCGGTTATTTCGGCCAAATTCCGGCCGGAACGGTACAGTTTCAGTTAAATTTCGTCCGTTTCAGTTAAATTCCGGCCGGAACGGTCCTGTTTCAGTGAAATTGGACGAAATAGACTTAACTCACAAAAACAGAATTTTTTTTTTTGCAGCAAGCGAGACTCGAACCCATGCCCTTTAATCTACCAACCAATTGTAATACCACTACACCATTGTTTGTTTTTGTATAGAAGAGATTGTTATTTATATAAATGTTGGAATTGTATACCATTCAACACAGCAAATTAAGGCAAAATTTTATTTTTTTTCAAAGGCATCAATCGAACCCAAGCACTTTACTATACCAACTAAGGATACTACCACTACACCATTGATTATTTTGTTACAAGAAAAGATACTTTATGTATATATTTCATAAAACAGTTAATTTTTTTTTTAAATTACAGCAACAGGTGTAAACTATAAATTGTAATTTGTAATTTGTAATGCTTGTATTATATTATATTAGTGGATTATTTACATAAATTGTTGACAAGTTATTTTTTATCATTTTTTTCCTATTTTATAGTATAAAACGAGCTTCTGGCAAAAAAGTCCGAGTTTCCGATCCGATTCAGCCGATTTTGACCGATTCGGCCGATTCGGATCCCCCGGCCAAAAATCCGATCCCGATTCCGATTCCGATTTTTCCTTCTATGTTTCCAAACCAGCATTAGACCCAACTGCTATGGCAGCCATATGAGGTACTTTTTTCTTACGCTTCAAAGCTCATAGCAACTGAGTTCTTTCCAGCAGTTGTAACTTTTTTCTTCTTGGTATTACCAAAAATAGTAATAAAAAAAAAAAGTGAATGAATATTTTCAAGATATTAAACTGAAAGTATTACCAGAGTAAATTGTTTGCATACAGACTTTCATTAGGCACCACAATAACACAGGCGCCCATAGTAATAGTATATATGGTGCACCTAAACTTACAAACACAAAAAAGTGAAAATAATAATACACAAGAAAAGTGTAAACCAGATAATTTAAATCCAAGTTCCTGAGTAGTGCTTTCAGAATGGAAGTTTATATTTCAGAATCAAAGGTCCTTAATGAGGAACTGAGACTCAGCTTTATTTGGTTCAAACTGAAAGAATTAAGCCACAAAAGTTCAAAAAAAAAAAAAAGGAATATCTATTACATAATAACAACAACAACATTCCAACTGCCCTTGGGGATGATAGATGCTGCACAAATGTCTGAAGAGCCTGCGATATGAAATGGACAACATATTTTGTCAACCGAAGAGTTTTATGGGAACTTAAAAATTAAAAGTATAAACTACTTTACAACCAGGTTTATAACAATAAATTGAAAAAAATATTATTTATGGAGATCTCTTGAGTGAAGAATAACTAATGGATGAAAACATATCAATGTACGTAAGTTTCAGAAAATCGCGTTAAGGGATTGCAGTTGGTCTGCAGATCAGTTTCAGAGTATTCACAAGGATGTAAGACTTAAAAATTAGAAACATTTTGCTAGTTTCAGGCCACCTCTAGGTAAAATGGAACATATTACATAGATCTATCCAAAGGAAGTTACCAAAAGCAGTCTAATTTGCTGTTTCTTTAATTCTCATAATCTCATAAAAAACAATGTGTTATGGAAAATTGAATGGCAAGGGAGTCCATCTTGCAGAAGAAAAACACAGATATGCATTGCTAGGTGGAATTGTTGCAAGCATAAAGGATCCACTCTCATTCAATTAATAAGTAAGCTAATTCGTGCATTTTATGTTGCAACTTGCAAGCATAAATGAGCAACAGAAAAGCTTTTTCTATGCATTTTAGCACTTGGTTAGTTGGTGCTAATTCATAATTTCCTCCAAGTACCAGACTCAAATATTACCTAGCTAGTACAAGTTTCAGAATGCAAAATAAAGAATGGAAGTACATGCAGGCAAACCTTATTTATTTGGTATCGGCTGCCAGCTCGATAACATGACATCTGAAATGAAATAGCTCGTGGATTCCACTAACCAATTCTCCAAAACCAGCAGGCATGTATTTGCAGACCATCCACTTGAGGTTTATGAGGTGCTCGATGCCCTTTGGGATCTCCACTAGCTGTTCCAGTTCCCATAACTGAACCATTTCAACGTTCACCATGGTGCCCTGCTCCATCTCCACTTGAAACAGATTAGGCATTTGCCTCAATGACAGATACTTTAGTTTCGGGAACCAGTCGGCTTTAAAATTTAGTTTTGTGCCATTATATGCTTTTTGAAGGTTCAACCATGTGAGGTTTTTCAAATGCGAAAGAGATGGCAGGGGATCTTCTTTTAGTTGCGACCATCCGAGCCTTAGCGTCTGAATACCTTTGCCAGAATTTTGGAACAAAGGTGATTTTAGCATCTGTTCTTTCAGACGCCCAAAGAGAGTTAACTTCTGAAGTTGTGGTGGGAATTTCAGACCTTCTAATTGAAGAAGATAATTTTCATTGCTTGCAAAGATAGATAAATACGAAAGAGAGCTCATCTTTGATAATGATCTGCATAACTCTGCTGAGTGGTTTTCTTTAACATTCAATATTCGGAAGCTTCTCAATTGAGTTAAATTTCCCAATTCTCGCACAATAATAGCATTTGATTCCAAGGCCTGAAGAGTTTGCAACTCTTTCAGGTAAACTATGCCCTTAGGCAAAGAGATTCCAGCAAGAGCTCGAAATGTTCTATATGTGGGATCAACCCATACCTGAGCAAAGAGATGACGCAATTTTTTTAGCTTTGCTATGCCATCAGGTAGTTTTTGTATTTGAGAATCCATGAGATCCAAGGTTTGCAAATTGTTAAGCTTTTCAATAGATTTTGGTAATAATTTCACCTTTGTGCCCCTCAGACCTAGGTAATGGAGATTGAACAGATCCCCAATTGTATCTGGTATGGTTTTGATCAGCAGGCCTTCTAAATTCAAAACAGCAAGATATCTTGACTTGTCCATCAAAAGAGGTGAGGGTACAGTAGGATCAAATGACATAAAAGTTCTGAGTTGTGGTAAATAAACATCATGGCTGATCTCCTCTCTTAGTTTTACTATCGAGAGCCGACGAATAGAAGTGTTGAAATTTACTGTTTTGCTATTCTTTTGTAGCAATCCAAAGTTTTCTTTGCCACATAAACAGATGGCCAATTCTCTCAATGTATCGTGCATTCGACACCTCTTCACTCTACCAGATGAATTTTTTTTTACCACTTGTAACATACTGCGATGTATGAGCTCTTGGAGGTATCCCTCTGCCACCTCTTCTAATGTGCTTCTTCCCTTTTGTTCTATAAAGCCTTCAGCTACCCAAAACCTTATAAGTCTTTTTCTTGCAAGAAGAGAATCTTCTGGAAATAAACCACAATATAAAAAGCAATCCTTTAGGTACCTTGGAAGGTAATGGAAGCTTAGAATTAGAATATTCTTCAATGGACCCAAGCTCGGGTTGTTGTCTAGCTCCCAACTAAGTTGATCATATACCCTCTTCCATTCAGACTCTGTCTTATCAAACAATGACACTACACCACCTAAGGAGACGAGAGCCAGTGGCAAACCATCACACTTTGAAACAATCTCTTTTGCCCACTTTTCTAGGGGATGAGGACATTCATGGTTTTTTTCAAGATGAAAAGCCTTTCTACAAAACAAGTCCCATGATTCCTTTTTTGATAAAGGTTTTAGTTCTAGTCTATTGCTTTCTGGAGCCAGGTTAGCTACCTCAGCCATTCTGCTAGTTATTACAATTATGCTACCTCGATGGTTATCAATAAGTGTGTCACTTATATCCCGGAAAGCTTTTGGATCCCACATATCATCTAAAACAATCAAATATTTCATTTCTTTCAAGAGATCAGTTAAACTTTCTTTCAATTCTCTCAGATCCATGGGAGTTGTGTCTATAGGAATATTATGCTCATGCTTACACATTTCAGAGATTATATTTCGTAGAATGTTTTCAATGGTATATGATTGAGATATAGAAACCCAAGCATGACAATCAAAGTTTTTTTTTTCTCTCTTGAAAACATTTGTAACCAATGTAGTTTTTCCTATACCACCCATTCCCCAAACTGATATTACAGATAGTTGTGGCTTCTTGCCAATTATCCAATTTGTTAACACTAGTTTATTTTCTTCGATTCCCACAATATTATCTTCATCAAGGAAATGAGCAGAAACGGCTGCATTATGTGAATACTCATTTGAGTAGTCTAAGTTCTTGCGAACTTTGGTGTTTTTCGTCACCCACCGCTCTTTTAGTTCTGCTAGATGCTTTAGACTTTTCTCTATTTCTGACAGTTCAGAAGCAATATGTTTCAAAGCAATGAACACCTTTGGCTTTTTTACCATTGTTCTCACATAAAACGATATTCCGTCAAATTTGTTGTTACCAACCAAGTGTGCAAATTCAGCAACAATATCTTCAATATGGTTTGCTAACTGTTGTACCTCTTGTATCCAGGCTGCTTGAGATTTACTGTCCTCATCGTCCATCTTCATTTCATCAAGGTACCCTTTCATCACCCTGAGTTCTCGACAGATGTTGTTGATGCTTGTTTTGAGGTTTGCGAAAGTGAGGCCAAGATGGGAAGTCTGTGAGACTACTAGCTGCACTAATTCGCTAGCCAGCACATCTCCAGTGACCTTGAGGGCGGCGAGAATAGCAGCCTCTGCCATGGTTCTCGGTCTTTGCTAACTTAACTGGCTTCAACTACTTGTTCATATATGTTGCGTGATTTATTTAGCTGTTGAAAGTAGAAACAATGATAAGGACATGCAGTAAAACTTATTTTAACAAAACTCACTTCTGAGAAAAGGACATATTTTGACAAAACTCACTTGTTAGTACATAGTAATAAGATTTGCAAATTATTTGGATTTGAGTTGTTGGCGAATCAATTCGCATTTTATTCGGTTCCAATTTTTTCCGAATTATTTGTGAATTTTACGAATTTTCTCGAATTTTACGAATTATTCGTGAATTTTTTTTTTTTTTTTGCTCTTGTGGATTATTTTTTTTTTGCTCTCAATGTACAACTTCAAATTATCTTCGAATTATATTCCTGATTACGAATTTTTTTATCCTGCTGAACGTTTTCCAAATCATTAAGTTGTCACTATATGTGTTAATTGTATCTAGTTCAGGGGACCTATTTGTAAAATAGGTATATAGAGGAAGTCAAGAGACTAGATTGTAATATAGGAACTCTATATATCCTCCAAGGGGTCACGAATAAAATAACAATTCATTTTTGGCTCATTTCAAGTTAGTATTAGAGCTTTTAGATCTAGGGTTAGCCCCTGTTCCTTGTTCTGACGTTACTGTAGCAAACCGCTATTGTAGCAGTCTGTCTTACTATTGCAACCCATGTTACTGTAGCAGTCCGCCATTATTGTAACAGTTCCTCTGCTTCTCTAACCAGCCGGTCTCTCTCTCTTCTCGCTTAGAGGTCGGCCACCTAGGATTTGCTTGTTTTGGCTTGATGAAGCCAACGCGGGGGGCCATTACCCCACGATACCCATTAGAGGGTCGATCGGATGTAGATCTCCATCTTGAGGAGGATCTAGATCTTGAGGATGCAAGATCGGGTCTTAAGGAAGAAGAAAAAGAATTTGACTCAGATTCGTGTACGGAGGTTAGATCTGAGTAATTGCCAAGCTGGAAGGGGAGGATCTGAAGGTGTTTCTTGACTTCTTGAAGGGGTCGAAAGCCAAGGGATCAACACAGCCACAACCATAGTGGATGGCATAAAGATCGTGAGTGATGTCTGGGGGAAGTTGCAGAGGATCTATGCAGGGTTCGACAACAATATGAGGGTGTTTCAGATTAAGAGGGAGATAGAGGCAGTAGTGTAGAGAGATAGATCGATTCAGGAGTATGCCGCAGACTTGGAGCGATTGTGGGCAGACAATGATCATTTCTCACCAGCCGCATGCTGTAAGGATCCCGGGTGCAAGAAAGGGGGGGCGAGATACACAGAGGAGGACTATGCACTTTTTGAGGGGGTTGAACCCGGCATTTGAGCCGAGGTGTGCATTGCTACTCGCTCAGCCGAAGATTCCCTCGCTGGATGAGGCGATATCGGCCATGATACAGGAGGAGAGCCGGATTGGGCTGTAAACTGGGGCGGGGGGGGGACTTCCAAGGGTGAAGTCTGGTCTAGCTGTCTCTAACTCTGGTAATACCAGGTCCAGAGGTGAGACTCACGAGTGCTACAACTGCGGTGAGGTAGGTCACCTGAAGCAGGCTTGCACTAAGCCACATAGAGAGAGGAACTCGGGTGGTCGATGTCAGCCTGGAGGTCATGGTCGTGGCCGTGGGGGTTGCAGAGGTGGTGGAAGAGGAGGCTACTAGGCTCATCTGAGGGTAGCAGAGGAAGAGGAAGAAGGGAGTATGGCTGATGTTGGCCTCTTTTCAAAAGAGCAAGTCCTCTTTGGACATTCTCATAAGGAAGCAGAAGACGGGTGATGGAAAGAGTGGTAGATGGTCCATCCACCTCATCTTCATCTAGGGATAACTTTGTTTTTATGCTCATTCAGTCACAGGTACTTGTGACACACATGTTCTTGCCTATATATCCACCACTAGATCACCAGAATGGATCATTGATTCTGATGCGTCTAGACATGTGACAGGTACTGCTGGAGAGTTTTCTTTCTATACTCACCTAGCAGTCCTAAAGAGCAATCAAATAGCCGATGGTACGATCCAGCCCGTGGTTGGTAAGGGTACAGTGCAATGTACCAACTCTTTGACTTTATTCAATGTTTTACATGCTCCTTCTTTTCCTGTAAATCTCTTGTCCATAAGTGTCATTATTCTCCAACTAAAATGTGTTGTTTCTTTTGATATTCCTAAGGTGATCTTCCAAGAGAAGGGGACTAGCAGGAGACTTGGAACTAGCACATGGCATAGAGGCTTGTGGTACTTGGATTGAGAGGGGATGAACTCAGCCCTTTCATCCATGATAGAGAGATCTGAAGGAGTTGGGTTTGAGAGGAGTGTGGAGGACTCTTTGTTACTTCACTACATGCGTATGGGTCATCCTTCCTTTAGCCTTTTGAGTCGATTGTACCATTTTTTGTTTGGAAAAACAAATAAAGGAAAACTTGTTTGTGATGCTTGTGAGTTTGGCAAGCATACTAGGAGCTCATATGTTAGTTTTGGTAGTATGAGCTATTGTGTTTTTGATTTGGTACATTCTGATGTATGAAGATCTTGTGCCACAACTTCTGTGAATGGATTTAGATATTTTGTGTCTTTTATCGATTGCTTTTCTCGTGTGACTTGGATTTATTTGGTGAAGAACAAAAGTGATGTGTTTGCTTGTTTTAAGAATTTCCACAAAGAGGTTTAGACTCAATATGGGGCAGTAGTGAAGGTATTGAGGTCTGATAATGAGACAGAGTACACCAACACTGTGTTTGGGGAGTACTTGTCATCTCAGGGAATACAGCATCAAACTACGTGTCCATACACACCAGAACAAAATGGGGTTGTTGAAAGAAAGAACAGACATCTCCTTAAGGTAGCAAGGAGCATGATGCTTTCGATGAATGTACCAAAGCACTTGTGGAGGCAAGCGGTCTTGACAATTGCTCACCTCATCAATAGGATGCCTTCACGAGTGTTGGAGTGGAAATCTCCATTTGAGATGCTGAAAGGTAAGAATGGAGATACTCTTCCTTTGAGAACATTTGGTTGTGCGTGTTTTGTACAGGACAACAGACCAAATATGAGAAAACTGGATCCGAGGACGATCAAGTGTATCTTTGTGGGATACTAGGCCACCCATAAAGGCTATGTTTGTTGGAGCCCTGTGGAGAGGAGGATGTTTGTTAGTATGGACGTCACATTCCGCGAGTTTGAGCCATACTACTCCTCTCAAGTCACATCACCCTTCGGGGACTCGCTTGATACATGAGGTATGAGGCGAGAGGAGGAGAGTAGCAGTGGTGGTTAGAGGAGGATAGTGAGTGTGGGGGGTGTTCCTTGTCCACTTGAAAGGATGGTGAGCCAGCTTGAGCCGATTGTTGAGTCAGTTGCTGAGGAGTCGACCGTTGTGCCTAGGGGTGTTCAAACTGTCAGTTCGATTGAAACCGAATTAAAATAGATAAATCGAAGTTTTATTCAATTTTTAAAAATAGAACCGAACCGACTGAATTACAACCGAACCGAACAAACCGAAGTAAATTTTGATCTGTTCGGTTGAACATAAATTTGATAAACTTATACGAGAAATTCTAAAATGAAATTTGAATAACAAATGTCAAGATCAGAGGCAATCAATCAATTCAAAATAATTTCAGCTTACACAAATCACAAAATTAGCTCATAGTTCAAGGAGGCACAATTAGCAAACCGACAACAATCAAATAGCATGCTTAACTTTCAATTCAACACCGCAACAGCTCATAGTGAAAGAAATCAAGCTTGCCCAAGTGTGAGTGCAAACTAATAAAAGGAAATCAAAGCAGAAATTTCACACCACACAATAAGAAATAAAAAAATAGGAGGAAATCAAGGGGCGCATGACTCACGCAGCGTGAGTGCAAACTAACAGCAAGAGAAGAGAGAAAAGAGGTAAAAAGGTTTCAAACTTGCTCAACCGTAAGAGAGAGAAAAGAGGAAATTGTACCGACGGACAACACCAACGGACAACAGTTGAAGCCGGACAACGTGAGAGAGGAGAGTTTAGGGTTGTAGAGGGAGAGCAATGTGATGGTCGAGGGGACAGGCTAGGTCATCGCAGTGGGTGAGGGAAAAAGGGAAGGAAGCGTGCAAAGCGGTTGGTGAGGGAGAAAGGAAAGAAACAAATGGTTAGTAGATTTTGACTTTTGCGGTAAAAAGGGACTAAGCCGCTGAATCACTTTCAAAATTAATCACTATAAACCGGTCGGTTCAGTTTTATCGGTTTAGATTTCTCAAAACCGAACCGATCCATTGAAACCGAACTTATTCAAAAATTCAACCGAACCGATCAATTTAAACCAAAAACCGAACCATTTAAACCGAACTTTTCTGGTTCGGTTAAAAACCAAATAAACCGAACCATTTGAACACCCCTAGTTATGTCGAAAAATGAGGAGAATGAACCCGAGCATGATGGAACTCAGGCTCAGGGGGAGCTGAGAGTGTACACGAGGAGAGGAAAGCAGAATGAGGGTACCATGCATACTGTGCCTACAGTGTTGGTTGTGCTAAGTCTCTTGTCCCTGCCTGCCCCAACTCCTGAAACACCTATACCACCTTTAGACTCAGAATACATAGGTGATATGATTCCTCTCTCTTCTCCTCCTACTCCTATGTCGGTAAGGATGACTTCTCGCAGCAATGCGAGTGTTCTTCCTGAACGATATAGTTTTCCACATGATATTGTCCAGTTTGTCTCTTACTCTCACATATCACCTGTACATGGAGCATTAATTGCATCTTTGGATATTATCTCTATTCCTAAGTGTTGGCAGGTTGCGAAGAATGATCCAAAGTGAAAAGCTGCTATGCTAGAGGAACTTGGGGCTCTTAATAAGAACAAAACTTAGAGAGTTAGTGTCACTACCACCGGACAAGAAGGCTGTGGGATGCCCTATGGGCATTTTCTTTTTCTTTTTTTTGTTTTTTGTTTTTTTGATTGGACCCTAGGGGCATTTCTATCAAAAAAAAAAAAAAAATTCAATTTTGACTCTTTGATGCCTATCCAAAAAAGTAAGATTCTGTGTTGAGTCAGAGACTTCTTGGTCCATCTTTCTTGGGGTGGGTTCCACTTTTTACCAAGATTTAATTGGGTAGAACGGAGTGGGTCTGATGCTTATCGGACCTACTTTTAGGTTCAACGAGCTCAACGACCGTTTGATCTATCTCAATATTTGTACGCACAAAATCAAAGCATAGGCGCACAAAATTTAAAGCATTGTGCACAAATCTTAAAGAATATTGAATGGTGATCGAATTCGTCGATCCAAAATAGGTGTGATATACATCAGACCTACTCTCAAGTCTTAATTAGGTAGTATTCAACTGTCAGTGACTTACAATACACAATAATATCTGTAAGTGCTGATGTACGGATATCCTGTAACTAATACAATTAGAGCTCAATTGAGGAAAGAGATAAAGACAGAGAGATGAATAATCTTGTATTCAGTACTTGTTCTCTGTTACAATACATCCGAATATACTCATCACTTTTAGTAATCCAGTCGAGAGTCGGGTGCAAATGAATCAGATATTATCTGGATGATCCGGATTTGAAAATTAGATACATAATGTCTGATTATCCATATGCAGGAGGTGGATCTACACTTAATTCAGGAGTGTTGAATCATTTTATAATTTTGAAATTTTTAATAATGTAAATTGATATTTTATTTCCCTAAAAAAATTTATACAGTTTAACCATCCCTCGTACTATATTAGATGTGTACTTATAGTGGAATGGTTAAGACTATTTTGTACATGGGAGATTTTGAGGTCAAATTTCATTAATCACAAATTAATAATTATGCATTTCTAAGTGAGTAGAATTAGGGTGTTCTAAGTTCACCAAGCATCTTTGTGAACTTAATTCTAAAATCTATTGGATTGACTTCAAATGACGAATTTGAACAGTTAAAACCAGTCCTCCTTATGAGTGATGCGTCTGGATACAAAAAATTTAAATTTTCGATTTAATTTTGTATGGAGTTGAGTGGTCAAAAAACGTTCAACAAAAATGATTGCATTAAAATTAATTTATGAACCTTCTAATTTTGACCGCTTGATTTTATATTAAATTAATTTGAAAGTTTAAATTTTTTATATGTAGACGCATCACTCGTAAGGTAGATGAACTTTAACGGTTCAGATTAGTCATTTGAAGTCAATCTGATAGATTTGAGAGCTAAGTTCACAAGATGTTTGGTGAACTTGGGAACTCCATAGTACTACTATTTCTAAGTTTTAGCTCCCCCTCATGAAACTTTTTATTTTCGCTCTTGTCAGATATGATTTTAAATTGTAATTCGGTAAATATATATCATACAGTTTAATATATATTATGAAAAAACTATGTTATTCATTATTAAAACTAACGGATATCCAATCCGTATCCATTATTCGTAAAATAAAAATTAATACGGATATAATTTTATTACTGTCTGATCCGTTTGCACCCTTAAACGGGACTATAGAACATTAATGGTTTTCAAAGTGGGTCCTACTTTACAGAGGTAATTTAATTGCGGTGTAGCGCTCCTGGTCCTGTAGAAAACTTCTTCTTCTCTCCCCAGTCTCCACTCTGTCTTCTCGTCTGTTGTTCCTTGGACATCTCCGTCGAAACATAAAAAAATGGAACCTATTTCCCTTAAATTCCAAGGAAATCGGATGAATTTGTAATATATTGGTCGAAATTCTCTCGGGAGCAGAGCTAACAAAACAGACAACTTAATTATGTACTCCGAACAAAGCAGAAAGATGCCATACATATATATTGAGAGATAGGCAATTAATGGCAAGAGGTGTTTCAAACTAATTAATACTAGTCCAGTGCAAAAACAGAATTAAAATAAATAAATTAACCTAATCACATATACACCAAGCATATCTGCATATTTCATTAATTAGTATGCTAAAATAATAATTCACTGGAGTTGTCATCACGAAAAGTGCTATCTTCAATTTTACACGCACAGACGATTAAGAAAAGTACTCAACTTTGCAATTTGATTTTATTCAGCACATTAAAAGCAGATGATTTAAGTTGATATATATGGATATGAATTGCTTGATTAACTCAATAAAGAAAAATGAAGTGACAATAATTAATTACTGACCTAGCTACATCGATCTTAGAAGAAAATTTTACTTGCAGTCCTTCCACAGCACCAGCCACCAGCCACCGGATGAACTAATTATGTAAGTTGTAGCTTATTTCTTTAATTTGAGAGTAGAAAGAAGAGTACACGAGAGAAACTAGCTAGCTACAGCTATAATATAGAGGAGAGGTCAGAAATTTGAGTCTTATTTGAGGGAAATAAATATGCGCTATGCATACAAATTTGAGGTCTTTGGTGTCCCTCTCAATTAATATATGTCAGTCCATCTAATGTTTACTTCTGAATCTCTCTACTTTTTTTGTCAGTACTTAGTTACATATTAGTATATTACTAACGGAGTCAGGCTCTCGTACTATGCACAGCACATATTAGTTTGTGCTATGGATTTAAATTTTCAGTTTAAAAGACCTAACAGTCAATTCAAATTGTTCAACATTACTTTCATATGAATATGCATTTGTAAACTATATTTTACATTTTTTTTAAATTTTTTTACTAATTTTTTAAATTAGTAGAAAATCACTTGATCTGAAAATTGTGGACCATCTAAAATAGTGATTTTCATTCCAACAAAATATAAATTTTTGTTTACAAGTACATATTTATCTGAAGACTATGTTGAACAGTTCAGATTGACTACTAAGATTTTGAAAATAAATATATTGATCCATAGTACGGATCAATCCGTGTTATGCATAGAACCATAGCCTCACTTTTACTAATATCTAAATAAATATTAAGATTGTAGATAATTGTTTATTGGAGGAATATATTTATCAATTATACAATGTTCAAAATTTATTCAAATTTGCAATTACAAAAGTAGCTGTTATATTGTACGAATCTTTCATGTTTGATTATTATTATTTCTAGGAATCGTTATTAAAATGAGAATTCAGATCTGCTAATTGTGAAATTTATCAACAAAAAAAATTGGGTTTTGTCCAAAGGGCTTCTTTGGACAGAGCCTTTAGCCAAGGTTAAACATCTGATTTTCATTGAGATTTTTGCAAATATATTTAAAACTTAATCAATTTAAATGGCTTCTTGACAGGGGCGAACGCAGAATTTCTGCCAATTTATGGCAGAAATCGTGTTCAAATAGCTTCAAACCCATTAACAATGGGTACTAGATAAAAAAACAATCAACATAATAAAAAAATAAAAATAGTATACATTTAAATAATAAAAAATAACAAAATAATATCATTTTACATATTAAAAAACTACAAAGTTGGTCCGAATCCATAAATTTATATATTTTTTTGTAAAAACAACAAAGTTTTTCATTAGCAGTACTTTTGAATTGAGCTAGCAGGCTTTTCAGTTTTAGAGGGGGGAAAAACAATTTCCAAGGAGGGGCAAAGTGGTACCGAACCCGTATTTTACCGCTAAATTTCAAAATCCAAAGAGGGGTAGTTGCAACCCCACCCCCCCCCCCCCCCCCCCCCACACACCACTATGGGTCCGCCCCTGCTCTTTGAATCTAAATGTATGTACAAATTTTGATGCAGATCGAACGGTTTAGGTCCGGCATTGAATGAGACTTGTTTCAAAGCCGTTTGGACAAAACCCCCACCCAAAAAAAAATTAATAAATAGAACATTTTAATAACATAAAACTATATTTAGTTAACAAATATGTATAACCCATAAACATATAATATATTTGTTGTTATCTTTTAACATTTTGTGTAATCGTAATTAAAGTTATAAATTATAAGTTGTTATCTTATTAACGAGTCAGTAAATCCATTCAACTATTCAACAATTAACTAATTTAACTTAATGTTAATGAGAGAAAAGTAGATGGACATATACACTCACATACTTGCCACCTAAGTTTCCATATTTGTTTGTTGTGAGCTTAATTAATCTCATAATTAATTATAATATATTGTGTTGTAAAGCTGAACACGACTCATTACAGTCAAGAGTCAAGCCTATAATTTATTCTATAAGCTCGTGTAATTAGCTACAGACATCTGGCACTCAACACCCGTGGACAGTGGTGGAAATTAAATTGGTGTACGCTTCCTCCTCCATCTTTCTCATATCTATATTTAATTGTATATTCAAGCTAAAATTAACGTATTAATTAAATCAAAGTTAATTTGTTGATGTTCGCATCCTCTTCGGTGCACCTAACCTCTCAGGAATCCAATTTTTTTTTTTTTATAGGATAACGCACTTTAGAGTTTGGGAGTTACCGATTTAGTTAATCACCGAATCTGTCGATTTTATTTTATTTACTACTTTATTTACTCATATAGCACATAAAATAATGCATTAAAGTAATTTTTCTTTTTTTTATGTTTACTTTACTTTTCACTCCACTTAACATAAGAAAAAAAAATTATGTGTTATAATAGAACTATTAGATATCTTATTTTTTTTAAAGGATGGAATTTCCTTTTTACCGTGTTTGAATGCACCAAAATTAAATAAAAAAAAAAATTGAATTCCTATGAGGATAGGTGCACCAAAATTAAAAAAATTTGATGAGTCGGAATCTATGTTGAGATCCATACAAATGAATATACGCAATTACCTCGGATTTGTCTGATACTGGTTACTTACCCGAGTTATTCTGACTCGTTCAATGTAACACGTACGAACCATGTCAGCATATGACATGACGTTGATGTCATGCAAGAACCACATTATTTCCAAACATATATATCTTATATAGGGTTCGGAGCCTGTCCGATGTCATTTGGACAGGAGGTCTCTCCAAAGCCTCTCCAAACCGCATGATCAAATCTCATCAAGATTGATTAAAATAATAGTAACAGAAGTTTATTTAACATTAGTCTTCCTCCGTTAAACAAAAAAAGGGAAATAACCTTCCCTTCTTCTTTCTCACTATTCTAATTTGGATTGCTGATTTCATCTTCTTTTCTCTAATTCATTGCCATTTCTTGTTCGTCATTCTTACGAAGAGATCCTCCTCTCATACTTTTATGGAGTCTCAACCTTTCAACCCAACCTTCGTCAAATCTCGAAATGCAATTTGGCGTACCATGACCAGTCGCGACCATGCACTTATTTCCTCCCCGTAATAGAGAAAACTCAACCTCAACCAGATGCCATTGACATTGCTAATGATGAAGAAGTGTCTACGCAGGCTCTAACAATAATTCATGCTCCGACCGTTCAGCAACTACCCTTAGCACTTTCCTTCGACTCTAACACAAGAAATGAAATCACCATTCTCCATCCACAAGGTGAATTCTTCAACTTTTAGTAATTATAAAAATAATTCTCATTATGTAGCTAAGGTGTTTGTAGTAATGCCTCAACTAGTTTTGCATAACATTATTGTTAGTTCTTATCCAGTATTGTCAAACCAGTAAAGTTTTGATAACCAATTGTTGAAATTAACTCTAAATCTTCGTATAAGAGTCATTATAACCTTTGAGGTGACTGCTCAGTAGTCATTACCCTTTTGTTTTCTATCCATATTAATTCATACTTAAATTTTGACATTTTGTTTAGACAATGAATCAACAGATTTGGCACTTTCCTACGACTCTAGCACAGGAAATGAAGTCACCATTCTCCATCCACGAGGTGAATTCTTCAACTTTTCGTAATTATAAAAAGCATTCTCATTCTTCAACTTTTTTTTCTTGCTATGCATATTGATTCATAGTAATTAAGCCAACAAAAATAAAGTTAACACATGATTAGATTACAAAAGGAACACATTAATTCAGAAACAAAATACAATTTGACAGTACATCTTGTGAGGAGACCAAAGAGTCGGGAGGGGGCCTAGGTGGAGAGACAATTTGGTGCGAGGTGAGCGTAATCGAGAGAGAGGAGAACTGGAGAGAGTCTTAAGAGTAATTGATAAATTTTACAACAGAAGAAAAGAATTTGGTTTCCTTTTTTGCTTTAACGGAGAGAAGTTACCGTTAAAAAAATTATGTTAGCATTCATTTGATAAGATGTCATTTAATCTGATAAGATGTGATCGTGCGGTTTGGAGAGGCTTTGGAGAGACCTCCTGTCCAAATGACTTCGGACAGGTTCCCGACCCTCTTATATAACCAGACTAACTTGGAACTAATTCCTTCTTTTTTTTTTAGTGTTGGACATTTTTTTGTTTGTTGTATTGATTGGCAAAAGGCAGTTCTCAGAGTGTAATAAAATAGTTTTTCAAAGGCACAATATGATCATAATTCTTGGTTTTGTACACAGACTTTTCAAAATAATAAAATAGTTTTTCAAAGGCTGGTTGGCGAAACATCAACCAATTAATTGTATTAAAATAGAAATGTCTGAGTCTCTATCTTTGCTTTAATTATAATCAGCCTCAATTGAAATTCCTAGTAATCGGAATACCGACTTAATTTTTTCGCTATAAAAAATATGAAGTTTGAAAAAATTTGGTCGCTAAAAGGGTTTTGATAGTTTTATACCTTAATGGCAAAATAAAATGGTGGTGGGAAAACTTTTTTAGCAGGGAACTTGGATAAAATTCAGAAACTAATAATGCAACATCAGGAAGAAGGTTAAAACGAGTAGCATATTAATTTGAGACTGGGCATTTAAGAAAGATCTTTGCTTAAAAACCAATTTGATCTTAATTATCCTACTAAGAATTACTTGCAATAACAAATATTTTTTAGGGGCTGAATACAAAAGGTTTGGATATTTTTTTTATGTAGAGGACTGCTCCAATTTAGCGTGCAAACCAAAGCACAAGATGACCTTTCAATTAATATCCAACGATTACTCGAAGAGAATCCATTACGTATATCCTTCCTAATTGGAGACGACCCGAGGTCAGAGGACAGTGTACTTGCGCAAGAATCTGAGGCTTTTCTGCGTCTCTCTCAATAAGAAATGATAGTGAAGTGAATGACCCATGACCCATTCTATTCTGTCTTGGATTTAGGAAGGATGTACGTAATGGATTCTCTTCGATTAATCGTTGGATATTAATTGAAAGGTCATCTTGTGCTTTGGTATTCGTGCAGAATATATTTTTTAGGGGCTGAATACAAAATATATTATGCACGAATATCAAAGCTCAATTTTTGCGTGACCTACGTGTCCAGTGCCTATTCGGGGATTGGGGAACCGTAAGGGGCCAGTATTATTTGAGCTTTGATATTCGTGCAGAATATATTTGAACGATTGAGATATTCCAAAAAGTCACGCAAAGTTTGAGATATCTCAGAGGATGCGAATTCGGAGCGTGGCCGGATCAACGCCCCAGATGTTCTCCAGTATTAATTATTAGCTACATTGCGGATTCAATTGAGGTTCCTTCCTATAACAAATCCAGGACATCCATTTCTAATCAAATGGGACTGGGACACATCACATCACATTTTCTTGCTGTTGCTGCCCCTCACAAGTCACAACAAACATGATGCTAAAAGTTTTCATCGTCGCAGTCTTCGATTCTCGTTGCAACAAGAAACCTCCATAATCTCAACCAATATTACTAATTCTACGTTTTATTTTCCAATTAGCACTGCACTGTTGTAATAAATAGCTAGTTAGCTAGGTTATTAACTAACTAATCATTTTCTAATATAATCCTTAGTGGGCATTTTGCCCGTTAACCTTCAAAAAAATATTACTAATTCTAATGGTGAAACAGTAAAATCAATTCATGACAAATAATTCAAAATCAACTGCTATAACATTTGTTGTTTGGACCAGTCTCGATAATTCATCAATTTAAGATGTCAACTGCTTTTATTGGTATTATTTATATACTGTACATGGATGCCACTTATTTATTTATTACAGTTATAATAATTAGGTGTACTACCATAGATCCCTCATGGTTTTGCTTCTAGTAGAACAGATGAATAAGGGGCTATGTTGTACCGGGAGCCGCTGAACAAAATACCATCTGGAACAATATCTTTTGGTGCTTCTTGATTTGTATCAACCTGAAAAACAAATATACCAGTAAATAATGACCACAAAGACAACACCATATAATAGTTTCATATTTAGTTTTTAATTTATTAGGAGTAATGACTGAGTTTTGCTTTTTGCCAGCCATTGCTAGAAAGTTGTTTTGTTTCTAAAAGACACAGCAAAGAGAATTTCAGGAAAAAGTATCATACCACTCTGTACCAATTTTTCACAGGAGGCGGCGAGGGAATAACAACCTTTACAAAATAATCATGTGCATTGAAAGCTACATAGATGTCAGAACCATGTTTTTCGTCATGTAGACTGTAACAAATGGGCCTTTAACTTGTTAGTATATTGAAATGGAAATAAGAGAGAGAATATAGATATGGATTTATTTGATCCATTGTAACCCAAAAAAGTTTCAGAAAATAACATGAAGTGAATATTTAAATTAAGACTTACGTGAAGGCTAAAAATTTGCTCTCTAAATTTTCCCAGTTATTTTCATGCCAGGTGACATCATTCTGCATATAAACAATAACCAAAAGCATGTATCAAGGGAAATGAATATATTATGTGTACCATAGCTACAAGACCTATATTATCCACATAAAAACCTATTATAACTTAGAAGTGCCTATCCAACAAATATGGTGATATACTTTAAACTACTATATTTC
This sequence comes from Carex arenaria, assembly GCA_964058825.1. Taxonomy (NCBI): domain Eukaryota; kingdom Viridiplantae; phylum Streptophyta; class Magnoliopsida; order Poales; family Cyperaceae; genus Carex; species Carex arenaria. Next base: position 92,887 of record CAXKVW010000055.1, on the reverse strand, counting down.
CTATTGTTTTTCCACAAGAACACATGAGTTGACCTCCTACCTTGCTCAGTCCAGGAGAATAATAACCAAACCGGGGGTAATTTTGGCATATTTTTAAAAGAGAATGTTAGTAACAAGTGACGTGAGGGTCACTGATATATTGCAAATCTGCAAGACGAGAATAGTTGAACAAAGAAAAAAAAAATCAATTAACTATATTAGAAGATAAACAAAGTCTTACTTTGGTTAAAAATCTGGTGCGCCTCAGTATATGATGGTTGTGGCGGTATTTTATCATCTCAGAGAAGAACCTGAAGTGGCCATCTCTTTTTGATTCCAACTGTTTCAATGCAAAAAATGAAAAAGAAAAAATAATGATGAGAAAAAAACAAAAGATGGAAATTACAAAAGAGTTCATCTAATTTTTCTCTCTTTGAAAATAAGTAAATAAATATGAAACTTGACCTGTCCCCATTGGAAGTGATTTATGGCAGTGTCATGGCCATAGCTATTATTATTTCCATAGCGTGTATGGGCATACTCATCTCCCATTAACATCATTGGTACTCCCTGATTATATTTGACATGGTATTTTCATTAAAACATTAAGAAAACAAAAATAAAATAATAGTTTTGAGATAACAATACCTGAGAGATCATCAGAGCCATGTGAAAGTTCTTCATTTGCCTTGATCTAAGACTATTAATGTTATCATCATCAACCTCTCCTAACCAAAAATAAGAAGGAAAGAGTGCTTACAATATTATCTGAACATTACAATATGATAGATAATCAAGCAAAAAATTATTAAACTTAACTCCAGATAATTTCACATATACCCCTCCTAAACATATGGAGAAGATGGGGGTGATTGTAACATCTATAAACAAAAACTCTCCTCTCATCATTATACAGCTGAGGAATAGGAGGGTGTGATTGTGACATCTCTTTTAATTGAAAGAGGTATATGCTTAATTTAACATTTGAAAGAACATATGAGATTTTGTCAATTTTCAGGGGAGAACACTGGTACATTATATGTTGAACTTTCAATTTTTTTATAGTCATACACAAACAATCATTCCAAGTTTAGAAAAGGATAGCAGTTACAAGGTACCTTCAAAACCACAATTCCAGCTGAAATTATCATTGCACCCATCACGACCTCCTTCTCCATTGGCATCATTATGCTACATTATACATAAAACATATAAAGCAAAGTATAAAGAGAATGAGGATACAAAAACTATTTGCAACCAACAGTCCAACATAAAGTTAGTATCAAACAGTGCCATAAAATTATTTAAGCTCCAAACCACAAATCCAAAGAGTATCACCTTTATTACATTCTATTACTAAATTACAGGGTTTTAATTTAATCTCAGTGGACAGCAAAAGCTTGGAAATATCAAACAGATGTGACAAGATCTTTTGTTAGCACATAATATATATTATGTGCAAAATATCTAACCATTTTAATTTGTCATTTGTCAGTTATGTATACTTGTTCTTTCGAGCAAACATTCGTTAGCGTTAATTTGGCACCAAAAACTTTGGCATATGATGCCTCCTCAACAAAAAGATTGTGTCAATAATAAAACTAAAATTGATTGAAGGTACCTTGCAATTGTAAGAAACGAGATCGTACAACGTAAACCCATCATGTGCAATGACAAAGTTGATACTGTGGTATGGCTTTCTCTTATTTACCTATCAAGTGAAAAAAAAAAAAAGAAGCAATGCTGATAACAAGTTAATAAAACAAAAGTGTGCAAGATTTGCATGAATTAATTATTTGCTGTGCAATTAATTTAAAACCTGGTATAGATCTGCAGAGCCAGAAACACGAGTTGCCAAAGAACCTTTCATGCCGCAATCCCCCTAATTTAGAGTTTCCACAGATTGTAAAAATTAGAAATATCAAAAGTTTCAAAAAGTACTTCAACAAAAAATAAACAAAATCAAGCTATCATGAAAACAGGAAAAAATTTGCATTGTCATGGAAGATGATTGAAAGCAACTCAGTGGGAAATTTTCCTTTCCAGAACAACTTCCTACTGTAGAAAAATTACCTTGATGAATCTTCTAATATCATCACGGTACTTGCCATTCCATTCAGCCCACCTACATACCGGATTAGATAGTTCATTACATTGGTGAAAAAATTCACTTCCTTGTTTTGCAGAAAGAAAGCTAAGATTGACAACAATTCAATGACTCGCTAAATTATCGTGCAACATTTAAGGGCCAGAAACTTCAACTAAGTAAGAAGAAAAACAGATAAATGCTTCCCTAGAGTGTCATCCAGTTCCCATTTTGGTCCTTTTAAGTTTCCATATTTCCTTTTTTTATCCCTAAATTTCCTTAGTAGTCTCAAAATTTTCAAATTCAGTTTTATCCGGACATTTCAAACAGGGATAAAAAATTTAGCCAAGTCTAGCATGTTCCACCAGAAAAATGATTTAAACTCCCGGACCATAGTTGACTAAAGAAAATTTGGGAAGCACCCGTCTTTGTACAAATGTCAAGGACCAAAAAGTAAAGAGTTTGGAATTTCGGGAATCAACACTAGGAAATATCATTATTTTCCATAAGCATGATATATGCATTACATAGATCATGTTGTCAATGTTAAATTCAAATTTAAAAGTTTAATTTTGATGATAATCAAAATAAACAAAATTGTGCCTATTATCAAGTAATAGCTTTCCCATATTCTATAATAAATAAACTAGATTGATTAGAATGGGAGACATTCTGCGGACATATGAACATAAATATCAAGTGAATCTTTACCTATCCCAATTTGGGAAACTGCCAACAAGATAAAGTCCCCCACAATCCCATGGCTCTGCAATTATTTTGCATCTAGATAACAGCTCATCTTTTGCAATGGCCTGCAAGTAAAGTTGCATATATGAGTTTTTTTTTGTCAAAATCAATCAACCCCACAAGCTACAAATGCATGAAAGATAGTTGCTAAAATCGAGGGATTTTGGTACTTGTGCTAGTACCGCACCTAAACTTAAAAAGTACAGTACTGATCTAGCACCTTTCGGTTTCTTTGTTCAGATCTCGATGATGAAGCCTCAACTGAGGTTTTCAAATAACTCATGAAGCTGAACTATAAGCAGGGATAAACAGCAATTGTTCAACAGCACATAACCCGATTAGACAAGGGAGGAGTTCGGAAATGTCAATTGATTATTTGCATATAATGCAACATTTAGGTGTTGACAAATTGAACTCATATCTGCAGTACAATATGAACTTTTGAAATCTTATTTGCAAAAAATCTTCTAGTGGGATGGAAATGTTCAGCTCATTTTCAATTTATACACAAGAAACCATATGGGGGGAAGGAAAAAGAAATTTCTATCAAATTCAATTTGGCAATTTCAGGCCTCTTTTCTTTTCCAGAAGTAACCACAAAAGTTAAATTCTGTAACTTCCAAACTTATCTAATGTATAAAAAAAAATGACTCTTTCTTCACAAGATAAGGGGACTTTGATGTTTATGCAGTTAAACATCTTGGTCACTATACAGTATTCTTCAAGCACCATAAAAATTTGCATACCAGACTGCAATTACCAACGTATTGTTAATGCAGTAAATGTTGGCTTATGATTTGTGAAGACCTAATATTTCATGTACAATCACAAAATATTTCCTCCATTACCTTAATAACTGGAGGTGCATTGAGTGGCGTCCCATCTGTGTCACGACAAAGCACACTAACTAAATCAAAACGGAACCCATCTACATGATATTCTGTAACCCTATAAAAGCACATAAACAAGTGCATATTCAGGGTCTCAGGACATTCAATATGAATTAGTAACAGATAAAAGAAATTAATGGATATTTGATGGGTACCAATGTCTCAAGCTGTCTAGTATGAGGTCCATAACAACTGGATGATTGCAGTTAAATGTGTTTCCTGAATATTCAAACAAAAGGGGAAAAAATATTAAAACACAGAACTTCCGTATTTCACAGTTTCTGGTTGTAAAAAGTAAGGAGAATACAATGAAGGTGGAGGAAAAGATTTACCACAGCCTGAGAAATTATGGAGCTGAGCATTGTTATCAAGATCTAGCATGTAATAAACCTGCAAACAGGTTTAAATAAACTTGTCAAATGAAGACAAGAATAACATTAAGACCCTAATGATGTAATAATATTGAACACGAGAAACAATCATGCCTTATTGTCTATGCCCCGAAAAGAGGTTGTATAAGGGTTCTTATCATCTGCCTCATTAGTATGGTTGTAAACAACATCCAAAATTACCTGAAATGACACATAGTCCAAGCTCAATTACTGGATTAAGAACATAGCAGTACAAAGCAAAGACTTACCTCAATTCCCGCATTATGCAAAGCCCTGATCATCTGTTTGAGCTCAAAAGAAGCAACAAGTGGGCCTCCACCTCTACTTGCATACCGACTCATAGGTGCAAAAAAATTTATTGTTGAGTAACCCCATGTGTTCACCTATAAAATTATAATTGACATATTAAAGACAGCTGAAATGCTTAAAAAAAGAGAGCAAATATTCCACATCTGCCACAGCAAAACAATGGAATATCTTATAGGGCCATACAAAACAAGAATTCATATCCAAAGTAACTAAATTTAAACTTGTAAAGTTGTTAGACCTTCATTTTCAGTGCTGTTACTATTCTAATGGTTCGAATCATATCTTCAAATTGGAATACAAGTAGTCAAGGAAATTTGTCTTTCAACCCGATCTCCATAGCATTTTCTAATACAATGAAGGGTACCTGTTCTACAGTCAAATCCCCTGTGTTAAAGAGAAAAAAGCAAGGAAGAAAAAGTACCATATGATCCCTTGGATTTGGAAATCGCTGGAACTCAAACTCATCAAACTCAAAAATTGGCAATAGTTCGACAGCATTAACCCCCAGTTCTAGCAAGTGAGGAATCTAGGCATGCAACAGTTCATAAAATATATCAAATAATGACCTTTATCAAGGTCTCTTAGTAAAATACATCGTCTATATAGACGAATGTGATGGAAACCCATAATCCATTAGTGTTGGTAATTTTGACCTGACTTCTAACAAGATATCTTCTCCTTGCATTATTTTGATAGAAATGGAATTTTCCGTTCAATACTAGTAATATTATCACAGAATATTTCTGTAACATCTAAAATACATATATTTTTTTTAAATCAACCACAATCAATCCAGTTGTGCATAGATTTGAAGGTCAAGGGCAGTTTGGCCAACTTTTATGAACTATATAGATTTAATTATTTGAGCTATTTTTAATTTAATTTGTTTGCAAGTAGTCCAAAGAATGTAGCCTTCTGGTTACACGTGTGAAATTTGAGAATACAATATAATTATTGGAACAAATACGCAAAAAAACAACCCCAAAAAAGTATACCTTTTCAATGACACCAAGATAACTCCCACATATATCTGGATCCAAACCACTTGACTCGTCAGCCGTGAATGCACGTACATTCATTTCATATATCACAAGTTCATTCTGTAAAAGAGAATTTGGACCACAAGAAATCAATGAAATAAATCAACATAGTAAAATTGTGATTGCATTGCTTTACACAAGGATTTATGGTATTTATTCACAATTTTGCAATTTAGTTGAAAGTGAGACCTAGTTATTCTTCAACCCTAAACCCTAAACCCTAGTTAAATTGCCCTAATTTAGACTCAATTGAACCCCAAGTTGATCTAGACTAATACAAAGCATATGGTAATGAAAAATTACTAACCAGTCAAAGTATAGTAGATACATATGCATACCTCAGGTATGTTTGGAAGGTCGTAATCAGGACCCCAATCAAATGGAAAGCTGTCAAAATCATAGGTCCCAAGGAAATTACAGTTTTTGTCTGTCACATCCCCAAAGAAATTACGGCCAGAAACAAGTTTGGCATATGGGTCAAGAAGCACAACACTACTATCATACCGGTGCCCTCTCTCCCACTCTTTGGGGCCATCAATGCGGTATCCATATAGAACTTCACGGCCCGGTAATCCCTAGAATAAAAATAAAATTGTTAACATTTGAGAGCTACAAATTAACAATTCATGTTTGTAATTTGCTCAAGAGTGAGGCTATGGTACTATGCATATAGCTGATTGGTCCGTATTATGGATTAATATTTTTGTTTTCAAAGTTTTAGTAGATCTGAACTGTTCAACATGATCTCCATATGAAAATGTACTTGTAGGTATATTTTTAGATAGAAAATCACTACTTTTGAATAGTCCAGAATTTTTAGATCAAGTGATTTTCTATCTATCTAAATAAATAGTAAAAGAATTGTAAAAAAATGTAAAATTTGATCTGCAAGTACATTTTCATATGGAGGTCATGTTGAACGGTTCAAATCAAATGTTGGACTTTGAAAACAGAGATATTGATCTATAGTCTGAACCGATCAGCGCTATGCATAGTACCATAGCCTCAATCTTTGCTCAAATAAAAGTGAAACAAATTAACGAATTCAACAAAGAATGATGAACATGATTGGTACCTCTACACAGATGTGCCATATATCTCCAGTTCTATTATTACTAGGATCTAGTGCAATTTCAACCAATTCCAATTGTGAATCCACGATACACCTAAAAAAGGAAAAATACAGAGGGTAAAAAATGATAATGACTGAAACACTTTTAATAAGTAATAACAAATATTGTGGCCAGATTGTTTTAATCAGCACCCATCTCTGTACTTCAGGCAAAGAACAACAGATGAAGCATGTCGGGAGAAAATTGCAAAATTGAAGCCATTTTCTGAATCTGACACGCCAAGTGGGGAAGCATTTCCAGGAAAATATCTCAATCGACTTTCATCTTCTGACATAATAGGCTCCTCTTTCTGGTTTAGCGGAAAAAAAAAAAAAAAAAAAAAAAAGACAATTGAAGCACCCAGCTGTATAGAAGGCACTGTAATTTAAATTAGCAAACCTACAATTTCCCAATTTGACCATTGTAAGTGTGAGTTAGCATAGCTAAGACAGCACAATTATTTTAGTAAGGTTGGGATTTTAATTTCAGATCTGCATGGAAATCAAGATTTAGTTGTTAGATAGCGGTACAGTATTAGTACCAGGAACAGTCCCAGAGGACAGAATACCAATGGCATATTACAGAAGCAATAGAAGTTCCCCAGGTTGGCAATTAACCCCCAAAATCCTCAATTTAAGCTCAATCAAGCAATTAAGCATTGGTTAAGTCTCCAAAAAAAATTAAAAAGCATGTGTTGCCACATACAAACCTCAATTATTCCATTTAAGCATAAATTAACCCATTTAAATCCAGTTTAACATCTGTTCTTCCATTAACAGTGAAAAAGACATAGTAAAACAACATGGAACAAAGAAAATGCCAAAAAATTGGCCAAACTGAATTAAACAGCGAACCACCTTGTACAAACCAGAACGAACTGGTAAAGACCTGCTCATCAAAAAAGGTATGGAAATCTAGTATATTTAAGCTTAATTGTGCAAATTAACCTGAATGCACCATCTGTGCACCATCCATTCAGTTCTTAAACACCAATTTGAAGCATGCATAATGACATATGCAACTTTATTGGATTTAATTTGAGAAAATCATGAGCTCATGCTAACCCTGATATGTATTCTATCAAAAAATTTATAACAAGACAAAGATAATGTACCTCAATTACACTTTCCCCAGATTGCTTGCCATAAACCTTGAGACAAGGATAGTTAACTGGATTGATTTGTGTGGCCTATTAAACCAACCAATCAGAAACTAAATTAAATCATGAACATAACAAAGAAGAACCCGAAAAAAACATTGCAAAAGATTGCAAAAGACAAACGGGGAAGCGTGCCTTTTTGGAGATTACTACCCAGGTAGAAGAGAAGTTCCCTTTGGTTGATCCAAGTCTGGACAAAATTTTCGCATAATCACATGACCTCATGTCATCGAGTTGGAAGTTGGAAACGAAGTGTAGTTAGTAATTAAAGAGAAAAGGAGAGTGGAACCTTATTCCCGACGGGAGAGGGAGAGGGAGAGAATGCGAATGCGAGGAGGCATTGCTGGCTGTACAAATACAATGGTTGGAAGGAAGCAACGATTCCATGAGAGAACATGAAAGAATGAATGAGCTATCTCAAATCTCAAATAAATAAAATTCCGATTCGCACCAAGGGAAATAAATTATAATAAAGATGGCGATCTCACTGATCTTACTTGCGTCTGGGTCTGGGGAGAGTTTAGACTTTAGACGAATGTCACGTGCCCCGTGAGTGAATCCAGATGCTGACAGTGTGACAAGTGTTCGACCCTTCTTTTCTCAAGGTTTTATCTTTATCACAACAACAACAACAAGTGTTTCTGTGGCGTAGCAGGTGTAGCTTTACTAGTTAGTTAATGACTTACTTGGGTCGCTGTACAGGATTGGCCACATGACTTACAAGGTTTATCTTCTTCTTCTTTTTTTTCTTTTTAACAGAAATTTTACCGTCAGTGGTGTATCTCGTGACGCCAAAACAGCATACGACGAAAATATATTTACTTATTCTGGTTTAATTCGCGGATTTAACGAAAAAAAATTGCCTATTTTTAATTGATCTGACTGCACAAGGCGAATTAAAACCCGTCAGATATATTTTGTATCACGCAATTGACATGTCATAGCAACAATTATTGTCATAGAACTAAACTTTTTTTTATTAGAACAGAAAAATATTGATATTCATGATAGCCAACTCGACAAATTTTCACATAACAGTGCAAGTTTTACAGATATTTACAAAATCCATTTAAGAAATTTGGTATTTTTCTGCCACCAACTTGTACCAACAAAATTAAACAATTGAAAATTTTGAATCAAGTTTAATGTTCTAACACGATATTGTCATATTTCATCTTCACTTTGACACAACTCACGAGGAGGGAGAGGAGCAGTGTAAGAAGTTAAACTCTACGCTCCCATTTGGAATTACAAAATTTGAATAATTTGTATATGGAATTCACCTCTTCTCCCTTCCCCTCTACTTATCAAAATTTAATGTTTTAAAGCAATTAAACAGAATCCGATCAGATTTGATCATCCCTCCTATCCCTCCTATCCCTTCCCCTCCACTCCTCTCCTCTCCTCTATTCTCTTCTGAAGCACACTCCTAGAATCAAAGACCTCAAGGATTTAACTAATGTTGAATAATAATAAAATAAAATAAACAAATCGAACTTTTGACCTTACACATTTAAAACAAGGAATTTGAACCAAAATTATTGCATGGAGGCAGAATCAAATGTACATCAAATTCTGGAGTTTTAAAAAAATAATTTTGAATGCTAAATTCAACTTGGGCCAGGAACGCTGGTATTGTTAAATCCCCCCTTTTGCTCTTTTCTTAACTAAAAAATACCTAGGTGGCTAGGTTCCAGTTAGTCGCTAAACCTCTGTGATTTAGCAATGCCCGCAGCCAGATACTAATACCTTAAACACATCAAGCATAAATTATGCTGTATTTCAGTATGAAAAAAAAAAAAAAAAAAAACATCCCGTGTTATAAATCTATTGTCAAGGAACCACCATGCCATAGAAATAATGACAGCAGATGGAGGCTCATTGGTGTAACATGACAGGTTTCCTTTACGGAACTTCTCTCTAATTATCAGTTTTTTTTTATATTTTAGAAGTCAAAATAAGAAGCAAAAAGGACAGCTTTAGACAACTTCGTTGATTTGTAAAATCTAATCGAAGCGCAAAATTGATCACCAGAGTCAATGAACACTTTCTGGTTCTTTAACAGCATTAACATCACTAGAGATCTCCATTTCCCGGACTTTCTCAAGCTGTCTTAGTAGATCCAGCCTCTCAGGTGCATATGTAGATGGGATCTGCACAAATATTAGCCATGATAAACTCAGTTATGTGTTCTTGGGTGTCTCTTTGTATAGTGTTTGTACATGAACAATAATTATTTTAGGCTATAGTACATACCAAAGATGGAACATATCTTTGAATAAAAGCCAGGATAGCAGCATGCCCCACAGCAGTAAGCTACACAAAATAGATAAATTTAAATACAAAAATATATATGATAATAACAATTAATGAACGCCATCTGCTGGATTATACTCATAACCAAAGGATGGATTGAAGCTAAATCAAATTAGAAGATATGTTGGATTGTGATCGAAGCGAAAATAACAAAATTCAGTTCATTAATTATTTCCTTAAAAAAAGAAAGATAAAAAAAGCAGACTCACGGGTAGAAGCATGAGAATGCCAATAGGAATGACGGATGCCAGATCAGTTAGGGTTCTCTGAAGAGCTTTTTTCTCCTTCTCTGTAAGTTCATCTCCTGTAACTGATCTTCTCAGAAGTTCAATTGCGGCTGCCAGGTCAATTGCTAGCAGTTGAGTACCCTGCAACACATCCTGTGCAAGACATGCAAAATATTACTTCACTTTATAGTTTATAATGTTCAAATCAAACCAAACAAGCTTTTCATAATATAAAGACATTTTTTTTTCTACCGTGGTGGTTTCCTTCAGTTTCTCAACAGATTTAACCAAGACATTCTCTTTCTTGGAGGAAGGCACCAACAGTTGGTTTTTTGTTGAAGATCCCCTGTTATCTCTCTCGTCTGCCATATCACCATCCTAAGAATTAAGAAACAGCCATATCATGTATGGTTTAGTGGTCAATTTTACAATATTCGGCTTTGTAAAACAAGTGAAGGCTACAGGTCAAAATCACTACTGAACCCAAACCAATATATTTCGAAAAACTTTGGACAGCTCATTGTCAACTATGGAAATTATATCTAATTTACCTCATTCTTATGGAAAATATATATGAAAGACAACTACAACTTTGAAAAAATGCAAAGATACCCCATAATTCTCAGGATCATCTGTGCTTCTCTGGACTCTCTTTTCTAGTTCCATCAGTTCAGTCGTTAGCTTCTCAATCCGGTGGATACCGGTCACTCCTGGGCCCTGATAATCTTCTCTTGTTGTTGCACCCTTCAAATACAATACCAAAGGTTGATGGTTTTAGAGCCTTGACATAAATTTGCATTTTAATAATCCCATTCTAGATAACCTTGACAAGCATATAAAAACAAGACCAAAATTTTGAGGAAAATAGAAGCCTAAATATAGTTTACTGTGTTAACCCTGCAAATTCAACTTAGGTATATGATCAAGTGCAAACCTACAAATAAAAAATGGTAACTCATAGGCCAACAATAACACCTACTCAGATGCCAAATTACAGATACTCAAGTATTAACCTAGTAAATGTGTCTACCAGCAATCAAAAAATATTTTCCAAGGAAATATTACAAGGGTTAGTATTCTTTAACAACATGGTGAATATGAAATCCTAACTTTGATGGCAGAATTTTCTACACTTACTGCTAATAGGGATGCAATGTTTCAAAAGAATTTACAAAATGAAAAGAGTGAGACAATGATAATAGGCATATTACAAATCAACTAGTGCTATGGATCCATATCTCTATTTTCAAAGTTCAAACAAATGATCAAAACCATTAAACATATGAAAAATTGTACTTAGAGACCAAATTTAACATTTTTTAATTTTCTTTTACTATCTTTTTAGATAGGTAATAAATCACTTGATCTAAAAAGTTTGGACCATCAGAATGTAGTGATTTTTTACCTATCTAAAAAAATAGTAAAAAAAAAAAAAAAATGTAAAATTTGGTCTTCAAGTATATAGATTTTTTACCTATCTAAAAAAATAGTAAAAAAAATGACATAGCACAGGTCAATCCATAATATGCATATTACCATAGTCTCACTCAAATGAAAAAATATGATAAATTAACAAAACATACATTTTGTACAGGATCTGGTTCTCCTGATTCAGTCCTCGTGCGGTTCCTAACCAAGAAGCCCCAGAAATAACGTGATTTACTGTTCATATAAAAGAAAGAAATAAAGACTGAATTATCTCATTTCGTCAAAAGACAAAAGAGAGAAATCAAATCATTTTGCTAAATAATGTCATTTACTGTTCTTGAAGGGTTTGGTGGGAGATGAACTCCAACAGGAGTCAAGGTTTTCAAGGGCCACAATAATGCCCCCACACCCCTTTTCTTCCCAAATTCATATTTTTGAAGGCAATAAATGATCAAATTTATTTAGTATTGACTTATGTTAATACAAGTAAGTAGACCATATTTTACCATGCGTGCTTATTCACACCCTTACCCTACCCACTCCCTTGCTCCTGAATTTTTGGTTCAAGCTCCACTGCTGTACAACAGCATGTGTACTTGTAAATCATTTGATCTAGAAGCTTAAGCAAACAATAATGATTCTCCTTTGCTAAAGAGAAGGAAAACAAGAAGACAGTAAAAATTGAATTTGGACAATTATACACCACCTTAAACAAATTACCCTAGAAAATCTAGGACAAATTAAAAATGAAATTCCAATTACCCCAGGTATACATAAGAGAGCTAACCTCTCAGCTGATTTAGTTGCTTGCTCGGTAGTAGAAGACAACCCACCATCAGCATCAACCTAAATTGAAGTGAAAATGAAATATAACAGATATCAACTTAAGCCATTTAAATAATCAAATATGAAGTTCTATTGATTGAAGAAAAGTTACACTTCACATGGACTAATTGTCCTTATTTATTAAGAAGCAATATTACACAGCATATATCCTGCATCTGCACTGACCTTTAGACAAGGAGGGTTTATTGAGGAAAAATAAACAAAGAGAAAAGAAAATTACAAATATAAGGGGAAAATTGTTTTAGTTAAGCATATGAGATAATTCTAAATATAGTTTCGAGGGTGTGCATGATCTTTCGGTGTACTCCAGAGGATACAAGAAATCATGTCACCAATCGATCCATACTTCACAAAATATGAAAACAAATAGTTTACTTTCTTAAAGACAATACCTTGGCTCTGAAGGATGCCTCGAGAAACTCAGCTTGTTTCTTGAGCCTTCTGATTCGTTCAAGGTCAGAACAAGCAGCTTGAAGTTGTTCTCTGTTTCCTGGGTTTGAGCTCGAGACATGTAGTTCTTGCAATAGGTCTTCCAACCTTACTATAGCTGTCTCAACACTATCAAGTGCCTAAATCATGTCATGGAATACATTCTTGTGAACTTAAGAAACACCCATGCCAATTGAATATGGCCTCAATCTTTCAGATTAAAAGACAAATTTATTGGATTACCTCATCAATGGAATCTAAATTTGACTTGATAGAGAGCTTCCCCTGGGGTTCCATCTGGATTTCTTGCTCCATGGAGCTGCATACTGAATCCCTACAATCAATATATGCTTTAGTTTTGGCATCATGAGCATCAAGTGTAAACCACTGATGGGGCACTCTTCTCATCTCGGTAGTGATAGTGGTTCTCGGTAGGGAGTATGTAAAAAAGGATCACAAGGAACAAAAAAGAAGTCAGAGATAAAAGATAGTAAGACTTACTTAGAAACCCCCAGTTCTTTCATGCAGTCACTTAGCATTTCTTCCCTAAGTTTGACAATAAGAAAATTAATTACTAATTTTTGTTGTTTTAAGTGTTTTGTAATCCTCAAAAATAAGTTAACATACCCTCTAGATAGAAAACTCGCGGCCTTAACATTAGATGGATTCTCTAACCATATGCTGTGCTTGGTAAAACTCGTCATCCAATAATAACAAACAGCTAAAATCCTAAGCTTTACTTCGTTTGGTACCATTATTTTTTCATTAGTATCATGTGGGGCCACCTTAGAAGAATTATCACTTCCATAGAAAGGGAGCCATTCCAACTCCTCACATACCACCTGTTACAGAATAAAATACATGGAACGTAAAGACATAAAAACATTTTGATCAAAAGACTGCCATGTTGGTTGTTAACTAAGGGTGTAATGGACAGTAGAGCTTTATATTAGATAGTATAGTAGGGTTTAAAATACTACCATGTTGGTTGTTAACTTAAGGGGTACGGGTGCAGTGAAAGGGAGAGCATTATTTTATTTAAAAAATATAAACAGTTGGTCCAATCCCAACCCTGCCAGTATTACAAAATAGTGGCAATGACCCCAACCAATAAACTTGAGGGCTCAACTCAATGGCCTGGCATTGCCAAATTGTATAATTAATTGGCTTTACATGGGTATGAAATATTTGCTCATTTTACATATGTTATAAAAAATATATTGAGCTAATAGAATGTTTGGTGCTTTTTTACCAAAACAAAAAAGGCAGAATTAACCATAAGGCTGAGTAGAGTTGGGTCTAACAGATAGCAGGACTGAACTTACCCCATGAATTTAGATTTGAACCTGTTCCATTAGTCAATTGGGTCAAACTAATAAAAGATCTGGAAATAATCAGTGCATACTGACCTCAACATATAGCTGGTAAGAACTAATAGAAGAAAGTTGTGGATAGTACAAAACACTCCCCCCTATAAGATACCTGAAAAGTGAAATTATACAACTAATAAACTTTATGACTGGAAATATTTTGATTATACAAAATATAATTTAACAAAAAATACCTTATAATGCCATCTAATGAATCATCTGCAACTGTGAATCCATTTGAAGACAAATAAGACTGTGTACTTCTTCCCAGAGCAATAAAAAATCCAAAGATCGCCAGATCCTTTTCCAAAACCTACAATAAATAAATGAATAACTACGTTTATAGGTTCCAATATACCCAATAACTTTTATTGGCCATTTAGACTTTTGTAGAAAATCTTAACAGCCATACAACTGAGTGTACTAACCTCTATGCTTTCACATGTAGTAAGTCTCGACCATATCTTTTCTCTGGAAATAGCTCTTTGTAACTTCCTTTGAGTTAGGTCTATCCAAAATTTCATTTCATTTATAAAATTCTGGTCATCAATAGACCGGACTCTGGCAACTCTTGGGCCAAAATGGCATAAAAACTCCCTTCTCAACCCAATATCCTTCAAGGACTGATAAGCCTCACTTATCGTTACAAAGTCAAGAAGCATATCCATGAACCGCCCAGTTGTTTCTGGTACCATAGAAAAGAATGTCTGACAAGAGATCTTGGCTGGGCCAAGCTTTGTTATGGCAGCAAGGCAGCTGAGAGAAAGCATAAGAAGTGAAACCTCACTTGAATTTGGTGGAGATGTCAACTCTTCTTTGCCACATCTAACAAGGGAAGAAAATATAAATGTTTTTAATGCATAAAATCACTAATTCTACAACTTCCCACTCAAAAGGAGAACAAGGAGTCATCCCATATAACAAGTTTTTCTTGTTTTGATTGGCTCCAGCTGAGATTTTTAGTAGATGTTTATTTCACCACTGTTTCTAGCTGACAGTATTGTTAAAAGTTGGGGTCAGTTAAAGACTAACCAACAGTAAAGAAAATATTGTCAATTCTTTTCAAACAGAAAGGCACCTTTTTGCAAATACTGATATAGAAACTTTTAAATCCAGAAAATAAACTAGATTAACAAATATCTTCAGTGCCATTAAAAAGAGACATCCAAAGTTTGGCACATTGTCGAACTCAATTGACCAATATAAGTAGTAAAGAATCTACTAAATATGGTTGAGCAAACAATTCCATACCAGATAATGTACAGTAATAGTGAACAAGAAAAAGGTCAACTTACATGGCAGTAGCTGCATTAAAGCGAATATCCTTCTCAAATATGTTCACAAATGTAGTCACAACCAGGGGTATTTGATTCGACAAATACCACTCATAAGCTCCTGGTTGTTTTTTACAAATCTGATCTTGGATTTCAGTCTCTAGTGGAACTCGTAGCCGTGTGAGACTGCAACACAAAAATGCTCAAGAATTAATTTGAAGCAAAACTGAAACAATATCATACAAAGCACTTCAATACATCAAAACACCACAGATGCCTCTAAAATACTGAAAATGACCACGACACCCTCCACTTGAAATTATTGAAAAAAGACCGGGTTAATTCTCTATTTTTTCACAGTTATGGAGAAAAAAATGAAAAATTCTTCAAGGCATAGTTTAAGTAAATTGAGCGAGAAAGAGGTATACAGTATATCTATCACGTTTTCTAGGTGTCTACATGAACTAAGCTTTTAGGTCCACACATGATACTCCTTGTTCTGATTCCAGATTTTCAAAAGAGCACAACTGAGTCCTTCCCAAAGGACAGGCCAAAAATCCTAAGTTTGAATTACCTCCTTTGCACAAACACGTTAATATCTCTATCTCTTCCATCACCACGTGAAGAGATCTCAATTGCAGCTTGCAAAAGCGAATCAACAGCAGCCTAAAAAATGTGTAGATATCAATATATAAATAATAAACAGAGAACACATTCCTTATGGGTGTATAATAGGAGAAATGTTAGACATTTGATGGTGTGTTGCAAACAATACCTAACGAAGTTATACTGTACTTGCAAACAAAACCATTCTTCATATTTGCAACAACCACGAAAGGTATTTTCCAACATGTGCAAACAGCCATTCATTTACTAAGAAGAAGATATAATCAATAAACTGTGACAAGAACAATTTGCAAGAAACTCTAATAAGCTTAGTTTTCTAAGCCCAAAAAGCTCACTTCTTTAAGCCCAATGAAGCCAAACTAATCACAATGATAAATTCCAAGTTCATATGAGCTAATTAAGAAGAGGTTCAGCTGACTCCAAATCAGATGTACGATCTGATCCTAGTACTCTTCCTCTATTGGGTGTTTAGGGTTTAGGGATTAGAACTGAGCATAACTGACTACTCAGGTGGGTCAAGCATTGTCAATCATTTAAAAACTCAGGGCATAACTGAAGAAGCCTTAAGCACTTTAATGAGATCAATCGCTTTGAAGATTGAGTTCACAATAATCTAACTTAAAACCATATTATATGTCTTTCAATCGGATTTAAATTACAAAACCTCTTTTATTTACCTGATAAGAAAGTGACTTGATCCAAGCAAATCTGTCAGCACCGAGCCAAGTTCGAGGAAACCAAGATTTTTTTGGTGTGGAACTATGTTCCAAAAAGGCAAGCTCTATAGCCCTTGCTGCATCATAAATTGATTGTACAATCCCACTGCTCAAATCATCATTTTCTAACACCTGATCCAGTTTAATCCTCATTTGCTCCACTTCACTGCTGGAGCTGGCCTGTGTGGTCCCATTTACAGTCAAGCCATCGTCAGATGATGCTCTTGTAGCCCCATGTGTCAGCCTCCTGTGCTTTTTCGTTAATGGTCTTGGGCTCTTGCACTCAACCCAGCACAGTGTGCACCGATTGGAAGTGGAAGCATAGCAAGGATAATTGTTTTGGTGGTTTGTGTGAAAGAAACCTCTACTGGAGAAGAATATTACACCAAATGGATTATGTGGTGGCGAACAGACCTTTGATGTGCTATAAAATGAAATGTCAGGGTGATAAATTTTCCTTTTGAATTAGATAGGTGATCTGAACATACTGGTATTGTTGTGCCAGTACAATGTTTCTTGCAATAGAACTGTTTTTCTCAAAATATTGACAGGAAATACTAAAGATTTGGCTAAAATATTGGAAATTAAGTAAGGCTAAGTAAAATGATTGGCAATAGTCTTGTAATTTGCATTAGGAGGTTGAGATTATATGCACTAGAAAAGCAAGCAAGCTACTAAAAAAGAAGGAGAAGTAGGTAAAAGAAAAACCTGGTGAGAGTGAAGCGAGTGTGCGATGCAGTAGCCATTTGTATACTAATCGCTGATTGATTTGAGTTGGGTGCGGGTGCAACAGAAAAGAATGGGAGAGACGAGGCTGCGACCGAACTGAAATGAATGGTAACGTGGAGACTGAGGCGAGTCTCCTGATGATGATGATTGCGGGAGAAAGAGGGAGGGAGGGAGAGAGAGAGAGAGGGAGATCTAGCTCGCTAGTAACGTGGAGAAATCAATTAATTGTCCGATGATTTTGTACGGGACCATCTCTTCAGAGGAGTGTGAACAGAACTGAACTG
Source organism: Carex arenaria (assembly GCA_964058825.1). Classification (NCBI taxonomy): domain Eukaryota; kingdom Viridiplantae; phylum Streptophyta; class Magnoliopsida; order Poales; family Cyperaceae; genus Carex; species Carex arenaria. The sequence goes on along the minus strand of CAXKVW010000055.1, from coordinate 74,927 downwards.
AACTGGTGGTCGGGAGCGAACGGGTGGTTGATCGAGCATGGGCCTGAGATGGGCCTGATGTGAAATGAATGGTAACGTGGAGACTGAGGGAGGGAGATCTAGCTAGCGGTGGTCGGGAGCGAACGGGTGGTTGATCGAGCATGGGCCTGAGATGGGCCTGATGTGAAATGGGAGGTGTTTGATGAGTCCAACGCACCATGACTCGGCCGATTATGCCGCACCACAAACACAATTATAACACCAAAACAACGGTGGTTATTGTTTTTGGATTGCATAATTTCTAATATAATTGTTGTGATGTAGTATAGTTTCTAAATTAGCAAATTTTCTTTAAAAGAAAATATTTGTTTAATGATACGTGGCTAATTAATTGGCTAAAATTAATTATATTGTTCTCCCTCTCTTCACAAAAATAATTATTGAGATGGAGTGATTTAGAAATTATGAATCTCTAATTGCTCAATTCAGTGATGTGGCTAAATTACAATTTCTAAACGTTTTGTGGGATGGAGATGCTTTTTCATTGCTTTTGATGTTGACACTCGCAAGTCGGATAGTTCCGAAATACAGTACTGAAATACTTATATTATGTAAAATAAAATAAGTTTGAAGTTTGAAGGTTAGAAATTTGAGGTTGCAAAATTAAAAACTTATTTGGAAAATTTGTAATCATTTAAAGTATCCTTTAGGTGTATAGCTTATATATCTGTTTGAAAATTTTAAAATTTCAAAATTATTTTGAAATTTGACTTCATTTAAATTAATTTAAAAATTTGTTTGACTAACACAAATATTTAGACTTATATATATATATATATATATTATACTGACAATTAAAGAAAATTATTTGTTAAAAATATTTTGTATATTAGCTAATATTATGTTGTCAATTTTAACTTATAAGATCTCATAAAAAAAAAATATACAACAAAATATATGGGCTCCTATCCCTTCATTTTAAATAAAAAGTTGTAGAAGCAGACAATGAGAAGTGAGAAGAAGATAAAAGGAAGAGAAAAATAGAGTCTACAAAAGCATTTTGTTAATAATTTATGATGAGTGATATCTTGTTGGTTTGAAAAAAAAAAGCAAATTGTACATTTCCCCCTCAATTTCATATATATTAAACTTGAATATATTATATTTTTTCCATATTGCCTTTTTATTAACCAAATTATTAAAAACAATTTTAATATATATTTTTCTAAACATAAAGGTGATGCATCGGAGAAACATCCGTGTTATTAAATTTTTAATAATGTTGTGCCTCCGAACCTTTTCTCTCTGTTTATTTTTTCTAAAATAACACAGTGTAGCATAGTTTACCTTAAAAAAAAATCAAATGTCTACCTTAAAAATAATTTGAAAACTTCAACTCTAATTTGATGCTAACTTTTTTTTTATTATTAATGTCTAGTTTCGTAGGAGCGACAATTATATTCATGCCCTTGGAGATTATCTGCAATACCAATTTCTCGCCTTCCTTTTATGGTAATACAACTCCGGATTCACATCTGCTGCGATTCAAAACTAATGAACAGTGTTCCTACAATCTCTGTTTTTTCAAATCCAGCCATCCAGCTTTTCTGTGCATGTATCTTGAAATATCTTATTTTCTATGCACGAATCTCAAAATAATTCAACAGTTGAATTTGGAAAAACAGAGATTGTAGAAATACTGTTCATTACTTTGGATCGCAGCAGATGCGGATCCTACAACTCCTGTGTGCAACGGGTGTATCTACATTGCTTCCTGGTCATAAATTTGCCTTTCAATTTTGCATGCTAAACTAAAAAAAAAAAAAAATGAAAAACCAATGTATTATATTTTGTACCAAGCGATCCAGTCTATCTTGCTAATGATTTTTATTCACAATATCACTAAAATATTATCATGTGCAGTGCCACCCGACCAATAACAAAAAATAAAAATGTGATATTTTTATGCAATCAGACTCTCTTGGACCGACACATGTGACCCATATGTGTTGCAATAGTCATGGTGATAATAAATGTATAATAATGTATATGGACTAGGGCTGCAAACGAACCAAACCAAATCGAACCTGCCAAGGTTCGAATTCGAATTCGTGAAAGTTCGAATCAAACTGGTTCGAAATGAGAACCCAATTTCGAACTTAAGACACAAGTTCGAATTTGATTCGATTAAGTTCGAACTAATTTGGTTCGATTCGTTAAGGTTCGAAATTGAGACATTCACAGATTCACAGTTTCATAGATTTGTTTAGGTTCGAAATTCGTTCCAAAGAGAAAATTTGTGGTACATCTATCTCACAGATTCAGTAGATATTAAATGTTCACAGCAGCGGCAACTTACCAGATTGAAAAAAATAACGAAGATTGAAAAAAATAACGGGTTCAGTAGATATTAAAGATGAAGATCAAATGTTCACAGCAGCAGCGGCAACGGGCTCAGTAGAATGAAAAAAATAACGAAAAGGTGAAGAAGCGACAACTTATCAGATTGAAAAGTAGAATGAAATCAAGTATTAAATCCAAGAACGAAGAAGGATCGCTGATTGAAAAGAATGGAGCTCGTCACTGAAAGGGGGATTTCTAGGGTTTTACAACAGCAGCGGGTCTAGCTAGATCTTTTTCTCTATGGTCTCTAGAGTCTAGAGTAAAGAAGAGGAGAAGACAATATCGGGTCGAATCTGGCCTGGTCGCCTGAGCTTTTAAGAAACGATCAAAGTCGGAGGTTGGAGTTGCGCTGCTGAGAGCGAGAGTGAGAGAGGGCTGAGAGGCTAAGAATCGGGGTTAGGAAATGGGGAGAAAGAGCAACTAGGGTTATATTTTGATAATCACGGACGGTCTAGATTACGTGCATCTCCGCATATATTCGAACCTCTTCAGGTTCGCGAATTATTTCGAACGAATCTGTGCAGATTCGAATTTGGTTCGAAATTATTTCGAATCGAACTGGTTTGAATTATTTCGAATCGAATTTAATTTCGAATCGAATTTTTTTCGAATTTTTTCGAATCAAACACGAATCGAATTACGAACTACGAATTTTTTATGCACCCCTAATATGGACGTCTCATAAAAATCAAATGCTACGAATAATAATGTTGTGTTTGTTAAGAGAAAATTTCTAAAAATTGATATTAAACGTTTGATTTTCAGATTTTTGTTTTGTTTTAGAAATTAGATAAAAAAGATTATTTAAAAATGGATGGACTGTTTTGTTTTTTTGTTTCCATAGAAAGAATGAATAATTGTTTTGGTTACTTTTAAAGAAGAAAATACGTGATGTAACATAAAGTGATGTGACAAACACGTCATGACTTAGTCACGTCACGTGATCAATTTTTTTCACATGACATGACATGACATGACGTGACTAAAATGGTGGTGGACAGTCACGTCACACGAATGATCACGTCAAGTGTGGTCAAGTTGTGGCTATATGAAAAAAATATACGATTACATACAGACTATCACATAATACATAATTATAAATTATAACGTCAATGATCACGTCACTTAACACACGAGTCACATCACGTAACTAACACACGTGATGTGACGTGTCGTGACTGGTAACAGTGTGACTTAATTTTATTTTCTAGTTTATTTAGACATTTATGAATAAATAAATTAATTAATTTGGTTCCTTTGAAAATGTATGCATGAGTGTTTTTTGGATACAAAAATCTTTAGTTATGTCTAAAGAAATTGAATCATTGATTCAGTTTCTTCCATGGAATCAAAAAACTAAAACCCTTTATCCATTTCTCTATATTATTTTTAAAGAATTTCTAAAAATAAAAAATTATTGATTTTAAACTCACAAATTCCAAGGACTATAATACATTTTGATGCACAAAATATGGTGGCAGCGGCATAAAATTAAATTGCAAAATCTAAATAATCCAATAAGCATAGGTCCATTACTGGTTATGAATCACGATCATTACGGACATAAAAACAGTTATGTCTCTTTTTTTATTTTATTTCTGAAATAAGACCTCAAAATATATGCTTCTGAGTAAGAAAGAAAAGAAAATAAAAGAAAATAAAAAGAATGTTAAATTTCTTACACTTCAAATTCGAAGAGAATATTTTTTTAAAGAAATAAATAAAATAATTCTACTCACTCTCTTTTATCTTAAAGTTCTTATAATTAAAGTTTTAAACTAAAAAAAACAAGACAATTATCTCTCTTTCTGTTTTTTACTGTCTCTCTCGGAAAATTTTTATTAATATACAAAAATCGTTTTTTATTTAACAATCTATACAAAATTCGGTCGGAATTCCAAATCTATCTATACCGGCAGCAGGATTGCCGGTTTCAGAGCATCCAACCGGCAGCAAAATTGCAGGTCTCAACATCCCAGAACCGGCAGCTGGATTGCCGGTTTTGGAACCGCTCACAGGGGTGCCGGTTTCAGCCCCTGGGTTCGGCAACCCGCTAGCTGGTTCTGGATTCGGCTATAAAGCCCGCCCGCTCGCTATCTTTCCACTCCCACTCGCGCAAGCCCCTCTTCATCATCAGGTTTGTTTTTTTTTTTTATATTTATTTTTTATTTTAGTTAAATTAGTAAGATTAGTTTAAATTTAAGATAGATTAGTAACATTAATTTAATATATAATTTTTTTTAGATAATTAGAAAATACCAAAATAATTTTAGATAAATTAGAAAATACAAAAATAATTTTAGATAAATTAGAAAATATCAAAATAATTTAAAGTAAATTAGAAAATGCCAAAATAATTTTAGAAAAATTAGAAAATACCAAAATAATTTTAGGTAAATTAGAAAATACCAAAATAAATTTAGGTAAATTAGAATGGTTCCTGATATTATGAGAAATTTTAAAATTATTTATAATGGTTTTTAGAATTAGTTAGAAAATACCAGAAAAATCACCAAAATAAAAAATATTATCAAATTCCAAAATTGTTTTAGAAACAATACCAAAATTGTGTAGAAAATTCCAAAATAGTTGAAAATGCTTAAGAAAATACCCAAATGGTTTAGATTTAGTTTAGAAATAGTAAGAAAAATAGTTTTCGAACAATGAAAATTGTAGAATTATTAAGGAAAATTTAGAAAATTAGAAAATTGTTTAGAATGATTTAGGAAATTTCGAAATGGTTTGGAATTAGTTAGAAATACTAGAACGGTTCAGAAGAAATAATTTAGAAAATAATTTGGTACGATTTTTGAAATTCAGAATGACAGAGAGAGAGACCCAGATAATGCAAAGTAGGTTCAGCGAATTGTTGTGGATACCCCACAGTCATCATCGGGTGTCTTTGGCTTCGAAAGAGGTTAGCATTTACTAATTTTTCTTAATAAATCGATTAGAAATCAAATCGTATATTGCTTGATATTCTTTTCGTAATGTAGAATTCTACTAATTTAAACGTGAGAAATTATCGGACAAATTGCGAGTACCACGACCGATACGCCCCGTATCTGCTATCGTTAGGATTATACCAGGTTGCCAAGTTGCCTGGTATCAATATTGACGCGTCACTTATACATGCGCTTGTCGAGCGGTGGCGTCCAGAAACTCACACGTTTCATCTTCCATTTGGAGAAATGACAGGTATTTAGCGAAATGAATCAAATAAAAAATGATTGGTGAAATAAATATATTATTTATATTTTTTTATTTAAATTAATTACAGTTACGTTAGAAGACGTGAGCTGTTTGTGGGGTTTGCCTATAAAGGGGGTCCCAGTGACCGGGAGGTCGGATGGGGTGTGGGCTAGAAGCAGAATGTTCGAATTATTAGGGATCCGAGATGTTGAAGTGGATCTTTTTATGAAGAAAAGGGGGTCTGCTCATTCCGATTGGATAATGACAAAGAAAATGCTCCGCCAGAGGTTTAAGAAGCTTCCAGATGGCGCCGACGAGCGAACGGTGCAGTGGTAAGTATTTTCTACTGATTAGATTGTTTGTTCTTTAAATTTTCAATCATGTGCTTACATAAGATATCACGCAGGTATGTACGCGCATTTATTTTGGAGCTATTGTCGTGCACTATGTTCCCTGACAATAGCGGAGACGGGATACCGCTATGGTATCTTGATATGATTGGAGACTTGGAGTAGCCGGTGGGATACAATTGGGGTGGAGCTGTTCTCGCATATCTATATCGATACTTATGCCTCACGACCGATCCCTCGGTTACTTCCATGCATGGTCCGGTTATGCTTCTTCAGCACTGGTCATGGACCCGATTTCCAGTTCACCGGCCGATGCCAAAATCAAGAAAATGGACACCTTCATGGGGCCAGCCAACCCTGGAGACATGTCCGGCCTTTGCTGACAAATGGTGCACGAAACATGCGTACGATAACTCTGCACACAATAAAACAGCCGGTCCAAAAATTTCGCGCGGTCAGTTTCAGCGATTGGACGAGGGCATGGTGGATTGGGAGCCGTACGCCCGCATTTATGAGAAACTTTCGAGAGTAACACAGGCTGGACAGGTACTTCTTTCACATTATTTGTTTACTCGTTTTTATCATATATACGAATTACTACTGACAATTTTTTAAAAAATTTCAGCATTACTACTTGTATTGCGGTCCTCTCATATTTTACTGGATAGTGGAGTATCATCACCCTGAGCGGTGCATGAGGCAGTTCGGAAAATATCAACATATTCCGCCACCGCCTCCCTTGAACAAGAATGTGCACAGCGACTTGCACAAGTATGACTCATTAAATTTTTTTGTTTACTAATGTACGTTATTTTTTGTGTTAAGTTGTTATAAACTGAATCACAGGCTTAAAATGGCGTCAAAGAGGAATATTTCATGGGCCGACAAGCATGCGATCCATGTTGATAAGGCAGAGACGTATGAGCAAAATATATACATAGAAGCCCGACCGTTTGACCATAATGAGCTTCCAGCTTATCGCAAATGGTATCAGATGAACGGCATGACATCTGTTTATATTTTTGAGCATCATGTGGAGGGGCTTGATCGTGGAGGTAGGATCTCCAGAGACGAGCATGGCAAGAAAGGATACATTCCTAGCGGACCGCCGATTGTCCGACTGGTAATTTCTAACTCTTATTTGTAATATTGTAATTTTGTGTTAAATGTCATATCTTATACTCTCGTTATGTGTCCAAGTCCTTGCGTGGGATAGGAGAGTTGGCGCACGGCGTGAAACAATTCTTCACCAAAGGGTGGCGTAGGCCGGGCAAGGATAACATGAGAAGAGGATGGGGTATTTGCTGTGATTGTGATGTCGAAGACCGTGCGTGCCCTGATGGATCAGGCTGGAGTTCCAGAAAATTGGGAAGAGATCCCATCCAACGAGAGCACGGAAATTGGCGTTAATCCATACCCACCTCCTCCAGTATTCGAAGGACCAGATCCAATACAGTCTTGGCTATACGATGGATCTACATGGAGAAATTACATGGCTCAGGCAGGAGTAGGTTATGACGCAGACCCTGGACAGGTACTTGTTACATATGACTTGAAGTAAGTATGTTTACGACTTATAGACGAATATTTACAAAATTACACGAACCTTTTCAGATGTCACAAGAGGTGCAGGCGCAGCAGCAGGGTGTTAACACATCAGATTTTATTCAAAATCTGTTCGGTGGTGGACCGTATGCGTCGGCATATGACGCCGGACAGGTATGTTACATGTGTTTAACGTTATTTCAATGCTCGTCGCTTACTAATTGAAAGTAAATATGTTTATTTTTCAGGTGACCCAGGAGGATTTCGATGCGTGGCAATTTCAGCAGCAGACGTTGCAAGCCCAGCAAGCATCACGCGAGAAGTTCATCCGGCATCAGCGTGAAGTTTCGCCGACTCCCGGTAGGAATTGGAATTGCGGGGATGCAGGGGCATCGTCATCCCAACCACCACTGAATACGCAGACTCAGCCGGAGGTGACACAGCATGACGAATACAGACGTCCCACACAGCGAGTCCGGCGTGAGGCATACGAATTACGGCATGATGTCCGCTCTCCAGACCGCTTCTCGCATTCGCAGTATCCTGGACATTGACCTATCTTCGGAGTCTATCTATCTTTTATTATGTTTGTGGACTTTTATTATGTATGTATTGTTAATCTGTTTTCGCTTTTATTATGTTTTTATTTCTATTACGTATGTTTTATTCTGCACATTCAACGTATCAAGTATGCTTCCAAAAAACACTCAAAACATAAAAACAAATTACATATGAAAACTTCAATATAATACAATGCATAAAAACACTCAAAACACTCAAAACATAAAAACAAATTATATATGAAAACTTCAATATAATACAATAAACATAAACTAGAAAATGACTAACGCCTGCTAGTTGAGCGCCTGCTTGTAGATCTTCTAGAAGACGATGAACCAGCTTCCGCTTGTCGTGCTGCTTCTTCTACAGAACAAATAAAATATGAAATATGATGTAGTTCCAAAAATAAATTAAAAAATATATGTGTTTTGAATTATACCTGTGGCATTCCGATCAATGGTCTCACGATGAGCCTGATGTTCGAGTCTCCGACCTTCCATTCGGTCCATTTCCATAACAATGCGATTGTGTCTTCTCCTCCCTTTCTTAATCAGTTTACGGTTTGGTTTGATCGTCGGACCTTCGTATATAGGCCACTCACATTGGTTGCCTTTCGGACCGAATTCTGCACCCCATGTCTGTACCAACATTGACACACTATAAAGAGGATTGATATATAAATTTTCGTCATATCTCATTTCTCGGACCACCGCCATGAAATGAGAACATGGTATGCCGGTTAATTGAGGCTTTTGACATGCACATTCAACCTTATTGTTATCCTTAACAACAACTTTATACCGTCTGGGCAACGAATTTGAAAGTCCTCAAACATCTCATGTAACCTCCTAGGTTTCTTCTTGTTCACTCCAATTTTGAACCGATCACTGACCTCTCTCTTCCGCCCCACATGCTTGTAGAGGTTCTCGGCAACATGATGAGCACAGTATCGATGCACACATAGATCGCTATCCTCATACCATCCGAGATGTGGATCCTGGAACACTGATTTTATTGCCAAATGTCTATCCGATATGACACAAAAGAATCGACCATCTCCAATGACTTCTAACCGCAACCATCTCATAAAAAATCCCCAAGTATCTGAGTGTTCTTTTTCCACGATCGCGAAAGCCAACGGAAGCAACTGGTTTTCAGCATCATACCCACATGCAACCAGCAGCCGTCCCTGGTACCGTCCCGACATGAAACATGCATCAATACTAATCACTGGTCTGATAAAAGGTATTGCCGCAATACACGGCCCGTACGCCCAAGCCGCGTACAGGAATTGTCTATCATTTGAATTCTCAATCGGTGTCGAGATCACACAATACTTGGTTCCGGGAGTGCCTCTCTTTATAGCTTCCAAAAGCGGAATGAGCAGGTTGTACGAGTTCTCCCAACTCTCATAAATGTTTGCAATTGCGAGCTCACGGCCTCGCCATAATTTGTTGTACTTGGGCGTCACATTTTTGTACGTTGCCTTCACGACATCTCGGATATGATTTATACTCGCGCACACATCCCTTCTCACTGTGCCATCAATAGCGCGTGCAACCATCTCTGCCGTGAGCTGGTCATGATCTTCACGTGTTGCCGGTACTCTGCATCCATGAGGAATTTTTTGTTTGTAAATAATCCAAGATTCTGACATACCCTGAGGTTTCGCATGTTCGCACACAGAAGTGTACTCCTAAGTTTCAGTACAGCAAGCTGTACCTTTTAAAACTCGAGTCTACCTCTGGTTAAGACTGCAAGTGCACAGTCCTACCGTTGGTATAGTCGGGTATCGTATCCACAGGGACGGTAAGAAAATAACCGGACTCTACTTAAAATCACTAGAATTCTAGAAGTGAGAAAATGTTGGTTTGGTTTTGTTCTAACAATTCTACTGATCAATAACAATATTAAAGACAATAAAAGAAGATTAAAAGAAGAGTAAAATTTGTTTTCAAATTATAAAAAGGGTTTCCAGGGTTTCAGACTTCGTTTCTGTCTGGCCCCAGGGTATACGGCCCGTATAGAATCCAATATGGTCCGTATAGACCCCCGAGTGAATACTGCAGCTACTGTTTCTGTGTTGGTGCTTTTGTCTAGGGTTTCCATCGACCAGATCTAAGTTCCTCACCTCAGCTGTCGCAATTTTGGCTTAGAACCCGATTTACCGGACTCAACAACTCCCCTCTTAGATGCGTTAACCCTCAACTTTCGTAATTTTGGACTAAGTTATCTAAGTCACTTGTTGGTTTACTAAAGGTATCCAAGGACTTTCGCCTCGAGGAAAGTTTCCCTTTCAGTACTCCTTGATCCTAAGACCTACCTCATATACTTGGTTCAGTTGGGTTGAATATCATAGACTTGGCTCCTAACAATTAAACGTGCGCATTCATCTAACGGGATGACTAATCAAACTCAAGCAAGCAAAAACCAAGCAATTAAAATACTACACAACAAGATAAAAACTAAGCATTCAACACAAATTCAAGTAGCATACAAGTAAAACCAAACGTCAACTACATCTTAATCCTAGAAACTGAAGAATATAAACTAACATAGTCAAAGAGAAAACAAAACAAATAGAAACAAGAAAGAAATAATAAAACTCCAAGAAAACCAAGCTCCAAGCAGAGCCTCTTCTTTCCAAGCCCTCGAAACAAAGTGGAGAAGAATGGTGGTATCCTAGAGATGGCCTCCCCAAAGGGGAGATGCCCCTCAAATGGAAGATGTTTTTTTTCCTTCTGCCTCCCTCTCATTTATAGCTATTTTGTGACTTGGGGAGCAAGCAATCACGGATGGAAAGTGAATCAATTAAGATCTCTTGAGATATGACAATAATTTTCTGCTGATTCTTTCCTAAAAAGGTTCCTGCGACTTGCACATTACAAATTCTGATTTATAACCTTCCTAAAATTGTAGATCTCGTTTTCCTCTTTCCAGCAAGCTTTTATTTGCCTAAAACGGAGTTCGTATGACCAAGATATGGCCAAAATACGAAAAGATGTCGAAAGCTGGAATTTCTATATTCGGCCAAGGGTGCTCTGTCTGTTTTCTGTACGGTCCGTGTGGAGTCTGTACGGTCCGTGTGCTGCCTCTATTTCAGCTGTGAACCAAACTTCAAATGGGCATAACTCATTATCCGTAACTCCGTTTTCAGTGTTCTACCACTTTTCGGAAAGCTTGCGAGAAGATCTATAATTTGCTCCATTTCCTGAAATTTAAATAGACTTGGGCAGTAACTTGATTCTTGGTATAATTCTAAACTAAATTAAACTAAACTAAACTAAATTAACCTAAATGCATAGAAATTGGTGAAGTTAACATAGGCAAAAGTACACATAATTTATGCTCATCATCGCACATAACTTGAACTTGCACAATTTATCTTTGCATATCCATGCCATACGCCTAGGTTCGCTTCTTTTAGTCCTAAACTCGAAATTTTTTTGGATATGAAACTCCTGAACTGCTATTCTTAGAGCCTCTCTCGACTCATACACTTGGCCTTCAGCTATTGGGTTATCGACAATTCTTGTTGTACGGTTGAAAAAATCAACATCTGCTTCCTGAAAACTCGAAGTATCGTTGAAAATGTCTACCGGATGTGTCATATTTTCTCGGCCAGTAAACGGGTATTGTGCTTGGCGGGACTGTGACACAGAATGTCTACCGGACTGTGACACAGAATGTCTACCGGACTGTAACACAGAATGTAATTGTGGCTGTCTAGTCGGTGAAAGGTTTTCGTCGGACCCCGCTGACTCATTTGAGATCATCTCATCCCCGCTTTCCAAACTGTCATCATTAATTGCATCGATAGGTAAACGGGAATAATTAGGTACCTCTACTGGCCTATGGGTCTGAACAGTCCTAGGTTCAGGGTTGCGACTCGTACTTGGCCGGGATCTCGATTCAGGGATCTGTCTGTTTACAGGGGCTTGACTATTCAGATTTAACTGAGAATTAAAACCGGAATGATTCGGTTCCAATTCTACATACAGCTCAAGAACCGGTACCCTTTGGGGGAATGACGCAACAATTCCTAAAATCATTTCGAACGATGCCTGGTTTGTTATCGGTACCAATTGGTAGTCCCGCTGACCATCAGTAGACATATTAAATCTGGCTTTGATTTCCATATTTGCTTCACTAGCAGTAAACCCAACCAGTTTATAAATTTCATTTTGGAGATAATCGAAGTTATGATTAATAGTTACCGGGAATGAGTATTTGGGTCGAGTACTGTAGAAGACTCCTTCGTCATTGTACTGAATGTTTCCTCCAACAAAAACTTTCACACAGATCATATTTGATTTTTGTTTGATCTGGATAACAAACATTTAAAAAAATTAACGTTACAAAATTAATTAGAATTAAAATTAACTAACAATGTACAAACAAAAAATAAAATAACTTACATCAAAATTGAACGATAAAAATGAAATTAATTATATTTAATTAATTACAAATTAATTAAAATAATTATTCAAAATGAATAAAAATAATTAATTAAATATTAATCTAAGTTAATTAATATAACTAATTTCAATTAATAAAATTTACCTATCTCAGATCAGCAAGAAGGGAGACGGGGAGAGGGAGAGCAAGAGCAAGAAGCTGCGGGGTTATATAGCCATCCAGAACCGGCAATTGGGCTGCCGGTCCTGGGTTTTGCAAATAGGGTGCCGGTTCTGGGTTTTGCAAATAGGGTGCTGGTTCTGGGTGTTTGAAACCGGCAATCCAACTGCCGGTTAGTTACTCTGAAACCGGCAATCCAGTTGCCGGTATGGATAGATTTAGAATTCGAAAAAATTTTTGTATAGATCGTTAAATATAAATCGATTTTTGTATATTTATAAAAATCTCCCGTCTCTCTCCCTCATTTTCATCCATCTTACACATTTCTTCCCATACGTCAATTAGTTCAGGACTTTTTGTAAACTAATCTACAACACTCATTCGAATTATTTTAATTTTTGGTCCAAATTGAGAGAAACGAAGAAACAAAATAATGACATAATATTGATAAAATTAGTTTGGTCTCGCAAAGTGCGTCCTTACCTGCATTAATAAAATTATATTTTTTTTGAAAATGCTAATAGAAGCTATCAGAAATTACAACAGTCAAGATACAACAATAAAAAAAGCTAAAAGTTACTACAGAACTACATAAACACCACATCCAAAACACACATCAACAAAACTTGAACCAGAGCAGGACTTCACTTCTTGCATGATATGCAATCCACCTTGGCTCTGTTTCCACATCATCAAAAATCTTCTTGTTTCTAGCCCTCCATAGGAACCAACATACAGCAATGAAATAATTAGAAGCCCATTTTTTCTTCGATAATCTTCCTTAATTTGCAAGCTTGCCAAGATTGTTCCATCATATCCTGCACATTTGTTCCCACCTGTGAGATGGTTACCCCAAGCAAAGAATTCATCCCGTTCCAACATCTTCTATGGTCTTACTGCAATTGAAGAAGGCATGTAGTGCTGTCTCCAAAGTGGGTTGTTGGCATATCTCGCATCTCAGGTTGCATTGAATCCCTCTGTGCAACATTACATTGTGTAAAATCGAACAAAAGCTTTGTTTTTAAATTATACCCAACATTTGCTGTATTTGTTTTTAAAATCAAACAAAAATCGGTTTTTCCTTCTATGGCGTGGCAAACACGTGACGTGACGTGGCAAACACGTTGTGATTTGGTCACATTAGGTGACTATATTTTTTCACGTAACATGACATGATGTGACTAAAATTGTAGCAGACAGTCACATCATGTGTGGTATCATGACTACATGTGATGTGACTATTTGTAATTTGTAATTTTTTTATTACATTTGTGTTTTTATTTTATGCATAATCTTATGAAGAGAGACCGGGAGATCTGTGGTTTAACATCAAAACCAATTTAGGAGTCAATTTGTCTCCATAAAGGAAAGGAGAAATCGTAAGGCGTTGGGAAGGAGGAGATAGGAGTAGGTCCGATGGGCATCGGACCTACTTTTAGGTTCAATTAGCTCTAACACTGTACGATTAGCATTAAAATTAGTGTGCACGGAAATTGAAATATACCTGCACGTATTTTAATATGCTTAACACGGATCTTGATGCAATCGAATGGTCATTTCACCCATAGAACCAAAGTAGTTCCGGTGGGCATCAGACCTACTCTGAATTCGGGAAGGAGATGGGCGATCGAGGGAAAAGTGAGCAAACACGTGGGAAGACGCGTCGATGAGATAAAAATGAGACTTCAATGTTGCAAATTCCATGTGGCTTTGCATGTGGCAAGTTAGTTTATAATTAATTTTAGACTTATACACGCATAAATACATAAAAAGTATGCATAAAATCTCATATTGAGATCAATGGGTCAGATTTGATGAATTTTCTAGATGGAAGGTTGAGATCATCTCTGGACAGATACACCATTCAACTCCCTTTAATTCAACGTGCTATTATAGGAGCTTTGATATGATATAATATATGACCACATACAATTAAGTAAGAAAAAAAAAATGTCAGAAACAGACTATTACATAATACATAATTACATAAATATGTGACACGGGATTTTAAATTTCAAATTCCAAATGTGAGGTGCATGCCTGGTTCGTTCAACTGTTTAAAATAACAGTATATTTATACAATTTCTTACATCTTCACATAAAGTTGTATCCTCACATTCTTGTAGGACCCCTCACATTTTTTATTTTTTTAAACTAAATGTATCAAAATCTAATGAATCACATTATGTCACGTAGGCCTGCTAATGAGCGGGCTTCGGTCCATAATCGGCCCGTATCAAAATTTAAATGTCTAATGTTATGTCTATGATTGACTCGAACTTGAAGAAATTTTGACCATGTTCAGTTCGTCCAACTTGGATCGTTACAAAATTTAGTTCAAACTAACTTTGTTCGAACAATAATACATGAATAACTAACTAGCTGTCCATGAGTTGTCCACTGGACAACCAACGGGCTGTCAAGTCCAAGTTAAAAGACAACAAGTTAAAATACATCTAGACTCCCAGTGGTTTGTGTTTCTTGTACCAATCTAGCACAGTACCAGAAATAAACTCCTCTCCCTCCAACAAATTAGCAAGAAATTTACACAGTTTAATTGTGATATATCTGTGTTATAGTTGTCATACGTCCTATGTGTAAAAGTGTATAAGTCATTAATTATTTATCCGCAACACAGAAAGTTACACAGTTATATTCACGTACCACAGCCCTTTAATCCATTGTGACCTTTGCGTAGTTTAGCACTGAGAGCGGTGGCAGTGGGTGAGATTGACTGAGTTGCTCAAACAGGCTTGTCCAGTACTCCAGTGGACAACTCGATGGACAAAAGTAGTGATGGACAAGATCGAATGAGCTGTTCAATGAACCGTTTAATCATCGTTAATTCATACCCGGTTTGGATATAACAATTCATTTGAACATGGACCGAACTTAGGATCCTGTTCAGCTTACAACTCGTCCAACATTAATTTGTTTATTTCTCGGTCCGTTTGTCCACGAGCTGTTCTGTCCATTTAGCAGTCCTAATTATATGTGTCTATAAGTGACTTAATTAATGTGTCCGTGTGACCGTATGTGGCCACGTGATGTGTCATTTTGGTCAAATGTGATTACGTCACGTGACACGTAAGTCACGTCACGTAACTAACACGCGTGACGTGACTTATTTCCTTTTATATTTCATTTAGTCATTTATGAAAAAATCGAATAATTAATTTGGTTCATTTAAAAATGTATGCAGGTGTTTATTTTGGCCAAAAAAATCTTTAATTATGTCTAAAGGAATTGAATTATTGATTCGGTTCATTTTATGGAATCGAATAATTAAATCTTGTTATCCATTTCCCTGTATTTATTTTTACAGAATTTCTAAAAATAAAAAATTATGTCTGATTTTAATCTGACAAAGTCAAAATAAGAAAATGATACATAACAAGATGATTATAATTGCAAAATCTAAACAATCCAACAAACAGAGATCCATCACTGGTCATGAATCGTGATCATTACAAGCATGAAAACATTTTTGTCTCTTTTTTTTATTTCATTTCTGAATTAAGACCTTAAAACATAGCTCCTGGATTAGAAATAAAAAAGAAAGGAAAGAAAATAAAAAGAATATTAAATTTCTTACCCTTCAAATTAGACTAGAATAAATTAAAAAAAATGAATATAAGAATTCTCCTCGTTTACTTTCTTTTATCTTAACTTTCTAATATTTTAAGTGAAAAACAAGACAATTATCTTTCCCTTTTTTACTCTCTTCCTCCCTCCTTTTCACTCATCTTACACACATTTCTTTCTATACGATCATTCAGTTCATGATTTTTTGGAAAATTTTATCTGTACCTCTTAAAATATTTAATAACTATTTTTTTTTCTTTCCAAGTCCTTGCTGATTAATATTTCTCAAGTTAACATTAAACTTGACCATGAAATATATTCTTGATTAATTATTTAGCTATTGTTATGTATAAAATTAATCATTCTGTGAATTAATTTACCAGTATCATTCTTCAAGAATTATTTTTAAATTTTGGTACAAAAGGAAGAAACAAAAATAATGACATAATATTGATAAAAAAAAAAAGTGCCTGTACTTGCTTTTCAAAACCATTGTGGCTTTTTCCTCTTTTAATTATTTTGTCATATTAACTATAGTACTGTTTACATCACTAACTATGAAGATTTCATAACCTTTTTAACCTCACAAATATATATATTGCCTATACCCTCCCTGTCAAAATGAACTGCTTGCTACCAACTTTTCCTTTATACTATTTACATTTAAAAATGACAAATATTAAAGAGCTTTTACCCTCTATTTCTTTTCAAAAGTACACAAAACTATAACTGCTGTTCTTCACCTATTTTTATGGTTTTTGCTGCTTGATTAGAAATATTCTTTGTGGAAATGAAATCGTGTCGTTGTCTTGTGGCTCATTTCATGTGACAATTTTCTCAATTCTTTGGCTAGTGTCGGTACTCCGCAATAAAATACCCCTGCATCCACAAAATTTACTTGAATGAGTTCATAATTCTTTCTAAATATATAAATACTGTATTTTTAATGTAGTAATGCAAATACCATAATAGTAATAACATGCAGAATATTAATAAATTTTAGAGCTATTATATAGGATGAATTTAAGGCATGAAATACTAAATTTGAAATATTTAAATTATATATATGTTTTTTCTATAAAGATCAGCAACATTATACCTAACTGAGCTAAAGATTAAAACAAATAATACGAACATTAATAAATTTGGGGAAAAATATACAACCTACGGTGGCATTGGGATGCTTCGATGCTAGTCTGGTAAAGACTTCTTTCCAGTTCGGTCTCGCAAAGTGCGTCCTTACCTGTATAGGTGAAAATATTTCTTCAATTATTTGTGCAAAATCGCCAAATTAGTGAGTGTCCCATTGATGAATAATTAAGCCCACCCAAGCTTTGTTTTTAAATTATACCCAATATTTGCTGTATGTGCAATCCTATTGAATTACTAGTACAGGCATATATGGTTGGATCCAGAAAAGAAGACCCTAAAATATTGGAAAATGGTGCAATAATATTGGCCAATCATGAAATTTATATAATGCAAGTTTATATAAAATTTGAAAGTTAGACAAGCAAGTATTCTTGCATAATTCGTTATCCTAATTTTGGAGGCAACACAAGAAAACTAGATACATACTCTGGTGCCAGAGACAATGTCGACACCATTTTTGGCATGGTTGAGAGCTTGAACCATTGTCAAGAGCGTTGTTCTTGCATCCCGCTCCTCGTACACGCTTGTCAAGTAATTATGCAACTCAATTACTCCCTGTACAAAACCATTTACACTTTCATATATCAGCATTTAAATTTTAGACATCACAGAATATTTCCAAAATTGGTGCAAGGAATGAGTCGTAATTCTGTCAAATTAGGTCAAGAAGACAATAAGGCTAATTGAAATAAAGGAAATAGTACCTTTTTGTCCATTTCGGCAACCTCATTCATAACTCCTTTGAACCACTCAAATGAGCCAGGTTCCCGGGTGACCCAGTAGAAATGTGCACAGCTTGTTCTATATATGCGCTTCTTGCTACTTGAAGTTGACAGACTACTGTTCACACTATCCTCTGACCTACTTGTTTCCATTGCCAAATCCTTTTGTGTAAAAAAAAAACAAAAAAGAAAGAAATTATGTCCAAGTTTTAGTGGTTCCTTCTCATTTGTGGTGTATTTCTACAAAATCTTACAATTTGAATTCATTATCTTATGTAACTGTAAACAGAGAGAAAAGGAGAGAGAGAGAGAGATTTGAATTGAGATAAAATTAGTAACTATTTTCTTCTATCCATTGTGCAATTCATGTTAAATGAGGTTGAATTGGGATAAAATTAGGCTTAATTCACACATGCTAGCTAGGGTAGTATTTTAAGTTGATGCTGCATTGGCTCAAGTGAGGTTAATCAAGGCAATATTGGTTACATCTACCTAAAATGCAGAACCTAATTAATTTGGTTGACGTTGATTGGTTTCTTGAGGTACAATGATACACTGATCCTGTACCTTCGGTATTAGGACTAGTACAGTTTAATGCCTTTCAAAATGGTTGTACCTGCCAAAATTGCAATGGTTGATTTCAGACAAGGGTAACTAATAGGCAAGTACTGGTACATACTATTACCAGCAATGATTATCGGCACTTATGTACGCTGACAAAAAAATGCAAAAAGAAAATACAATGCATATATATTACAACTACACAACTACATTGACTAACACGCCTTGTCTGAAATCAAAATAATAAAGAGCTCGAAGGGTTGAGAGTTAAAAATGTTACCATCAATTCATCGGCTATTTTAATATTGTTTAGAAGGTCTCTGAGGATGCTAATGAAAGGCGTCGCACCAATGCCAAGACCAACAAGTAGTAGCACATCATAGTTCCTAAAATCTTGTGCTGGCGCACCGTATGGACCATCTACAAGCAATCTTGGCAAACTGCATGCATAAATAAAAATGAATAAATGATTTAAGATGAAGAGAGGGCTAATTGGTTAAAGTTAATTATTTTCTGATTTCAAAATTAACAAGAATCGTGATGAAATAAGTACAATACCAGCAAAAACACTATATATACCGAAGAAAGGTACATTTGTTTAGTAAAAGAAAGATTGTTTTTTTTTTTAGTAAAATAAAGATTATTGACTACTGATCCCTTAATTTTAATGAATTAATATTAAAATTAACTTATTTTGGATCGGTATACCTGGAAGCAAAATGTTTTGGTAAACAGACAGAATTTTATTGGTCAAAAGCATCAACAACAAATGTGCATTGTATAAAAATAGAAACCTGATTAAACAGCATTTACAAGGGATTTCTAACCTTCTTTGTTCTACTGCCCCAAATTCATTGAATGAGGCACGTCCAATAGAACAAGGAGAGAAGTAGTTCTCTATAAAAATGCGTTTGAGCTCGTGTGTCCAGTCTCCATTGGTTCTTATGTGAACACTTATATAATCGTCTCCCGGTGCTGAGGTAATGGAGAAAGGGTGCCTATAAGAACAACAGACATAATTAGTTCCCAAGTCATGTAATATAATATTCATAGTTCACACCCACGTATTATATTATATTAGTGGATTATTTCAGTGTCATCTTTTGTCTTAACATAAAATTTTGAAGGATTAATTTTTAAGTAATCTTTTCTTTTCTTTTTTTAGTACAAAACAAGCTTTTGCCAAAAAACAAATCGAAGTTTTCAATCCGATTTAGATGATTCCTACCGATTCCACAGTAAGTTACTGATTCCGGTTTCCGATTTTCAAAAGGCATGAATTTCAATCACTGGATTACTATTGTGGTCTGTTTTAATTTTCACTTGAACTCGTAACATAAGTTGCGCAATTGTTGTAACTAAACCAATATTTGGGTATTATTTGCCAAATAACATAATTTGCATTAGCCCTAATATTCATATATTACATAATGTAGGAGGAAAGAGATGAGAAATCAAACCATTCAAATGGAGAGATGGTGGGGCACTGAAGGAATATGTACTGTCCACTCCGGTACCGAAATCCATATGGTTTTGACATTGTTATAGTTAGCACGCTACCAGGAAGCAAAGACACCTTTATCATCCCAGTGTAAGAAATGGACAATTAGTTTATATTGATTACTAAAAGAATATATTCATAATCAAATTATTGGCAGATCAGTAGAAATACATTATTTATTTGAAATAATAATCCACCGGGAAAATTAGTTTAAAATTGTATTACCTTTAAAATCTTAACTGCGTATGCCTTGGAGCGGAGGGCTCGTAATGTGCGTTCACCGACATATATTAGCAATGGGATTGAGATGTACATCCATGTCTGCAACAGAAAAAAAAAAAACATGCACGACTGTTTAAAAATCAATAAAATTAAGGGTTTCTGAAAAAATTGAAGGGTGATTTGCGTGTTTTATGAATAAGACCACTCTTGTTCTAGCCTAGCTAAGATCGATGCAATTTCATGGGGTTTAATTAAAACCCAAATCCATGTTAATCAGCCAAACCATAACTATTAATTAAGCACTAAAATTCTCCTAAAGTTTCATAACTAATTTTAATTTTTTAATTTGATTTCCTTTCATTTTCTCTAAGTGGTCCACATTGGTTGTGTCATTTTCATCAGCATTATAGCCAAATATAACCCAACCAAAAGTTTTGCAATTGCATAATTTTGCCTCAGAACAGACAAGACAAGGGTACATCATTTAGAAAACTAATCTGATCAGAGAGGTGAGGAGGAGGATGAACTTTCCCTGTTTGATCCTTGATTTTTTTTTTTTTTTTTTTTTGCTTTTAGCTGATGTCTTTCACTGATTTAACTTCTTTCACAAGCAACAAATATCATGATATCACCCCCCCCAAACCCTCATTCCACTTGATTCCTATCCACTCAGTCTCTGTTTAGTTTTTTGCAAATTGCACCCTGTACTTTGCTAATATCAGAAAACTGCACCTAGTCGTTTTTTTCTTGTGTTATATCATAAAATTGCAAGAATAAATATCTCTGTTTAGTACAATTCCTGACAAGTACTGGATTTGGACATGAAAGAGACTTAATGCAACCTAATTAAACCCACTCAAATGGACCCAACCACTTTAATCTGACCCATGTCACTAAAATGATTCAACTCAAAAATGTACAATGCATTATATGTTTGATTGGATACAGTTTCTTTTGTCAATATATGGTCCCAACTTGCTACTTAATCATATATCACACCTAATTACTCAATTAGTCAAGGTGTGTCTAATTTGTATATCACTTTTTCAACACTAATAGACCCCTGATTTCACCATACCAGTGGAATCTTAGCCAATTCCAAATTAATGATAGCTGCTCAAAGTTATAATATATGATATTAATTAGAGTAGTTACTGCTTCTAATCCTAACCATTAAGTTATGAACTGGAAAGGGTATAAAGGTCACAGAGAAACCTGGCCCCACAATAAGAAATTGTCTTTACTTAATGGAGAATCAGTGGGGCTCACATTTATCTGTCCACACAATGATTTATGCTTAGACAAGGGCCCACTTGCCAGACTAGGGGGCTGAATTTTAGTCACTATCTAGTTCTTCTATGACCTTGACCCATGTAAAATTCATGCACAAATTAAAGTACCATTTGCCTGGTACTTGTAATATTAAATCTAGATGAAGAGAAAATTATTTTTTCTGTATAAACTGTAATTATGTATAATATGTATTACTGTACTAATACTAAATTAAAATTTTCAAAAGAACCAAGGAATATAGTGTGGAGATCAACCTTTAGATTGCATTAAATATATTACAAAAGGTGAATTTAAGTTTGAACAGTAGGCCAAAATAACTCAACCCAACAAAACATGTGAGAAGAGACAACCAAACCTCTTTCTAGGTGTGGGGCTTTTTCGTAAAAATTTTAATATACTAAAGATTATCTAGGTTTGGTAAGCAAATCACCAAATGTGATTATATAAGCTAACTAAACATTAGGTATGGTTATTGGTTACAATGCCTATGTTCAAATTTCAAATGAAGACCCTTTTGAATTACATGATACAAACTACAGATTGCTCAAATTTTTCTGTTGATATATAGTGATACCTACAGAAATTTGAATTTCTCTTCTCTATATTTTTTGGAAAAAAAAAATCAAGATAGAATTTTTAATGTATCAAACTTGTAATCATATAATTAAACTTGTAACACTGTTCCAGATGAAGAATAAAAGACATTTTTTTGGACTACAATTTGAGATCTTGAAAGCAAACTTGTGCAAATTGCTGGTTTTTAGGCACAAATGAAGAGTTGATTAACAACAACAAAAAAATGTGAAAACAATGAAAAGAAAAAATTGCAAATTGGTGAGACCCTTATTAATTAGTACTTGCTTTTATTATAATAAGTTTGAAACTAAGAAAAAGTCTTAACCACATGCACCAAACTAAGAAGCAATTAAAGGTTCCAAGAAGGAATAAACTATTCAGTCATGTGATGGGGTCAAAGCTTATTCTAGCTTGGAATTAATTGCTGTCTTGACAGCGCACAATATAAGAAAAAAAGGAATAAAATTTTGAATGTTAGTCTCCAAAATCAATGGTCTAGAATAAGTTATTTATTGAAAGCACTGTCTCTTTCATTGGATTCTTCAAAACCATAAAAATATAATAATTTTGGGACCAGAACATGATTATCTTCAAATTAACTGGCACATTCATATTTGTTGATTTTTTTTTTTTCTATGGTAGATCAACTGTCACTAAATAAAGTATATTTTTTTTTCCCTAAATGTTTCTTGCAAAAAAGTCCAAGATTTAAGGCATTTACAATTTGGTCCACATATTCTTAGGTAACTTGTAAGAAAATTCAATGAACAAAAAAGTTAGGTGAGTTACCTTGGAATCATGTCTAAATTAGTAATTCTATGCCAAGAAACAAAAATTGATTGGAAAAACTAATCAAATAAACTTGTTGGAAACAAAATAGAAGTCATGCATGGAATAAATGTAATGGTGTCAGTGTCGGTGACTGATTCGGTGCTTGAAAAGTGACAAAATTTAGGTCAAAAGTAAATACCATCCAAATTTCCTCATAGTCTACACGTTTGTTTTAGTCAAATATCTTGTCCATTTTTATCCTTATAATTGTGACTTCAATTGAATGTTGACCTTTTGGTACAAAGTTTGTGACTTTTCTTTATTTGTGAAAATGTCGTTGATACATCTGTCTATTGTCCAACCAATTTGACAACGAAATGTTTTTTTTTTTTTTTTTCAAATTGGTATCAAATTAAATCGAGTTTTTCAGGAAATAATATTTATCTGATTTGATACTCATCAAGGTACTATACATAATCCAGGCATAATATGAAAACATAATTCTTTGAAAGATGAATTTCATAGAGATAATATATATGCTTATATAAAATTAGAAAAAAAATGTTCTCCTATCAAAATTTAGAATCAACCATAAAGGCCTATTAGAGTCATATGTGTCTAGAAATATAGGTACGTACTCTTTATAACCTTCTACAAACTCTCTTTTGTTCAAGTACCAATCTCACTATTACTGATTTGTACACAAAGAATAAAGACATCCTTCAATTATGGTTGTCGTCATATAATGATATAAACATATAAACTCAATATAACACATACGAAAAAAAAAAAAACAAAGGACATCCTTCAATTATGGTTGTCGCCATATAAACATATAATATAACACATACGAAAAACAACAAAGAACATCCTTCAATTATGGTTGTCGCCATATCAACCCAATATAACACATACAAAAAAACAAACAAACAAGGAATCTATAATTTGTGATATATTATGTCTTATATTCTCATAAGAATTCAACATATATATTTTCCATAATGGATGGATAGAAGATTTGAATTATGGCATTGTATAATTATGTTTATTATTCCTTTAATCTCACCGATCACCTTTTAGATGACAAGTTTACATACTTAATTACATTGTAAGATTTTAATAAATAATTCTTCCGATCAATAAAAAGTTACGAAATTTTGATATAAGACTGGCATATGTATTTTTTAAATTCATAATTTTATATGATTCTATTGGAAATTCTAGCAAAACAAAAGATGATAAGATATTAGACAACTAACTTGTATGTTTTTCAACTTGTAAATACAAAAATTTCAGTTCGAAGGGACTCCTTGCAAAAATCAATTAATGGTTGAAAGTTTGAAACCAAAACAAATTTTGTTATTTTATTTGACGTCTAAATTTTGAGGTATAGTTCATTTTTTTTCTGAGAAAGAAATATTTATCCCTTACTCATATCAATATTTGAAGGAAAAATAAATATATTTTCCGAAGCCCTAAGCAAATGCACTAGTATAGAAGGACCATTTTGTAAAATAGGGAAAAGGAGTGCCGTGGTGGAAAGAAGAGAGCATATTATTTTTATTTGTGGTTGTTTGTTTAGTTTTAATTTTATTTATATTGGGAGTTGATTGAGACGCTCCTTTCACGCATCAATCTTCTTCACATTACTATATATATATTAATTCACCTATGTTTAATTATGTGAGAACTAGTTAGTCGCTCCATCTTTATCTCATATTTAGTTAAAAGTACTATTGGTAGCATATCTTTTTATTTCTCTCTCTTTCCATTTGCATAGCTGTCACCATGCATAACATAACATAACATACTTCGTTGACCCCTCACTGTTACAGTATAATTACCCCCACAAACCAAAGTTACCAAACCCTAGCTAGGTACTTTTCATAAATCATGTTTACCCATATAAATTTTGATATATTTTTTAATCTACTATGGATATATCATATATATACATATGATGGAAATATCTACATTTTCTGATCAACCTTATAAACAGGGCCGATCCTGAAGTTTTTGGGGTCCGGGGCGGGAGAAAAACTTGGGTCCTTTATATATACAATCTTTTTATGAGATCAGTTAATACGCTTCTATAAGTACTTCAACACTATATGTTTATAAGTCTTTTTTGTATTTTAAAAGTTCAAACAATAGATTTGAACCGTTCAATATTATATCTATATTAAAACGTACTTGGAGACTATATTTTACAATTTTTGAAATTTTTTTACTATTTTTTAAGATAGATAGAAAATCCATTAATTCAGAATATTCTAGACCATAAAAAAAAATGATTTTCTGCCTATCTTAAAAAATAGTAAAAAAAAAAAAAAATGGGATAAGGTTTGGTCCAAATGGCTTTGGACCCGACACCGTCCAAAACCTCTAAAAATCGTACGATTAAAGTCCGAACAGTCGATACGAACCGCTCAACATGATTTTCATATTAAAATGTGCTTAGAGACCATAAAATCACTGTTTTTGGACCGTTCAAAAACAGTGTTGTTGTACGTATATAAAAAAAATAGTAAACAATTTCCAGAAAATATAAAATTTGGTCTCTGAGCACATTTTAATATGGAAATCATGTTGAGCGATTCGGATCGACTGTTCGGACTTTAATTGTACAATTTTTAGAGGCTTTGGACGGTGTCCAGTCCAAAGCCAATTTGGACCAAATCTTATTCCTTAAAAAATATGTAAATTTGGTCTCCAAACAAGAACGACTTATAAGCATATGGTGTTCAAGTACTTATTGAAGTCTATTAGTCAATCTCATTTTTTATTGATATGTCAATAGATCATATCTATTTACATAAAAATTTGAACTCTTTATATATAAAAAATTTGAGCTTTAATATTTTATTTATTTTTAATATATACATAATTTTTTTATATATATACAAACTATTTTTTTTTAGGGGCCCCTTGAATTTTGAGGCCCGGGGCGGTCGCCCTAGCTGCCCAGCCCCAGAGCCACCTATGCTTATAAATATACTTGTGGATGTATTTCAAAAGCTGATTTTGATCATAAAAAATTATGAGCATATTTTAATCAAGGTACTAAAAGATAAGCGAGGTCATATATACACTATTATATATACTAGCCAAGTAGCCATGATGACATTTTCGTCATCTATCATTTAAAAAGTAAATGATCCCTATCTTATGTAATAGACTGATGTATACACAATTAAGCAAAGAAAAGTGATCCCAATTATTGATGAGCATTTTCACAATTAATTACTCACAGGGACCATTAATTTCGCAAAATATGTAAGTAATTAAGAAAACTGTACTCATATTAGGTAGGGTGAGAAATGAAAATTGCGTACCGTTCGTTGGTACCACTTGTGAACTAGAAACATGAAGTATCCATGAACGAGAAGCAAGGCATAAACAACCCCTAGGAGGTGGTGAGAGTACCAAAAGGCGTTGAAGCCGCTAAGCCGGTTCAATGGGAATGGTAGCTTCATACCATTTTTCCTAAACGGGTGTGTTGCCAAAGTGAATGATATAGTCATCAAAACCACCATAATAACTCCCGTTATACCTGTCAAAAATAATTAAATGAAATGAAATTATTTAGCAACAAATTAAATAACGGTCTATTTTTTAAAATTAAAAATGATATAAGTTGTATATATACACAATCTATCTAAATTAAGTATGTACAATTAATTAAGATTGAAGTAAATAATATTCTTGTAATTAAAAAAAAATGAATGAATTATATACCTTCAATGCCAACGAGGAGACTTGTGTAGGTTGGTTTGACGGGACCGAAATCTCTTTGGAGCCACTTATACTGATCGGGAGTGGAATTGATGAGACGGGGGAAATCACAGGCAAGATGGTTGCCGGCATGGAGTGTGATGCCGACCACAATGGCCGTTGCAATCATCTGAAAAGAAAAGGCAAAGAAAAATATATGGTACATCTGAAAAGAAAAGGCAAAGAAATATGGAATAGAGAATAGAAGAAAAAAGGAAAGGATGAGTCCGTAATATGAGATGTTTGAAGGGGGTATGAATGAAAAAAGGGGGTAAGGTAAATTAAATTAAATAAATAGAGTCACGGTCAATCTCGTAGCGACGGTGTGACGCACCACCCACCGGATCTGAACTCTGAAGGCGACGACGACGATGACGCCGCTGTCGCTCTTCGCCGATTGCCATCGAACCAACCCGACCGCACTAACTAAACTCAACTAAACTAAATTAAAATCCCCTTTCTACTACGGCAACGTACTCCAAAGTCAAACGTGTCGCCAGTCACTGCGTACGGTAATAATTAATAAAAATGAATGAAATGATCCGGGATACGGACGGACAGAAAGCAAATGAAAACAGAATCGGATTCCAAATTTCCAACTATCGAATCGAATGCGACAGCCTTGCAGCCACTTCCTCTTCGAATTCGAATTCTCCTTTCTGGGTCCCACCAATCATTGGACCACGTGTCATCGTATTTGGCCAAAATTGGGGCATGCCATTGCCAAGCCAAGTTAACAGCTGGCCCGCCACCGCAGTTTCACTGTATCTGAAACACTGTAGCATACTGTATTGTTCAAAGTGTCAAGCAAGTTATATCATATCATATGTGCCTTTACGTGAATATTGACAGTTACAGACGTGCACTGAAAACCTGAGCTAAAGTAGTCCTAAAGATTCATTCATTCTAATGGGAGCACCCACCAAACGCTCCCTCATTGGACCGCCTTATAAGTTATGGGACCGAGACTCCGAGAGATTAGATTTTGTGCGGCGACGAGATACGGAGATAGGACATAGCTTGTTAGTTATAGAAAATCCAAAGAAAAATTATCTGGCAAATTGTGATTCTCTGTGTCGACTTCTGCAATCCAACCCGGAATAAGTGTTCTAATCCCCAATTAATATTAATTTAACAGTCAGTCACTCCATCGGTACACAATATTTTACTCAAAGGTCGTTGCACATATTTAGCCACGTGGACAATTAAGAAAAAAGGCCCGGGCCACATGAATTCTAAAGTGACAGCTGAACAACCATGGCTTCCAGAACTAGGTCTTCTGTAGATGTCCGTCCTCTCCGTTTCCAAATTACTCGAACTGTCCATTTCTCTTCTCAAGTCGTGAAATGAAATCTCCCCATACATAATGAATAATTAACTTGACGTCTCCGGATATTAAATACTGGAGGGAATTACTAATATGAGTTCGTTACAAATTAAAAGGAAATTTAGAAATTTAATTTAATTTAATTTGGCGCGCGCGTACCTTGTGAAAGGTGATACTATCGTCGAAGGGAACAAAATAGCGGGCCCAGGTGGAGCGGAGCCAGGTTAGTGTGTTGCGGCACACAGGCAGGAGCACCAACGCCATGTTCAGCTTCAGTGTCTCCGCCGCACCCTTCGCCGTCGGCAGGCAATACCCCATCACCCGAAATGCCGCCATCCGTCGATACTGCATGAACTTCCAAACGAACAATGCCACCATCATTGCCATCCAAAGAAAAATGACCCAGGTGCGGCGCCAGTTCTCCTGTGCTGCGTACCGGACTTTGGAAAATGCACGTCGAATTGGAATGCCGCATCGGAATTTGAATCTTGGTATGATTTGGGAGTTGAAACCACCGTTCTCATTGGCGCATGTGCCGGTGCCATCTATGCCGCCAGTGTTGCCCAAATTTCGGCTCCAATTGGCGCCGCTCGCGGTGCTCAACGGCCGACTATAGTTCATGTATGTGTCTCTTTGGAGCAATAGTGCCTCTAACTGCCATAGCTGCATATATGTGTTAATTCAACAACAAAATGAGAAATGAGAAATTAAAGTTGCTACACATGCAATTGGTATAATTAAAATTTTATATTAATTTATGTATATATGCTAGGGAATGGTACCTCAATGTAGCCTAGATTCTCTGGATCAAGTTCTTCCATTATAAGGGAAGCATATTCCTCTGCTTGCTCCTTCAGTTTGGCCAACTTATTTGCCGACGCGCTAAGTACAATTAACTGTCATTTTCAAAACAAAAATTTACTCTGCTTAATTATATATATTCTCTCAAATTATTATGATTTCATGCCACTACAAGCTAGCTAGTAGGATTTAATTAATAAATTGTACAATCAAGCAATCACCCAGCCAAAAAAAAAAAAGGAATAAATATGTTATTTCTCAATTCAGACCGACAACTGTCCCCATACCACAATGCAGTTGATCGATCAATCGCTTGATTACGTAAAACATTAATTGATAAAAAATTTAAAAAGAAAAAAAAAATAATCAACTCCCATATAATACTAAAAAATGCCCTCACCTTTTACGAAATTGCAAATCACAAAAATTAAGTTGGTGAACAAATAATTAACTTTCAAAAAAATTAATAATTACAAAAATAAATGAATTAGTGTTAAGGGATCCTTATTTAAAGAAAGAGGAAGGACATGATCGATGCAACCAAATGCAGGGCTCTTTCATAAATTAAGGATAAGTCAAGTGTCCTAGTCAAATATTTCCATTACTTAATTAAATTCCCATAATTAACAAATGTTAATACTAACCTCTTGTACTTCCTCCCTTGTAATCCTCCCATCCACATTGGTATCTACCCTGCATTAAAATCACACCAGAAATTAACCACCAATTAAACTAATCCAATGTCAACGTACCTCCATCGATCAGTTTAATTGAGAAAAGAAAAAACAAGATTGAATTGAGACTTTCAGAGCATGCAGCTGTTCATCTGCTCATTCATACATGTCAAAGAAGATCTGAAGCCTGGCATCAAAGCTCTGATCTGAGATCTGAAGCCAGAAATCATACAACTCCTCCTTTGTTATCCTCTCTATATTTTGCCTCCGCCGCCGAGCCAAAGCGTCGAAAATCCCTACTGCGAAATCCTTCGAATCAATCATTCCTACAAATTAATTAACAACAAAAAAAAATTGAAAATTTTAACGCACAATTCAAAAACAGGGCAAAATGATCAGACAGACAGAGTATAGACTATAGAGGTAAAGAAAAAATTATAAACACCTATACATTCTCCAAAATCATCTCTTGAAAGCATTCCGTCTTTCGCTAGCTTGTAAAACCGCTCCTCCACCCGTCGCCACAGCTCAGCTGCCTCAACTGAACCGGTCGTCCTGCTAATAAACCGCAATCCCTTGAGTGCTCTTTGTGGCCCTGATCGACTCCTGTTTAACTTGGCCTGAACTCTCCTCTTCTCTCTCGCCGTCAATGCTGCTGTCGTTGCTGCCGCTGCCGCTTCCCTCTCTACCGAGCTTGAACGGCACGGAGAAGGTGACCGCAACCACGCAAATTTCTTCCTTATTCTAGATGACGTCGAGGTTGAGGAGCACCTGCTCAGACTGCGCCCCCCGGGTTGCGCTTCCGGCGGAGTGGCCCCACCCCCACCCATTCCCATTCCCATTCCCATTGCGCCGTACAATGCGGCACTGGTGGGCGTGACGCTTCGTACCACCATTGATTCTTCATCTAATTCGAGCATGACCTCCACCAATTCGCTCTGGTCGTTTAAAAACATGGGCAGTATCCCGTCAGAGCCATCGTAGGCAGTGGTGAAGGATTCGTTGTCGGATTCCATGTCTTCGGCTAAGAAATCAGCGATGCGGCGGTGGCCACTACTTCTTCGACTGCTGCTTCCTCTTGAAGGAGTTCGCATTTTTTGAAGTGGCCACCTCCTTTTTCTTTTATTACTTGCCTTCTCTCTCAAGTTTAATTGGAGTTTGTGCACTTGCTTGTCCTTATTTTTTTTTCTTTTAAAAAAAAAGGATTAATTAAAATTTAGTTTTCCAATTGCTTGGTTTTCTCACCTTCTTCAAACAAACTCCAATGGCAAGAATTCAACGGAGGTGGCACCCAACAGGGGTGGTTGGTGGTTGGGATTCGTTGTAGAAAATCTGAAGATGAGAGAAATTAAGAAAGAAAGAAAGAGGACTAGAAGATGAGAGAGAAAGAAATAAACCTGGGCAGGGCAGGGCTTCTTTCTTTCTTTCTTTTTGTTTATTAAACCATAGCATAGATGTCTTGTAAGTTATAACTAATAATAATGTAGTTAGTAATACAAGAGGTACGGTGAGTAATTTAACGAGATGCAATAGCAATATTTATAAGTTGGGCTTGGGTGAGCACTGCAAATGCAATTATTGTCACCCAAAATTTAAAAGGTGCTGGTAAAGTAGAGCGCCACTTAGCTCACATTCTCTCCTCAAATCTGGTGCGTCCGATCTAATATCGACGGTGTGATATTGGACACGTCGCTTTGAATCCACGGCTGTAGGGACTGATTCAGGCAAGTATAATTAATTAATAAGCCTATATAAATAAAACTGTGGTATGGGTCAACCGGTAATTAGAGACTAAATTGGGTGTTCCATATTTAAGCCTGCCTAAGCGGTGCTTCTCTTTTTGAATTTTATTAATTACCGGGGATTACCGGTTACTCCGGTAATTGCGTTATGATGCCTTAACATGGGTACCACCAACCCCCACAAATGAGCAAACGTGTCATTAATTCATTTTTTTTACTTTCTTTTTAAATAATTTTTATATTGAGATTGAGCTAATGCATATGCCATGAAATCAATAAATACAATTATTGCTTAATTAATTTGTTGAACTAATGTATATGTTTTTATAAGCTTGTCAGAGCGTTTCTGATTATTAATTGGTTACAGAAATAATATTGATGCATGCATTTATTTCATGGCAATGGCAGTGTCTTAGGTTAACTAATCATGATCATGATCATATGGTGTCTATTTATACGAGACAGACAGTTAAATATTACTCGTGAGTCGTGACAATAAAGAGGATTTTTAGTAAATGTCAAATTGATTCTATACCTACTACTGAAAGCGGTAGCAACAACATCTTTGACCAAATTGCCCCTGGGTTCTTTTTCGCAAACTTGGTCAAAGAGAGATAAAAATAAATAAATGGAGGACAGCATTGCAAATAATCAATTTACATTTTACAGTTCATGTAATTGTGGTGATTGTAACTGGTTGATTAGTTAAGTCACACTATTCAATGCATATATATTCCAATCGCTTGTTAAACAAAAAAATGATGAAGCATATATGTGAGGTGCTAGAAGCTTCTAGAAGCTCCATAAGAGCAAAGTTTTAAAAATTAATTAGTAATTGTATTGATTTTGCAAAACCATTTGGACGTACAAGATACATGTAGAAATAAATAGCAAACATATATGTTGAGAACATATTTAATTCTATTGCATGCATGCATGACGCAATGTAAAATCAAATTCAAATTCCAATATATCAAAGAGGAAAGCACATTTGTTATATAATATTTATATAAGCCGGCTATATACTAAAATTTAACATGCATAAATAACTTATCTTACATGAAAAAAAAAAAATTGTGTGCTTGTGTTTGAGCATTTTTTGTAATCCCAAATATATATGTACTGACTTGAACAGAAACAATAACATAACAAGACTTGAATATATAGTGAGGGCAGAAAAATGTCAAACATGCAGTTGTGATGACTGTAGTAGCTAATTATACATACATAAACAAATATTTGAAATTGAAATGTCGGTGCCTAAAAAAGAACAGTTATGGCATTATCATAATAACAATTATCACCATTTAGGACTGGAGCTAGAAAATTTTTAATTGAGGGACTGAAACGTACTTAAGTCTTCACAATTACAAAGTAAAATTCTAATTACTAAATTACAAATACATATTTAATATTTTATGAGGATTGAATCATGAAATACTTTAAAAAAAAATCAATGTCCATAATTAAAATTTTAAAATTTTAAAATTAAAGAGATGCTAAGCATCTCTGAATTAGCTGTAGATTTGTCCTGACATTATTTTTCATAAAATTGTATTATCTGCAGTAACTCAAATTTAAACTTCCTGCAAATAAAAAATTCAAATAATCCGATCCGTATTGACATAAATATTTAAAATGGTTTTATAAATTTTGAACTTAAATAAGATGGGATCGGATTTTAAACTCAAAAAATGTTGCAGACGGCAGACAATACAGACTCCATTTTCTCCATCATTTAAAAAAAAAAAAAAAAAAAAAAAAAAAAAAAACAGGAAGCGGCACATTGTACTCCTACTCCTACTCTCAAAGGATAGAATAGAATTAGATGGAAGCAAAAGCAAAGGAGACAGTTTCCAAATTCCAAAGTAGATAAAATCAGCAAGCAAGCTGTACTCTCTCTCATTTCTCATTTCTCAATTCTCAATTCTCAATTCTCAATTCTCAAAGGATATATATGTCCAGTTGGAGAAGGAATGTACGCCTACGCCTACGCCTACGCCTAGCTGATACACATTTATATATGACACGGCCTAAAAACAATGAAATTTCTTTCTGGAGCTAACCTCTTCATTCTAAAATCCTATCTGCCTGCCTGCCAGCTAAAACGCCTATTTTAATTTCTATCGATGGATTGTATGGAGATTCATTATATCCTAATTATTTTTACAACTATTGTATAATCTTTTTAAATTCATTTTTACAAAAATATTATACCCACACTGTTGGCTTTTATAGATTGGTGGTGCATCTATTTCCATCCAACTTAATTATCATTTTATCTTCCATCAAATGCCCTTAAATATGAACCGTTCAAATTTATGTCATTTGTTGACCCGTAAATCTTGCATAAAGTAAGTTAAAAACAAAATTCATGTATAAATTTCTCAGATTTTAAAAAATATAATTCTTTTTTTTACGGTTCTTAATATTATTAAATTAATTCGTTGTCAATAGATCTCGCTATTTCTTTTATATATGCGCACGTAGACTCTTCTATATATATTTCCTCACATTGAAACTCCATCCCAGCATGTCATCAATTTAATCTTTCATCTTCACTAAAAAAAATTAAAAAATATATATATTATACCACTATCATATTTTGATTTTTGTTTTCATTTAAAAATTATTTTTGAAGCACCTGAAGAATTCCTATTGGTGCAAAATATATTTATTAACTATGGAAGATTTAAATATTTAGTAGAATTATTAAATACATATCAAATTTTTATTATATATACACACGTTCATGCACGCGCACATAAGATATACATTATCTACTAAAGTTATATTTTAATATAAATTAAACTGATATTGCTCATTGCTGTCAATATGGTTTTAATAATTGTCAATGCATTCCAATCCATTCTAAAAGATATCTATAATGTACACAGGGGACAAAAACATTAAAAAAAAAAATGCATTGAATAGAAGCAGGGGGCGGATTGAAAAACAAGTAATGCGGTCAATTTATATATAATTTTTTTTTTTGTATTTACACACACACACATACATACATACATACATACATACATACATACATACATACATAATATATATATATAGAGGAGGGTTCCAATACACCATTTTTTTTATGCTCCAATATACTCCACATCGTTTATCACTGTTTTCAAAGTCTGTACGGTCGATCCGAACTGTTCAATATGATATTCATAATAAAATATGCTTGGAGATCAAATTTTATATTTTTTTTATAATTTTTTACTATTTTTTTCATAGGTACAAAATCATTGTTTTAAGGAGATTTTGGACCATCCGATAAAGTGATATATATATATAGAGAGAGAGAGAGAGATAGATGGACTTGGCTAAGCCATGGTGTAAATGTATTTGGTGAGCCATGGCATAATATCTCCATTTTGAAAATTCAAACAACGGTCTGAACTACTCAACATGATATCCATATTGAAATGTGCTTGGAGACCAAATTTTACATTTCTTGGAATTTTTTACTATTTATTAAGCCACTTTGAAAAACTTTGATCAGATGGTCCAGAAAGTTTACTGTTCACAGTGGATCAGCGATTTTCAATGTGGCTTAATAAATAGTAAATAAATTCCAAAAAATGTAAAATTTGGTCTCCAAGCCCTGTCAATATGGAGAATATTTTGAGCTGTTCGGATCAGTTATTTGCATTTTGAAAATGAAGATATGGCGTAGAGTACAAACGCGTTTTATACCATGGCTTAGCCAAGTCCATCTCTCTCTCTCTTTCTATATGTGTGTGTGTGTGTGTAATTTATATAATTTAGAGTAAAATGTTATGGTACTGTCAAATTGAATTTCATTATTAAAAAAAAAATTATATGATTAATCTTCATATGTATTTAATTCTTATAGTTTAAAAGTCTTCTTGAATAGAAGTGTAAAAAGGTTCGAGTAAAACATATAAATAAATGCATTGAAAAGTAAAATCGATTGGATGTAGAATGAATAACAATAATAATAATAATAATAATAATAATAAATGTAATGTAATATACTTTGAAGAAAACAGATCCCATTAACAGCTAGTAGATAGCATTAAATTAATGAGAGTTGAGGAATTGGAACGGCCCAAAGCACAATTAAGTGCACCAAGGTGAAGGCGTGGAGAGACAACAAGTGTACATGCTATGGCTATGACTTGTACTCTACCGGGAGCAGCTTGGGTCCGACGCCCATCGGACTCAAACTGGGTTCGATGAGCTCCATAACCGTCCAATCTACTTTAAGATCTGTGCGTGTTGCTTTAATATTCGTTCACTTCGCTTTAATATCCGTGCGCACGGATCTTAAATTAAATTGGACGGTTATGAAGCTCATCGAACCCAGTTTGAGTCCGATGGGCGTCGGACCCAAGCTGCTCCCGTACTCTACCATTGTCCATTGGAAAAAGACACTCTACTTTTGAGCCTAATATTCTCAAATAATAGTAATTAATAAAAAAGAAGGAAATCTCTGGGGCCCATTAGCCACTACTTATAACTTATAATGCATTAAACTATGAGACATGGCGGAATCGTACGAACAGTATCGAATTTAAACACACCTTATTTGAAATTCAATTGCACAACCACACACAAGAGAAAAATCCATCAAAATTTGATCAAGTTAAAAGATAGGGAAATTAATGACAACTCACAATACCATATATATATATAAAAAGAGTAGAACTAGGGTGTTTCTAAGTTCACCAATCTCCTTTGTGAATTCAACTCTAAATTCTATGGGATTAACTTCAAATGACAAATCCAAACTATTGAAATCATTCTACTTTACGAGTGATGTGTCTACATATAAAAATTTTAAAGTTTCAAATTAATTTAGTATAAAGTCAATTGGTCAAAATTAGAAGGTTTACAAATTAATTTTAATGCATTCATTTTTTGGAAGCCTTTTGACCACTTGGCTCTATACAAATTTTATTTCAAATTTTAATTTTTTTGCTTGCAGACGCATCACTTGTAAGGTGGAATGATTTCAATGGTTTAGATTCATTGTTTGAAGTCAATCCGACAGGTTTTAGAGTTGAGTTTACAAATGAGCTTGGTGAACTTAGGAGCACCCTAGTTCTACTATATATATATATATAGAAGGGTTCCAATATCTCGTGTATTTCATATCTCATCATATCACATTTTTGTATCTTTATTTTTGAAGTTAAAACTATCGATTCGAATCGTTCAACGTGATTTCCATACTAAAATATGCCCGGGATAAAATTTTATAATTTTTGGATATATTTTTTAAGATAGATACAAAATCACTGTCTTTGGACTGCTCGATAACAGTGATTTTCAACCTACCTAAAAAAATAGTAAATTTTTTGTAAAAATTATAAAATTTCATCACCAAGCATATTTTAGTATCGATATCATGTTGAGTGGTTCGGATCAATAATTTGAACTTTGAAAAAGAAAATATAAAAAATGAGGTATGATGAGGTATGAAAGATATGAGGTATTGGAACCCTCCTCACACACACACACAGTGGCTAAGCTTATAATCCTATAAAATTAATTTTGTAATTTCAAAGTTCAAATAGTTAATCTCAAGTGTTTAACATGTTTCTCATATTAAAATGTACTTGGAGATCAATTTTTACTTTTTGTCATATTTTTTTACTATTTTTCTTTTAGGCTAAATAGATGATCAATTATCATTCTTTACTCTAGACTAATATTATTTAAAACTGAACAATATGTTTAATTATTATACTATTTGAATAATCAAATTTTGATCTAGTAATTAAGAGTTTGAATGAAATTCGGAGTTAGAAAGAATAACCACTAATTATTATACATAACTACAATTCATACAGAAAAATGTTTCATATTCATAGAAGAACTAGATAGTGATTAAAATTAAGCCCCACTGATTCTCCATTGAGTGAAGACAATTTTATATTGTGGAGCCAGGTTTAAATATAATTTATGTTAACTTTATATAATGCACTTGTGAAAGATTGCAATATTTTTTTTATTAAATAACTCATTCAGTAATAAGAGTTTGTAAAAATATATGGATATGGATGAATTATGGATGTTGATTTTTTAATTTTTTTTTTTAATCATGAGTTGGAGGTCAATCCATCCAACACACTTTTAAACTTCTATGTATATTATAGAAGATTTTTCCAATGTGGGTTTCGAATTCATGATCTCTCACATGAAAATCATGTGTTTTTGTCACTAGATCAAATACAAGTTCTTTAATTTTTTTAACTTATTGATTCACATAAAATAAAAATAAAAAAGTGATGATTTTTATATACATGCATAATAAATAATATAGATTACATTTAACGGTTTTCTTTTCACATATAAATTGTAGAATTTTTGTTATTAAAAAAAATAGAGACATAATGGAGAGAAATTTTTTTTTTAATCTAAGTTGAGGTTATTATAGTCATTATTATATTTAAATTTTTGCAGCGAAAATTACACATATAGCAAAGCTACGAGGACGGGCATAGTAAAGATACTATTAAAAGGTAAAATTCTGCCCTGAATGGAAAGCACATTAAAGCCTTTAGTGGATTTGCCAAATTTGTCAAAAGGAGAGGAGAGGAGAGGAGAGGAGTGAGGAGATGGAGCATAAGATCCAAAAAGTGGGTGTTCCACAAAATCAGGATCCATAATATATTAATTAATATGCAACAACACAACAGAGGTCATTAATTACTCATTATTGTCAATGTTCAAAAGTAAATATCCTCAAATGACTGCAATCAACTTTAATTTCTAGATATTTTTATCCTCCTATATAATTAAATAACCAGTCGGCTAATTGAAGCTACCATAAATAAACATAAATAATTCTAGAGCGTGTACTTGTTGTTCGCCCAAATATCAAGTAAACTACTAGTGAATGGGAAAACATATATAAAGAGAACAAGGAACAGGAATAATAAAAACAAATGGTTCATATTAATTGCCTTTTTCCAAATTTTGAAAAAGCAGTATTCTATTTTTTTTAAATTGGACTGTACAATTTAAACGAACGGATTGGAATCATGTAATTAGGGGTGGCAAAAAAAGCTCGTAGCTTGATCGTGACTCGTATCTGGCTCGTTCGCTAACAGCTCGCTCGTTACTAGCTCAGTCCAGAATTAACGAGTTCAAGATGGGGTCTATCTTGTTCGCCAGCTCGCCAGCTAGCTCGGCTATGCATCAATTTGTGAATTTATATGAATTTGTGTGCATTTTATACTGTCAAGCTATGTTCATCTTGGTCCAAAAAGTTTGTAGAATTTTTTTTTTCTTAAAACAAGATTTAGTCAAATCCAGTGAGCTTGCTCATTAGCTCGCGAGCTAGCTCGGGCTGGCTCATCACGAGTTTGAGCTGATGTTTTAGCTCGGAAGTCTTAGGTTCAGCTCGCTCAGCCTAGGCTCGGTCCAGAATTAACGAGCTGAGCTAAGCTCCAGCTCGTTGACAGCCCTACATGTAACAGAAGACCTCTAAATTCTAAATTTAGTACAAAAAAAGCTCTCTGATCTGTTTGTTTTAAATGAACAGTTAAATTACTACTGGATGCAACATATTAAATTGCGTTCCCAAGAGATTCATGAGTATTCAAAAGTAAATGTTTTTTTTTTTTTTTTTTTTTGATTGAGAGGGTTGGTGGTCACGCCATCTAATATCTCTTTTCAAATCTCTATTATTACATCAAATTATTTTTCTCATCTGAATTTCAAATCCATACCTTTTCACATCAAGGATGTGTTTTCGTCACTAGACCAAAAGATGGTTGAGTTATTTTGGACATGTGTGTAGAGTTTAATGAGTAATATTGATATTAATGATGGACTAAATTGAAAATTACAAAAGTCTAGGCAATCAAAAGAAGCGTCTTTGAATTATATTTGTGGTTTGTTAATCACAATACAAGCTCTCTTGTCATTGCATTACACATCATAAGAGTGTAAGAGACATCAAAAGGGAATTAAATGAGACTCTCTAAAATAAGGTTTTACTATTTTAAAAGATTAAATTAGTAACACTCTTATTCTTAAAGAAGATCATGAATTTAAATATGCTTTTGCATTAAATTATAAACTTAACATAAAATAAACCTGAAGGCAGGAATGGTTTATCTATTTCTTAAAAAAACATTGAATTATTTGAGAAAATGCAGAAAAAGGCATTGCAGAGTCGACAGACGAACTTCCATCTAATTAACCCTAATTTGGAACATGTTTTATTCAATATCAATTAAAAAAATTAACTTCCATCGCACTCACATTTAGGAAATTGGGACTTTATAAAATATGACGAGGGATTATATGATAATTATTTATGTTGATGATTTCAACAATTCTTAGTAATAAAATTTTAATTTGAAATCTAATATTATAGGCATGATCTTCACATATCATGTATATAAAATATTATGAGATTTTAAGTCGCATTTAGAAAATTGGGACTCCCATATAAAAGAAGAGGGGTTATTTGATCATTTGTTTATTTTGATAATTTCAACGGTCCTTAGAAATAAAATATTAATTTGCTCTGATATTTTTCATCAAGGAAAAATAATTAAATTATTTGAAATTTAATTGTTGTACTATCTATATGGCCAACGAAATATCTATAAAGTTACTTTCTATTTTATTTTTTTTTCTATTTATTGTCATAATTGTCAAGAGTGAGGCTCTAGTACTATGCAAAGTGCAAATTAAATACTGCTTCACTTTCAAAGTGCGGCTCTAGTACTATGCAAAGTGCAAATTAATTTATTGTCATAATTTTTCAAATCTAAACAGTTAATTTGAACTCTTCAACTTAATATCAATATCTTCACTTTCAAATCTAAATAGTTAATTTGAACTCTTCAACTTGATCTCCGTAGAAATATGTACTTGCAAATTAAATTTACATTTTTTATAATATTTTTTACTATTTTTTAGATAAGTAAAAAGATTGCTTTTTGAATGGTCTAGAACTTTTAGGTCAAATGATTTTCTACCTATTTAAAAAATAGTAAAAACTTGAAAAAAAATATAAAAATTTGATCGATAAGTATATTTTTATATAACAATCATATTGAATGGTTAAGATTGATTGTTTCAACAGTATTAACAGAGATATTAATTCAAAGTAAAGACCAATATTTGCTATGCATATTACCACAGCCTCCATCAATTGTCAAAGTACAAAAGTAGTATCAACGTACAGTGGCAAATTAATTACTATTGGTTTCGCATTTGTTATCCACCCTTGAAATTTGAAACGATCCACACTAAAAAAGAAAAGAAAAGAAAAGAAAAGAAAAATATATAATAGGAACCCTACCAAATTCACAACTGGTTTGACGTTTGTAATTATAATATAAGCCAATAACAGGACTTTCCACGCTAGAAATTAATTGTCTGATTTGGGATCAAAGTACAAAAAATATTGACAGGGGATTTGAAAAGCAGGGGACTGATTCTTTTTGTCCGTCCAATTTTTCAACTAAAATCATTGCATTTCCATATTGGTGATGCCATTTAGTTTTGAATCATGCAATTTTTAAAAATACATTAGCTTTCTTGTTTAAGAACTTAATTTCTCAAAAGTGGCATGTTGATGACTGGACAGGTTTAAATTTAATGCGTTTTTTTGGAGTAAAGTTTGAGGTTATCTAATTTTTTTTTTAATTTAGCACAAGAAATTTATATTTGAATTTTAAATCTGTGATCATTCACACGGAGGAAGATGTTGTCTTAATTTACTATTAAATTAAATACTGACCCTTCCAACAAAGTTTGTATGTACAATATTTTTCTCTGTTGATTCTTATAAATAAATATATAATGAGGCTGAAATTTTAAACCTTGCACAATTTAGAATTTCAAGGTAGTGACACATTTTATTATAAAATGAAATTTGTCTTTGGTTTCTCCTCATGACTGGTGACTAGCAACACATTTTTTTTAATTGTTTTTTTGACACAAAAAAAAAAAAAAAACATACCATTGCATTTCATTTTGAGGCAGATATAAAAAGAAGAAGAAAATGTGACTCCAAGAATTTATGAAACATCTATATTTCCGGTATCTGAAAAATAGCCCAATATTAATTGCTGGAGTAATCAATTAATACCATTTTATTAGGAAGATAGACTTTAAGAATCTTTAGCATGCTGCTACTACTACTAATACTACCTATGACCACTGCAACCTTTTTAAAGTAAATTATTAGTTGAAATATACTCAAATATTTATCTTAGCATTTGCCAATTTCTTGTTAAATGATCCTAACTTATTATGTTTGGTATGCATATAAAAAGTATTATAAATGGAGTTAGTTGTAAATTAGGGAAATAAAACTGGCTAGGTTTTTGTTTTCCTCTTTTTCTAGTTGGAGCATCACATGAAGTAAGCTGCTCCTGGTTTTATTAATTAGCACCTTGATTGATTGATGTGATACCTAACTAATTGGAAAAAGGTCAAGATCTATGTCTGTTGTATGACTTGCATGGCCTGCCCAAACTTTTAAGTTATTGACAAAAACTAAAGTAAAAGAAAAACAAATGATAATATGAGAAATTAAAAGATCCAGCTAGGAAAAAAAAAGAATTTTCATCTAATAATGCAATTGAATACCAACGTTAAATAAAGTCTTTTGATCTTCTAGCTAGCATCAATTGAGGCATTTAATTTGTTGACATAATGTGATAATAATTGAGTATTAATTTATTTATTGGTTGTACTTGAGGCTAAATGGAATTTTCTTTGTTTATGGTTTATATATATTAAGAATAATTATTTTTATCCCCGTGCTACAATACCCACACTGTACATTAAAGACATGATGTGCTATGATCTTATCTTTTTCAGTCTCCACACTCGTCCAGCGCCAACCTTTATAAATATAAATACTTGCAAGATAAGAAATTGATACTTACAAAATAGATATTAATATTTGCGTGTGTCACTTGATATTATCACTTATTTTTTCGGTCCTCAGTAGTCCCTGCGTCAACTTTCCTCAAATGAAGTAGAGGGGACCCCGCATTCCTGCATCAACCTTCTCCAATCGTTCCCGCATCAACCTTCCTCTAACAAACATAGTTGACCACATAGGTGTAAATACTTCAGTGCATAAGTATAAATACATGTATTACTTGATATTAATACTTTCAGATGTTATCCAGTGTAATATACTCATATATAAAAAATACTTGAAACATTCCTCTAACAAAAATAGTTGACCACATAAGTATAAATACTACAACACATATGTATAAATACTTGTAATACTTGATATTAATACTTTCAGATATCATCCAGTGTCATATGTAAAAACTATTTGCAAGTGTAGGTATAAATACTTGTGTGACGACGAGCCTGAAAGTACGTCATCATGAATCTCATTTAAAAGAGAAAATTACATAGATGACGTTTGTGGTTTTATATTTACAAAATTCCTCACAGATCATCAGAAATATGGACGAGACTGAACGGAGAAAAAAAAATACCCACCTCAAAAAACGTGTATGGTCCCCCCACATGCATTTATGGTGCAGGTACGTTTGAGAAATTTAGTTGGAGAAATAATTATTTATGTAAAAGTTGCTCACCTCATAGATATAAATACTTTTGTGCATATGTATAAATATTTTAGTGTATAGATATTAATATTTTGGGAAAAATATTCAGCCTTGGAATTTTTGTGGTCCCTCCAAATTGTTATAGTAGTTATGACAGTTATGGTGCGGGTAAAGTGCGGATACTGATATCAGTTTCCATATATTAATTGGGTCATACGAGTGAGGAAAATAAAAAGAAATTAATAAGCATTAAATTAGCTCATGGTTTCTTGGTGCCTACCTTCTATATATGTCATTGTGCTATGCTTAGCTTACCAAAGTTTCACTAAAAATTTAAGTAATGATTTCGTTTGTCTGGAAAAAGTTATTGAGATTTTGCTTGCCCTGTGTTCATCTCTCTTTTTTTTTCGCTTTAGGAAAAAAATGTAAATTATGTAGATTTGAAGAGTGGATTATGTACAAATTTTAAAATGAAAAAAAATCACGTACTGAATGGAAAATAAATAAAATTTTGTAAATAGTAATTAGCACCTCTCAAATATTAAAATGTTACCTGGGCAGTACAATATTAATAGTAAATATGTTCAATTTTTTTGTGCTTCATTCGTGCTTTCATTAACTTTGGAAAAAAAAAATATTAATAGTAACAAAATAAAAAATTAAATTGCAAAATAGGACAATCAATTAAGAAGCCCGTTTTATTACTTCCTGATAAGCGTATATATATTTATCTTCTGAAATAATAATAATAATAATAACAATAGTCATATTTGAAATTTCACAGGGTTATGCATGAATTTTTCCCAAATCAAACGAGTAATTCTCAAGTTTTCTATTATAAAGTTGATGTCTCCCCTACACTAATAAAAAATAATTCACCGGGAGCCATTATAAAAATCTCCACTGAATAAAAAGCAAGAACAAGAAAGAAATAAATACATTGCTCTTCTTAATTTCATGATTATAATAATAAAAAAAAATAAACATGAACTGATTCAAATTAATGCAAACCTAATCCCTTGAAGCAGGGTGCATATGCACGCCTCCTAGAGTTTGATCATTATTTAATTATTTCCCAGTCGTGATATAAGCAAATAGGGTTGTTACAACAATGTCAAAATTAATTGACCTTTATTAATTTGTCATCATGCAGTTACTTTATTGAAATTGAATGAATCCCTGTAGGCTGTAGTAGTTGTTGATGTGTGTGTGTGTGTGTGTGTGTGTGTGTGTGTATAGACATATAATATAGTATTCCTAGTAATTTAAAAACAATTAATCTGATTGATAGCCTTCATTATATTAGTATGCATGATAAGTTTGAAAATTGGATAAATGATCGATGACATATGCACACTAATTCATTAGCATTTACACCCATTTGTACTTGGTGCTAGCTAGCTGTTCATTTTGTTATGTAAATGAAAATCAGAGCAACAATGTCCAATTAAGATTGTATGCAAATTAGTAACATCTATGAATTAGATAATAGTTTCATGCCATACATGTACATATAGTACAAATTGTGATATTCATAAAAATACGAGGATCTCTAGATAATTATTTAATTTGACAATCGTCAAAAAATAATATATGTAAAGTAAATTTTGACAGAAAAAGGAATAAAGTTTGTGCAAGTTTTACCATTCATTAAAGGACATACAAGTTATTACCCTCCATATTTAACAGAATTTGAAAATTGTTAAATAATATTTTAATAGTATGAAAATTAATACATCGCTAATCTATAGGGACTAGTATTTAAATTGCATGAGCCGTTACGAGTTAGAAAAGGTTTCAGGTCACGCAAATGCAAATCTAGGTTTTAGGTACAAAAGATAGGGCTCATTGTCCTATATTTTTAATGCCGCCCATTACCCATATGAGATCATTTTTTTTTTATATACACAGAGAGAGAGAGAGAGAGAGATTGACTAATACGATTTCGGTAGCACTTCGGTCCAAGTACTACTAACTCAAATTTCAAAATTTTATATTTGAAACTTTGAACTAAGTAGC
Organism: Carex arenaria; assembly: GCA_964058825.1. Taxonomy (NCBI): domain Eukaryota; kingdom Viridiplantae; phylum Streptophyta; class Magnoliopsida; order Poales; family Cyperaceae; genus Carex; species Carex arenaria. The sequence goes on along the minus strand of CAXKVW010000055.1, from coordinate 30,056 downwards.
TCAGTAAATTTGTTATATATTGAACTTGTAAAATATCAATTTTTATTATTTTTGGAATTTTTTTACTATTTTTTATGTTTTATTAAAGATGGCAAAAAATGACCTAAAATATTGACAATTTTATTTTATTTTTAAGCTTTTTTTTGTCATCTTTCATAAATCATAAAAAATAGTAAACAAATTCAAAAAATCGTAAAAAGTGGTATTCTACAAGTTCAATATATAACAAATTTACTGAGCTACTTAGTTCGAAGTTTCAAAACAAAATTTTAAAATTTGAATCGGTAGCACTTCGACCGAAGCATATTAGTCAATCTCTCTCTCTCTTTCTCTCTCTCTATATATATGGAAACTTTTCTATTAAAAATGAGGACCATATATACCACCTTTCCAATAAAAAATGATTTCGTAAAAATTTAAATTATATTTTTTTGTGTGAGTACTACATTAAATATCAATATTTTATTTGGCAATTGACCCATTTACCAATATTCTGATTTTTGCCACAACCTCAAATTGCAGTACTATTTTAAATTTTAACTCCAAATAAAAATTAAAATTGTTCATCTTTTTTTCGTCATGAGCGATGTATTCACATAAAGCTTTATAAACTTCTTTTGTTCATTCATCTTAATTTTGGTCTCTTGATTTTGTAGAAAGCAGACGCAACAATAACATAAAATCGTGTATTAATTAATGATTAAAATTTTGCATTATGACAACTTGTAGCATCAAAATTTGACCTGTTTTCCCACAACTTGAGTAATTCTATTTGGTTATTTACAATGGAAACTGAAGTACTCTAAATCTCTAATCAATTTCATCAACAATACCCAAGCTTGGTAATTTATTTATTGCAATTCCAAAATTTTACACATTCTAATTGCTTATTTTTTGTTTGCATAATCCATCTGATACTTGTTTTGCAAATAAACTTGAAGTTCCGTCAAAAAAAAAAATCTGGAGGATTAGCTTTTGATCTAATAATTTGGACGAAGAAATCATTGTAAGTGTTAGATAATTGGATAGCTTGATACCAGCCTCTTCTCAAAAAAAAAAAAAAAAAAATCCCATTACACCTCCATTTATAATCAAAACATGTATTGTATGATTGTACATAGAAAATTAACTAATAGTGTTAGTATTTTGAGAAAAAATATTCTACAATGTGAATACAGAAAATATCATTTTTCAAAAAAAAAAAAAATTAAATGTCAATTTCACTCTTAAGAAAAAAGATAATAAAATTCTAGACGAACTCTTCATTGATAACACAACATGATTGTGACATAATACTCTTTCACATGAACTGTAAGAATACAGCACATACGACAATGAATATAGACATTAAGAAAATAAATGCCGAAATTAAAAAAGATATTTTATTTAAAAAAATACTCCACATATATCCTGTTAAAACAATTTGGACTATTTGTTAAATTATTTTTAACGCATATTTCATTTTGCAAAGTAAAATATAAAATATGTATATATGTGGTTTTGTGGAGTTCCTGTTCTTACAAATGTAGCTTAAACATTACTATTAATTGTTAGAAATGTGGCCAGGTTCAGAACCGAGCACTAGTGTAAAATTGTCACAAACAATTTATTATAATTTATAATTAGTCCAAACCTGATCTTTTTAAAAAAAAAATACACTAAAATATTTCATTTTTCATTTGATTTCTTTAAAAAGCAAAGTAATGAAAACAAAATCTAAAATAAAAAACTTCTAAAACTAAAAAAAATAAACACAAACACTATCCATGAAGAAAAAAAAAAAAGAGGATTGCAAACAACATCTACGATCTTTCCAACTTAAATATAAATATGTGTATATATAAATTTGTGTTTTATCTCATATGTGAAAAAAAAAAAAAGGTTTTCTAATGCATCAATCAGTGTGTAATCAAGAGCGGAACTAAAAAATATTAATAGAATCGAGTTAAATCTTAAAATGCACAATATGTGGTTGATGAGAATTGAACACAAGTTTTCCACAATCACAAAATAAACTTTAACAACATGACTACAAGTAGACATGCGATATTTTATGTGACATAAAATTCAATTAAATTTTAATATACATAATTAAAATAAAATTAATCATAGAAGTGACAAAGCCACTGTAGAGATATATATAGATCTGTCCCTGGGTGTAACCGTGGCATATTAGGTATAGATTTGTTATGAATTATTTTACACTACGATATATATATATATATATATATATATATATATATATATATATATATATAGAGTAAGGCTACTGTGCATTGCGAATTAAAGTGAGTGTTTTAATTCACGCTTATATCGCTATTTCTAAAGCTCAAATAGCCGATCCGAACCACTCAACATGTTCTCCATATTAAAATGTGCTGGGAGACCAAATTTTACATTTTTTGGAATTTTTTTACTATTTATTAAGCCCCTTTGAAAATCGGTAATCCAACGGTTTCACTATTTGGTTGAGCCACCGTTGGATCAGCGATTTTCAAAGTGGCTTAATAAATAGTAAAAAAATTCCAAAAAATGTAAAATTTGGTCTCCAAGCACATTTCAATATGGAGATCATATTGAGCGGTTTGGATTGGCTATTTGAACTTAAAAAATAGCAATATGAGCGATAAATTAAAACACCCATTTTAATTCGCAATGCACGGTATCCTTACTCTCTCTCTCTCTCTCTCTCTATATATATATATATAATTGTTAGATACAAATTAAGACAGGATACTAAATCAAAGGTTGCAATTTACATTCGTATTGTTTGTTTATTCCATTACATTTATCATACTTATTAATTTTATCTCCTGGATAAATTAAGATGGAGTCGTGGTCAAACAAATTTTTGAATCCTTGATCATGCATATATATACATGCTTTCAAAATCACGTACGTAAGTTGTTAAAATTTGCCCCCTTAAAAAGTACACACAAATATTTTTAAGTAGCTTTAGGAGTAGGTGAATTCACCAAACTCGCAAGCCCAGTCCTCCTGCTTCATTTTTTTATTTATTTTTACTTATTTTAGAAGAGAATTTCAATATCACAAACTTTAATATATAGAAGCTGACGTCTATTTTCTATTGAGTGAGCCTATGGTACTATGCATATCACGGATGGGTCCGTGATACGATTCAATATCTTCGTTTTCAAAGTTCTAACGGTCGATCCGAACCGTTCAATATGTTTTCCATATGAATATGTACTTGCCGACCAAATTTTACATTTTTTAGAATTTTTTTACTATTTTTTTAGGTATGCAGAAAATCACTGTTTTTGGATGGTCCAGAATTTTCGGATCAAGTGATTTTATACCAATCTAAAAAAATAGTAAAAAAATTCTAAAAAATGTAAAATTTGGTCGGCAAGTACATATTCATATGAAAAACATGTTGAACGGTTCGGATCGACCGTTAGAACTTTGAAAACGAAGATATTGAACCGTATCACGGACCCATCCGTGATATGCATAGTACCATAGGCTCACTCTTTTCTATTTATATTTATGAAGTAAAAAAATTCAAACGGTTGATTTTGTTAGTTTCTACAAAAAAACTTATCTGTATATACAATATTTCATAATTTATACAATTAAATCCATCCTAAATTAATTAGCCCCCTTAAAATATGCACACACAATGACACAATTTTTTTTAAGTACCTATATTTTGCCGTCATTTTTTTTCATAACCAAAAAAATAAATAAAATAATATTAATAACCACACTCTCAAAAAAATTTCAACCATAACCAAACCGCCCCCCGGGGGGCGGTTTACTCCCCAAGCAACCCGCCCCCCAGTGGGGCGGTTTACCCCCAGACCAAAACGCCCCCCGGGAGGGCGGGTTGCTACAGTATTTTTTTTTTTTAGAATTTGAAAGTTTCAATCTAAATAATGAATGTATTTGTTTGAAATTACAGATATGAAATTAAAAGAAAATTGTAACATTGCCCAAATTATGTATATGATATTAATAATTGAAAATAATATAAGAAATATTCTAAGGAAGAGGGAGAATTATTTTCTGAATAAATTAACAAAATGGTTAAACTAAGTTGTGAGCAAAATAATTTTAAATAAATTATGGATCTTGAAATTAAGAGTTAATATTGATTCTGGATTTATTTACAATTTTGAAAAGCTTTGAGGTGCACGTAGTAAATATTTTAATATAAATTAAAGAACAAAGTTGAGGTGGCACCCTTACCATGTGGCCAATGCTGGTTGTGGCTTTCACCTTAATTTTCAATTACTTGAAGGAGATTCATCATCTCTCATGTAAAGGAAAATAAATAAAAAAACCAAACAAAATTAAAGAAGAATAGAGAAAGGAAAGAAAAAAAAGAAAGAAGGAAAAACATGGGATTTCTTCTAACTTTCTCGATTGGTTAGTCTTGTGATTAAATCACCGAATGGATGTACTCTACTTCTTTCAACACATCTAGTGCAAATGTGCAATATGTGGTATCTCTCTATTTTCCGGTTTTATTTTCTTTTCCAATCCGATTTAAGTTTTTGGTAAATATTGATTAAATAGACTTAAATATACAAGCTTAATGTTGTGAAAGTTAAATTGAAACTTGTTTAATTAATGTGTGGAAATGGATTTGTCCGGGACCTCTATTTCTTTTTAATGTGCTATTTTAATTGAATATGAACTTGATACCGATGGTTGTGTTTTCTTATCTCTATCTGTTTCGGTTCAGATACCTAAACCATAACAAGGATACATGGGTGATTTAATTCTCCAATTTTTGGTTTAGAACTCAAACCTTCCCGTACCTTATTGGTACCGAACTCCACTTGTCTTAAACCAGTTGCTTAATTGTTTTCTACTGCTTTGCTAAAGGAGTTTGAGGGTATTTGATATGATATGAAAAATGGTACCTATCCGTATTTGTTTTAATTTGGTTATACTCATCTAAGCTTTAAGGTGTATGATTGTAAGAAAAATAGGATAGGAAAGGTGGAATTTGCAAAAGTACAATGAATTGATAAATTAACCTTGTCAGAGGGGTTTCGGTGCAAAGTTACATGTATACTAAAGATGCCGACTGGAATTTAAAGAATGAATTGTGAATTAAATTATGAGCTTTCGAGCTTGATTAATTAATCTATTAAAAAGAAATTGATTTTTGTGCTTTGACTTGAAAAGGAGAAAATTAGGAAGAATAACATAGACACTCTATAAACTGGACTGTATCCGAAAATGAACAATGAGAATAAATTGAACTTGAACCTTGAACCTTGACTTTATTTGAACACTGAGAGTATTGTATGAAATAAGATTCAATTAAAAGAAAATGCTTAGGTATAAGAAAATAATTATTACAAAAATAAAATAAAATAACTAGGAACATAAAACAAAGTTACTGAATAAAACTAAGTGAGAAATAAATGTTGAAATATATAAATTGTTATCTTATATTTATTGTTATAAGTATTGAATAGGAATAATATATATATATTATTTGAGGAGGGATCCAATTACACCCTTTTTTTTGACACATCATGACACCATTTTTTTTATAGGTTAATTTTGCGATTTCAAAATCCAAATAGTCGATCCAAACCGTTCAACATGATTGATATACTAAAATGTGCTTGGGGATCAAATTTTACATTTTTTTGAATTTTTTTACTATTTATTAAGATGGTTACAAAATCGCTGTTTTTCAATGGTCCGAAAACAACGATTTTGTAACCATCTTAATAAATAGTAAAAAAATTCAAAAAAATGTAAAATTTGATCTCCAAGCATATTTTAGTATATCAATCATGTTGAACGGTTTGGATCGACTATTTGGACTTTGAAAATGGTAGGTGTCAAAATGTGTCAAAAAAAAAGGTGTAACTTGATCCCTCCTCATATTATTATGATATAGGCAAATTAAGTAAAAGACTGACGAGACATAGTATTCAAGGGGAACAGACTGCTAGTGATCAAATTGCTCTACAATATCAGGTGCGAGGTTATTGAATTAGTCTGAGATTCATAACTAGGAATTAAATCGCAACTCGCTGTGCTTCCGGCCCATTTTTTGTCAACACTGGAGCTTGAACCCGCGTCCCTTGGGTGAGAGTCACACACTCTAACCAATATACTACAAAGTCTTTCATGTTACAATATTGAATCTATATATAATATATACATACAATAAAACAACAGTCTTATAACTTTCAATTCAAATTATTTTAATGCAATTTTTTTAAGTAATTAATGATATATATTTTTTTAAATGATGTTATTAAGTAAGTAAGATTGAAAAAAAATGATATATTTTTAGATCTTGAAAAATAATTTGAGGACATAAGTAAGATTGAACATTTTTGTTTGCTATTGTAATATTTTGTATGTGCATAAAGAAAATAATAAAGATTAAATCTAACGGTTTTATTTTGCTATTTTTAGATTAAATATAACTTTATATTATGAACTTTTGTATATTGGCATACAATTTTGTAGATAATTGGTGTTTTTGGTAAATTTGATCAATATTGGATTATTTATTGAAAGTACTGCAAATGTTTGATTGTTGCAAAGCATTTTGTATACTGTGAGTCAATTTATTAGAATTCTTGTTATAAACAAGACATGTACTATTAAAGATGTCCTCTAGATACCATTGCATGTTTATGTGCAGTTTTAAATTAAGTAAATCTCAGTTTGTATTTCTGTGTTCTTTCTGATTAATTTTTTTTCCTAAAGGAGTGTGCCAATGAACACTGAAGTGAAGCAAATAAAGGTTGTGAATCAAAAGCGATGATCTAGTCGACCAGATGAAAGCACTTGCCCTGAGGAGGTACTAATAGATTACTGATTATAGATGTTACTTCTCCTTTCTTTTAATTTCATATTATTTTTAGTCATTAATTTCATATCTGTAATTTCAAACAAATACATTCATTATTTAGATTGAAACATTCAAATCCTATAAAAAATAATAATAATAATAATAAAATTACTGTAGCAACACGCCCCCCCGAGGGGCGTTTTGGTCTGGGGGTAAACCGCCCCACTGGGGGGCGGGTTGCTTGGGGAGTAAACCGCCCCCCCGGGGGGCGGTTTGGTTATGGTTAAAATTTTTTTGAGAGTGTGGTTATTAATATTATTTTATTTATTTTTTTGGTTATGAAAAAAAATAACGGTATATTTTGTCATATAGGAGTAGGTTTCACCAAACTCGCATACCAAGTCACTCTACTTCATTTTATACTCATTTTAGAAGAGAATTTCAATACCACAAACTTTAATAGAATTTGTCTTTTTTTTTTTTTCTGAAGTAAGAAATTCAAACGGTTGATTTGTTAGTTTCTAAAAACAATTTATCTATATAAAATTTCATAATTTATACAATTAAATTCATCCTAAATTAATTGGTCAAAAAATTATAGTAAACTTTGATTAAAATTTCAATGGCACAAGTTGAATTAATTTTTTTTAGGTCTAATCTATCAACTTCTATTTAATTATTTATAAAGAGCTATCATTTGGATTTTGAACTCATAGTCTTCCACACGGAGAATGTTGTATTTTGTCACTTTATTAAAAGCTAGTTCTTACGGTTGAATTAATCTATTATAGTAAACTTTGATATGAGCATTAAAGCATTTATCTTGCTTAAAGTGATAAACAAAATTATAAAACTTTGCATATGTGCATCCATGTTGAAGTTGAGCAATATCATAATTCATAAGGTTAGATTTGTCATTTAAAATTAATTTTCTATTAAGAAAATTATAAAATAGAAAAAGAATATGCAACCGTGCCATCAAAATCTTCTTTCTCCTTATTTGGAAAAGAAAGAAGGTTCGAATGTCCCAAGTTTTTTGAGCCATAAAAGATCACATGCTCTCTTTTGTATTATTTTAAAATTCGAAATGTCAAATATCAAATTCAAATTGTAAATCATGTTTATTTTTGGAGCTTATTTTGTATGAGATTAAGAGGTCAAGAAATGGATCTTCTAAAATTTCAATCATAGTCCACTAGATATGTTTGGTTTTTTACTCTTAATTAATTTACCATAAGCGACTCCAAAGATTACAAAATTTTACATGGTATTAATGAATCATTTCAAAAGTGAAATGTAGAGAAGGAGAGAACTTAATTAGTACAAAACAAGGTGAAAAATCCACTCTTCATTTCCAATCAACAATAAATGATGATTAGACGATTATTAATTGGAATAACATTTTTCAGCAGAGGTAAAATGGAACACATCATATCTTCGTACATTTAAAGCTTTCATCTCATGAAAAGATATGAAAAAACAAATTTGCAATGGGAAAAGGAAGACATGCAACACATGAAGCCAAAAACTAACTTCCTGAAAATGACTGGTTGCTGGTAGCAAGTGTACTTAGTGCTACTACTTTCAAAAACACTAGCTTGCATTCAACTAGTTGGTTCAAAAATTTGTGACATTTTGTCCTTAAAAAAAGAATAGTACTTCTAATCATTTGGAAAATAAATGGCTTATTCACCTTAGGAGAAATTAAGATATTAATTGTCTTTTTTTTTTTGGAAAAATAGATAGAACCAAACTATTAGTTCAATTCCAGTACGTAGTTTTCGAAATTTGCAGCGTGTCTCGGTCACAGATGTGCTGAAAACTACAGAGACCGAATCATTAGTATAATTATTGTTGATTTTATTAAATAAAATGCTGAAGTTATGCATGGTTGACTGGTAGTGGTATCAAACCAATGGTTTGATCTCAGTAGTTTTCGTATTTTGTGACTATTAGTGTGATTATTGTGGAAATAAGTGGGACTGAATTATTGATTCAGTTCCACCTCTCTCTGTATATATATACAGAGAGAATCGAACTAGCGGTTGAATTCTATCTATTTTTCAAAGAAATCTGGGTGTAGAACACACAGGTGAATTCAGATGTTGTCCATTAACCAGTAAAGCATCTATTGAATGTAAAATCCAATTTGAGACCATATTTATATAGAAAATTGCAGTATTGGAAATGTTGAAGAACAAGAATTATATTTCAGTTACCAATACTATAAAAGATTGAGATGGGTTCAAATGTCTACAATCTTTTTACCTCATTATATATGTCTCTTTTAATAGTTTTTAATAACTCAATATTTAAAACTCAAATATCAAATAAATCATTAGATTTAATATATATTCTTTTTTATTTACACGCATACAAAAATATGATGATTAATTAATTTGGATTGACATCAAGCACTTGTAAAAATTCCATTGACGTTAACAATTTCGAGACATTGGTGTTTCAAGGTTTTTTTTTTTTTTAGATCTTGACTGAGGCTGCCAAGTTAGGTTTTTTCAAGTTGTTGATTTATAATATTTTTTTATGTAGCAGTACTTGTAATTTGTTATTTGAGTTTAAAAAAAATATTAAAAGGTATCTAATTTAGATAACAAAATTTTCTGTTAGAAATTGAACCTAATTTAGACGACTTCATTTGTTCATTAACAGAAGGTATGTACAAATTAATAAAGCAAATTGAAGTGCAAAACTAGTGAGAAAAGAGGAAAACAATAAATTGCAAATTAACGTTGCTCGGCACTAGCTGGGGTTTTTGACAACCATTCTTCATGAACTAATCAATAGTGGCCATTTCAATCATTATTTTAGTGGAATTTTGACAATCTAGCTCAACCAAAGAAGCGACTAATTTGAATAGATAGATATAAACCTTTTTTTTCTTTATGTTCAAGCAAATGCACCCTGCATGAAAGCTACAAAGTTGGTACACTGCAATTTATTTCCTCCACGTTTGTTTGTTTGTTTGAGCTTTTATCCTCGGAATCTTTGTATCTAGTTTTATTAACTTAATTGGTGCAAGCTGCTTATATTTTATAAAAGTGCTGTTATTTGTAAATAAAATAAAAAAATATATATTTTTGTTTTATTTTTAACATTGATACGAAATGATAGATTAACAAAAAAATATAATTGAAATTTGTGTATATTTTATATCTTCAAAATTAAATTAGGAAGTAAAGAAAGATAGCAAATAAGTGATTGAGCATATTATCAAGTAATGGCAATCCTTCAGTGTAATTTACACTTCTTCAGAAACTTTCTAGAATGTAGAATCAGGTGGGGCATCTCAATCCAAAGTTATGATGTCTTTAATAATCATATCTATCAAGTGACACATATGCAACAAATGAATTGCTCTGAATAGTTGCTTTATTTGATAAAATCAATATTTCTTTTTTCACCTGACTATCGACTCCAGACCTAACTAGACACTCCCTCCCATTCAAGTGAAGTACACCTGAATCTGACTAGTTCTTAACTCAAAAACTTTGTGTTATATTATATTATATATGGTATTATTTCCCATTACATGTACAAAAATTGATGGCTAATATCTATCTAATAACATGGTTTACCAACCAGCAACATCTTTCAGTTAAAACAAACAAAAAAAGATCATGTAAAGTAATTTGTTAGAGAGTTGGCAGTTCTAACTGCCTACAAATTAACCGGTTATTTGGTACCAACCAGCAACATCTTTCACTTAAAACAAAAATAAAAATGTAAAATAACCTTGTTACTGGGTTAATGGGTTTGCAGTTGTGACTCCCCACAAATCACCAAAACCAATCCTGGCCAGACACGTGTATTTTTAAGAGTAAAATGGGCGTCACTTGAACCATAACGAACCAAAACTTGAGCGACCCAAAACAAATCAACCAGAACCTACAAACAAGCAAGACCCAAAGTATGAGGAAAAAAAAAAAAAACTTTCCAATTTCAATATAATTAATCAAGAGATAATCCTAATCTAGACCCAACCAAACTGACCTAGGCCCAAGATTTTGAAAAGCACAATAAAACCTAGTCCAGTAGAAAACAACTATTGCAGATCAGGCATCACACAACAGACAATATATCAACTTATTTCAAGAATATCAAATCCAAATTCTGCATATATTTGTATAGTGTCCTACATAACATTTATTTTACGGGAAGATCAGAAATTGTAATAACTAAATAAATAACAAAAAGTGGTCATAGTAGCTAAGGCACCAAATTATCGAGCTCGAACTCGCAGGGGAAAAAAAAAAAAAAAAAGGAAAGCAAAAGGAAGAAAAAGGACAAAAAAAAAAAAAAAAAAAAAAAAAAACTAAAAGTACAAAAAAGTGGGGGGCTACAAAAATGTTCTAAGAAGATCTTTCAAGTGCTCAATGTGGTTTTGGAACAAATCCATCCACGGCAAAATTTCGTGTTGCAGCTGGCAGAGCCAATCGGAGGCCATCAAGCTCAGGTTTCGCAATTACTTGACAACCAAGGCGGGACCTACAATCATTTAGAGTAGTAAATATCAAGTTTAAAGGGGTAGGGACCATCTTTCAAAAAATACTAGATCACTGATGTTACTTCCATTTTTCAGGGAAAGTTGTACTTTCCTGCCTGCCTAATGTCATATTTTCTATTTATTTGAGACATGCATGAGATCACTCATTTTGCAGAGAAACTGATACTCTTTTGGAAGGGTGTACACGGACTGCAAAACCCACAAAACAGTTGATATCCATAATCATACTCTTTGTTAAATTATCACTGTAGTCAGGGGCAGGGCCAAAATTTTTATTAGGGTGGGGCAAAATTTTAGGATGAGGCGTAATTTCATAATTATATTGAATCTTTGAGTATATTTTTATGACAATGTCACCCCCAGGCCACAATGTGGCTCCGCCCCTGACTTTTGTAACTGTAATGTTCCCTCTGTGTTTAACTTTGGATTGTTTACATCTGATTTAGAACTTCAATGAAAACTCTGATACACTAATGTAGAAGTTCAATAAAGAAACCAACCAATGCTATCATGTTCATCAGGCAAGTGCATGCACAAGGCACCACTATGAACATCCAGTACCACAAAAAAAAGGTGATTTAAGCATGTAAAAGTGAGATCCTTGGATATTAGCATTGTGATTTGTGTTTCCATGTTACAAAATGGTTTATTTTTTCATCTTATTTTTTTTTTTTTTTTTTTTATTGGGGGGGAGGGGGGAGGGGAGAGAGAGAGAGAGAGAGGATAAAGGCATGTTAGGAGTAAATAACATTAGACAAAAGAAACTGCATACGTTTCAGTTAGGCCAAAGGCGAGATCAAGCATGTCATTTTCTTCATCAGTTGGATCTCCCAGTTTGTTATAGTGATCCACATCCTACAATAAATAAATTTAATTACAATCTAACAGAAGTTCTAACACTGAACAATTATAGGCACACCGTAGAACTTCTCTTATAGAAATTGAGAGTGTTATATGTAATTTTAGTATTGTTTATCGACTTTGAAACATTTCTAGTCTCACAGGTCTTCATCAAAATTCAAGGTTTTTAACGGGAAAGGACAAAACTTTCGTTTGAAAATATCTATCATCATAAGGTTCTCTTAAAAAGGTACATAGTAAACTAAAAACGTACCATCACAATCACATGGCATGTAGAACATGCAAGGGAGCCTTCACATGCCCCTGCTTTTTCCCAAAATATAAAACAAAATAATAAGTCATTAGCTTGTGTCACCTCAATAAGGCCTATAGTGTGCATTATTTACTGTCATCTGTTTTGATGGGACCTGATCATTATTTTTGGTTAGTCCTCTCGTCAAAGGCAGAACATTATTAGTTCATATTTAGTTAATTGTTCACAATCTGGTTGTTTTAAAAAATGTACTGATAATTAAGTTTTTATCATGCGAACAGGATATCACTCTTCCAATTTCTCAGTGTGCCCAATTACACTCTATTATATATATGTGGAGACAAATGGGGAAAAAAATTAACCTTCTAGTTCTATGTCATTTTCATGAGCTGCCTCTAACATAGACATTCCAATTGGAACTTTTATATGCTTCTCCTCCCCATGCTTATCCACAAATGTCACAGAAATCCTTCAGATTTTCAATCAACCCCAAAGTATAACATTATTTCAAATAATGGCCAAAAATCAATGTATCTCTGTGAAGTTTAACAAATTAAAGTAGGAGGTCTTACGTTTCATTTGATTGGTTTCCATCTGATTGAGCTTTATCACTAGTGGTTGTATCAGTAGAGAAGAAAAATCTTGTCTGAAATCATCATTAATTCAATGTCTTAAGGAAGAAGAATGAACAGTCTCATATGCATATACCCAATGGTACTTTTTGGCTATGTCAAATCATTATCATTTGCTAAAATGAAGCCCAATAAAGCCTCAATTTAGTTCCAACTGTAGATTTAAGCCTTGACTGAAGATACTATTGCCCTAGTCAAGCCCCAAAATGAGCTTCATATTTGTGATCAAATTCAATTAAACATGTAGCTATAATAGAACTGAAAAGGTAAATGAACAAACCATAGGGTTCAAAAAACGATTTTGATCACTACTTCTGGAGATGCTTCTCTTAGTAACAGAATTTTGAGCTGTGTCACAAAATTTCAAATTACACATCAGTATATACCCAAAAAAATTACAACGTGGATTCTTCACAAACTAGAAGAAATCAATGTTTAAACATACAAACATTATTAGCCTTCAGCAATTTGACATTTACTGGTGTAGGGTATTGTAAGAATATTTGGTGTTTCAGCTTAAAATGAGCCTCACTTAAGCAACTAAGGTTAGTAAGCAAAACTAAACCCTAATAAGGTCTTAAGAATTTTCATACTATACTGGTACTATTTAGGTAAACGAGGAACGGTACAGCTACACTACTCACCATCCAGCATGAATCAAACGGCTAAAATCTCCAATCAAGTACCAAAAATTTCCTAAATTCCCACAGAAAACAGACAAAATCGGGAATAGAAAGCAAAAGGAGAGAGAACTAACTGAGTGTGGTCTCGTTCAAGATGCGAAATCCCAGGCGAGAGATTCTAGAAAACATGGTTGCAATTGGAGAACTCGCCTGTCAATTGTGTTCTCAATGAGCAGATAGAAACAAACAAAAATAACATCTCTAGTGGAGACGAGGCGAGCTCGAGCCTCACTCTGCCTACTTAGTAGGCCTGCTAATGAGCAGGATTTGGTTCATACTCGGTTCGGCCCGAATCAAAATTTATATGATAATTGTCCAGTTCATAACCGGTCCGAAATTGAGGAATTTCTGTGCATGCTCAGTTGGTTCAATTTTGTTCATTACAAAGCCCAGTTTGTTACTGACCCTGTTCGGACAAAATTGTATGGACAACGAAAGGGCTTTGAATGGATAACATATATGGACAATTAATGTGGACAGGAAAGGAGACATGAAGATTAGGAAATATGTGACAATTAATCTGTTCACTAAAATTAGGAAATACTAGCAAAAAGCCTCGCTTTGCTTCGGCATGGATAATAAAAATAAAGTATAGAAAAGAAAACATAGTGCATATCATAAAGCAAAGCATATAATTAAAATGTAATAAGATGACCATAAAAAATAAAACATAGTACATATCGTAGTTTCATAGTTTTAGATTTTTTTTGCTAAGCAAAGAAATATTATGTTTGGCGGAGGTATAAGCGGGGTTATAATTTTGTATTATCCATACGTCAAAGTGGTATCAAACACAGTCATTCTAAGTGTTTCTAGGGGAACGGACTGGAGGTGCACTCACTCTTTCTTATTTTTTGCCTTGTTGTCATCACCAATCACCACTGCAAAAATGAACAAAATATGATTTATGTTGATTGGAAATGCTGATTTTTCTTTCATTCACTTTTCCAGTTCATAACTTTTTTCTTATGTATAAAACTTCTCCATAGAGATGGGTAGTGTTAAATATGCTATGATGGAGTATCTCTCATGCTACATTAGTTGTACCTCAGCTTAGGCCCCATTATGTTAATTATGGTACCAGACTACATCTTTTTATTTACAATTAGCAGTTATGTATTCACTAATAACTATAACTCCATCCAATCCTTATTGGTATGACAATATGCACTCCTAGACTCTAAAGAAAGCTCATGCTAGAAATCAATCTCTTGAGAAATGTATTTTATTCTCTACAAATTTTGTTTATTTTACCTTGTTTGTGGTTTTTTTGGTTGGATGCTCCACATATAATTGTTTCCGTGTATCCTTCACTTCCCTGCAACATAAATATTTTTTTTTCAAAAAAAAAGAACATTATGTTGATTTGGCTTTATATATAAAAAATAGGACTTGTTATTGTTTATTTCTTTCTTTATTCAAAACAAACCAGTAGGTCATTACTGTTTACCGGTATCCTTCTTTAGAACTATTAATCCTATTACATTAATCTGTATCCCCCTATAGTTAAGTACGTACCTAAATAGATTTTATTCCAAACATATTACATAAAAGGAGAAGCTGTTATTGTTATTTCTCTAATAGCGTAATAGGTTATAATAATTTTACACGAAGGATCCCGATTTTCCTATATGGTTAGTGCAGTTGATTAAGTTTTTCAACTGAAACAACAAAAAGGAAAGTAAGTTCTTCAGCTGAAAATTATATTGCAAATAAAAATTCTAATGACCAAATTAATGAAGAGAAAAAATTACATTATAAGAGATGCCTTTACACTTACAAGGAATTAGAAGTAGCAATACTCATGCCTTGATATTGAGACAAATGATCTAAAAGAATAGGCCATAGCAGCATATATACATGAAACTATTAAAGATTAATAAACCAATAGCATATAGAACCACCATATCTTTGTCTATTTCAGTTAATAAAACTATTAAAAGATTGAAAACAAAATCTAATTTGTATACACATTTTTCATATCATTTCCACAATTTCCTAGAAATATGACATAAATGATTAAGTTGCTTTTGTAACCTTAATAAATTATCACAGTTTTTGTGAAAATAGCATATAAAAGACCATTTTTTTAAAGTTGAGTTGTACCTCATATTATATTCTTTATTTTTGCAAAACCCTTTTTATTATGCATGCGACTTTGCACCATGGTCCTCTGACCAGTTCAAATTCTCAACCTGGGGAATTTTGTAAATTTTACCCTTTATGTATTATTTCTTGTAAATAAGCCCCTGGAACTGGCCAGATTTTATGTAAGGACAGGTACGTACCAATATTTTAAATGAAAGAAAACGAAGAGAAAGGCTTTGTATGTTTCTATGTCAAAACTTATCAGTGAGGAGATGTTGTACAATACTGTGGAAGATATTGATTTAGAGATGGGGGACACCAGTTAAAAATTGTTGGTTTCTCAATTTTACCTCTTTTGCACGGATGAACCTGATGCAAGCACACTACTTCTATGAAATGTATTTCCCCTTGTATTTAAAAAAAGAAAAGAAATTGAAAATATAAACAAACAACTCAATCACTCTTTACTGTTAACTATTACTCAAAATTTTGTTACTTGGCATAGAGCCTTCTGCCTTAGCTGGTAAATATATCAGTGGCAATTTTTGTCTTAAAAATTTTAGCTAATTATCCTTTCAAATCAATTGAAGAAAATAACTGAAACAGTCTTAAGCTTCTCAATTATTAAAAAATCATATAAAGAAGATTGTGTTTTACATTTCGTTAAAATAAAACAACGGATATGGGATTCAAAAGCAATAAGGGACACAGAGACATAAATTAATGAATTGAATATCTCAATTATCACCTACCTATTAAGCAAGTTTAAAGTTCGAATCAACAATCAAACAACACCTAAAGTAGCCTAAAGCTCCAATTTTGCAAAACCCTAAACCTTAAAATTTAAAATTGGCCACCTCTTGTCAAAATTGCACTGTTTTAATTTGAAACACTAAACCCCAAAATCTTCCCAATGTGAAATCAACCATTGTTTTAGAACCATTGCCCGAGAAGAAATCCAGAGCAACCAAAAATGTAAATAAAATCGGTTTTAATTGTTACCTCGACCTGTCTGTGGTTGAAATTCTTATTGCGCAGAGAACCGACAACGCTCTAGAGGGTGGAAATCGCTGCAGAGTTTGGTCTGTCGCGCGAGATAGAGAGCAGAGAGCGCAAAGATGGTAGAATTCTCAGGAGGGAAATGGAAGGAGTTTAGGTAAAGACAGGTGTTGAGGAAAGGAAGACAGGTGTCAATGGTAGGAACCAGAGATTGTCAAGAAGTGCTAGATACAGAGTAGATGTAGATCGGACGGACAAAAACAGTTCGGTTACTGTAGATAGTACTGTTCACTCGGCCATCCAAAATTAAACTATAAGATAGATGTGAGCTTAACTGTCAGACCAGACTTGAAGTTGGGGGATGACGGGGTTTTGTTGCATATTGATCTGGCAAAGGAAGGAAATACGTTTTTCAACAAATCAGCCTGTCTCCTTTTCAATCAAACTCAAACAGTGAGAAGCTTGGATAAGCAGAGAAAGATGGGTATTTAACCAAATAACAAATCAGCCTGTCTCCTTTTCAATCAAACTCAAACAGTGAAAAATAAGTTTGGCTTATTATATTAGTACCTTGAGGGGAAGAGGCGGCGCAATTCAGGCAATAGACGCAAAGGCCACGAGGCGGCACCTGCGCTGCGCGTGATAGAGAGAGAGGGAGAGAGAGGGGTACTGAAAAGGGTAGCGATCGAAAAGGTCGGAGAATAATAAAAAAAAAAAAATAAAAAAAAATAAAAATAAAAAATCAGAGCAAAGTGCGAACTTGGCGAGGTTGCGCCTCTCCAAAACGGCTGGAGGTAAATCAGAGAAGCACGATACGGCAAGAAAAATAAACGAAAAAGGAGAAGAATTGTAAATTGAAGATCTCTTACCAGATTCGGCCCACGGGCCGTGATCCCTGGTCTTTCATCTTTGGACCCGCTATGTATTCATTCATTCAATCATTCTGCTCGCCAGTCGCCAGGCCAGCCAACCTAAAGCTTCTCTGTTTTTCTCTGATTTTTCCAAATTTCTGCTCTAACATTTTTGCTTACAAAATTATTTATGTTGCCTCTCGTATAGCGGTTAAAAAGTATATATGGATCCCACCACCACCAGTGACATAAATCAAATCTAAGATGCACTTTTCTCTCCCCCTCCTCTCATACAAATTCAAATTAAAGGAAAGGTCAAACCGAACAAGCCAAAACAGCAATCCCATGCAGATTTAGCCATTACAAATCACTTTTACGCATGTAGGTTCGGGTTCCCATGCATAACATGAAGAATTGATAATATACACACAACACAACACAACACAGCTTACACACCAAGAGATAAAAGAAACAAAACAAAAAATACGAAAAAAATTTAATAGAAGATATCTTGCCCATTTCGGCCCTGAATAGACCTGCTAATGGGCCGAAACTCGGCTCAAAACTCGGTCCAACTCGGTCATATAACATAACAAGTCCGACTCAAACTCAGCTCAAATCTGAAGGCAAAAGCCCGACTCATTAAACTCAGTTCGAGCCTTCGGCTCAGCTCGAACTCAGATCCGTCCAAAGCTCGGCCCGAACTCATCGCTTTCCATAAATGAGTCGCTGTTTTAAAAGTGATATCCGAACTCGTCGCTTTAATAAATGAGTCGCTGTTTTAAAATTTCATATCACTCTGAGTGAACACGTCGCCCTTTTAATTATCAGTATTATTTTATAAAAGTTGCAATAAGACCTGCGCATTAAAATTCATATTATACTGACACGTTGCAATATTAATTATAAAGTGAAATTCATATCACATTGATTAAAATATAGTATAATTATAAAGTTCACATTATAACTAAAATTATAAAACTAACATCCTGTGCTTTGTAAAATCCAATAAAAATTCAAAATTCACTAAAATTCAAACAATTACTTCCTTAACATATCACTTAGAAATATTCAAATTAATATCAAGCATTAGAAAAACAAATACAAACAACATATCAATTTGACACAAGATAATTTGAATACTCTCTCTAATCTCATATTCAAAAATAACACAAGACTTTCATTTTCTATAGCTCCAACATGAATGATTCTATAGAGTGTGTATATCTTGAGTACTCTCCCTTCAGTCCCTTCAGCTCCACCTTCATAAATTAGTACTTTTCAGAAAAGAAAAAATAACCTTTTGTTTAGTACCAGTACTTCCCAGTTCCAAATTTCTAAATACCAAGTTATATCAAACAGCAGAAATTGGCCTGGTACCAAATTTAATACAAACTCAGGGGGTTTAGGGAACTCAAAATTGTAATTGGTACAGTTCTGGTAGGATCATAAATTTCTGGGCTGTTTTACAGTCCATTTCTTCAACAAGATCATATAAAGTGAAATTATTAAGTACCTAGCGTACTCTCGGCAAGTTTGCGCCTATTCTTCTGACTTGTTTCTTAATTTTCAGCAATTTTTAGTCCCTGTTCATCCAGACCACTTCTTTCCTTTTCCAAATCAAAATCTGGAAATCAATACAAAAGTATTAGAATGCAGTCCTTGTTTATTTTTTTTTTTAATTTTACCCCAGATTTCAGCAGAGTTACATCAAGAAATCAACTTTTCAATTCAACTTTTATAATAGAAAAGCATACCAGTACAAACTGGTACAACACAAACTTGTCTAAATTCATGTGTTAAACTCCTTTCCAGTATAAAAATCGTCTTACAAAATCAATGGTTAAAGAATATCTTGTTGACCACCGAAGGAGAGGGGACAACTTACCTTGTCAAGAGATAACAGAGATTGCAAGGAGAAGTCACCTGGTCGGTCTTATTCTCCCCTTCTCTTCCTTCTGTTGGAAACTTGCCTGATTGCAGTCACCAAATTATAAAAGGAATTCACATTCAAATGGCATATATACCAATAACATATATACTAGCATAGCCTTGCAAATAAGGAACAAAAATGTGTACCTGCGCAATTTCAATGAAATCTGAATCGAACTTGTTATAGAATGATTCTAGAGCCTGAAAACATATTAAGAAATAATGTTATAATTTAAATAACTGAGCTACAACTAACACAAACCATGCTTGTATTGTTATTTCTCTTTGTCATCTCTATGCATGCAATTATCCTTGTTCTTCACATTCTATGTATCAGTTTTACCAGCTCCAGTACAGATTTCCCTTAAGCATTGTTGTGCTGTGCAGTGATATCATTTTCACACATGCTTACCAGTACAGATTTACCTCACAATAATGAAACTATTTCAAGGAGAAAAGGCTCATTAATTTGGGGGCAAAAAGGTCAATTATTTACCAAGAAATCTCCTAAAAACCAAAAGGAAAAGACAAAAGACATACCAACTATAAGTCGATCGGGGCCGAGACGATGATTGTGAGAAGCATTGGCACGGGCTGAATGGATTACCTGATGAGAGTAAGAATTGAAGATCACAAGCATGGATTATTAAGTAACTGGTAAAAGGGTAGCACAATAATTATACTAACTTCAACCTGGCCAACTGAATGGATTACCTGATTTGAACTACTAACTTGAACCTGAAACAGTTTGCCTGAACCCAATTTTCCCTAAACAAATTACACTAACTAATGCATTTTTCTGCCTCAATTTTCCCTCAAAATCTGAATAATGTTAAAATCAATTTTCCCTCAAAATTTTGGCTGGAAGGAACTCAACCAACATTGGTCTGGTAGCTATTTGCCCCATAGCAATTCTATGTGAAAGGAATTATAACATAACTTTATTTAACTTTATTTACATTTTAATTAACTGGTACCAGTACAAAGAGGCCACTGTGAAAGGAATTATAAGATCACATATCAACAATAATGTGAAAACCAGGCTGATAATGCATAAGAAAGAAGTCAGAACTGCAACTTTCATGAAAATTGATGAAGAACCCTGAACAAACTGAGCATTCATGAAAATTATGAAAAAAAAGGTGCTTAAAAAGGATAAATTAGAAATCCTATCGGTTCATGGTATTTCTTTTAATGGGTTTCATTCAAAATCAAGTATAATTTTCTAATTAAGCTCAAAAGATCTGAGTTTTTATCGGTAGTTAAAACTAAGACATGAAATCGGAGCTAGAGAGTTACCCGTTGAAACAGATTCTTTCAGCAGATTTGTTCAGGCGAAGAGGAGGAGGAGAAGAGGGAGGCGAGGAGGAGGAGGAGGAGCAGAGACCAGGCGAGCAGATTGGAACGAAGAGGAGGGAGGTGAGCAGATTCGTTCCAGTCTTCCAGAGGAGGGAGGCCGGAGGGCGGAGGCGCACGAGCTCAACTTGGAACTCGGCTCAATGGGAACTCGGACTCAGATCGAGATCGGCTTGTTGGACTTAGGGTGATTTATTAATGAGTTCGGGCCGAGTTTGGACTGAGCTCAAATTAAACTCAGCTCAATTTGACTCGTTTCAGGACCCGACTCAAAGTCCATGAGTCGGCCCGACTCATTTAGCAGGCCTAGCCCTGAATGAGTTGTAATCAAAGCTGCTGTGTATGCTGCTTACCAGCGATAAGCTACCTACCTTCCCTTCTCAACCGTCTCCAATTTCCTCTGATTTTTTTCCAATAAAAAATATCTATACAATAAAACCTTGCCCAGTAGAAAACAGGTACTCTAGATTGAGCATCACACAACTCACAATATGGCACTCATTTCAAAAATATCAAATGCCAATTCCGTAAATATTTCTATAGTGTCTTACTCTTACCTGACATTTATTTTAGGCGAAGACCAAAAATTGGGGTACAAAAATGAGTCATAGGAGCTCAGGCACCAATTTATTGAGCTAAAACTAGCAAGGGGAAAAAAAAAAAAAACACTAAAATCCAAAGCAAAATGTTCTAAACACTACAAAAATGTTTTAAGATCATCTTTTATGTACTCAATGTGGTTTTGGAACGTATCCATCCGCAGCAAAATGTCGTGTTGCAGCCAGTAAAGCCAATCGGAGACCATCAAGCTCAGGTATAGCAATTACTTGACAACCAAGGCGGGACCTACAGTCATTTATGGTAGTAAATATCAAATTTAAAGGGCAAGGACCATCTTACAAAAAAAAAATACTAGATCATTGATGTTACTTCAATTTGCAGGGAGGGGGGTGAAATGACATTATCTGCACCCAACAAGAATACAATTATCTTACATGCCTAATAATGATAACTCATATTTTAATGTTTTGAACTAAATTGAGGCTTTATTGGGCTTCATACAAATTATCATACAAGTTTGATAATTAGAATAGCTATTCTAATTAGAATAACCTCCTATTTTATCTGGAGTAGTAGCTATTCTTCACCCACCCAAATTAGAATAGCTATTCTCAAATTAGAATAGCTACTATCCTTGCACTATTCTTGATTCATCCAAACGCACCCTTCCTAATTTGTTCTAAAGAAACAATAGTACCTCTCCTGCTTACCTCATGTCATATTTTCCATTTATTTGAGATATGCATGATATATTTTGTAGAGAAAGTGATACTCTTTTGCGAGGGTAAACATGAACTGCAAAACCCAAAACAGTTGATATCCATAATCAAACTCTTTGTTTAATTATCACTTTTGTTATTGTAATGTTCCCTCTGTGTGTAGCTTTGGTTTGTTTACATCTGATTAAGAACTTCTATGAAAACTCTGAAACTCTATGTAGAAAGTTCAACAGAGAAACCGGCCAATGCTATCAATCTCATTAGGCAGGTAAAATTGAGACCTTGGATATTAGCATTGTGACTTGGCTTGCCATGGTCCAAAATGGTGTTTTTTTACCTTTTTTTTGTTAAGGCATATTAGGAGTAAATAACATTAGACATCAAAAAGTACATACGTTTCAGTTAGGCCAAAGGCGAGATCAAGCATGTCATTTTCTTCATCAGTTGGATCTTCTAGTTTGTTATAGTAATCCACATCCTACAAAAATAAATTAATTACAATCTAATAAAAGTTCTAATACTAAACAATTTTAGGCACCCCTAGAAACCTCAAAATATTATATATCCACTTGAAGAATGAAAACATTCGTACCCTCATGAAATAAAGGGAATATCAGTCATACCCCTACATAACACATGAAAAATATCATCTCATAATTAAGGTACATTAGTGAGAGACAAAAGAGGTGCACCTACGAATAGTTGAATACCTTTTTTATAGAAATTGAGAGTGTTCTATGTGATTTTAGTATTGATAACAGAGAAAGTGAAACATTTCTTGTCTCACACAGTTATTAATCATATATAATTCGAGGTTCTTTACGGGCAAGGACAAAACTTTTGTTCGAAAATCAAGCTCCCATTAAAAGAGGCCCTTAAAATGTATATAATCAACTAAAAACGTACCGTCACAATCACATGGCATGTGGAACATGCAAGGGAGCCTTCACATGCCCCTGCTTTATCCCAAAATATAAAACAAAATAATAAATCATTAACATATATCAGCTCAATAAGGCCTATAATATGCACTATTCAGTGTCATTTGTTATTATGGGCCTGCTCATTATTTTTGGTTGGTCCCCTCATCAGAGGTAGAACTTTATCATTAGCTCATTTTAGTTACTTGTTTAGTCTGGTTGTTTATTAAAATGTACTAATAACTAAATTCTGTTATGCAAACTGGATATCACTCTTCCAATTTCTGTTTTCAAAAAGAGGAAACAAAAAGGTTGTAAAAGAAGAATAAAGGTACAAAATCAGTGTCTCTTAGTGTGTCCAATTACACTCCATGAAATAGATGTAGAAACAAAAGGGGAAAAAAAGAACCTTCTAGTTCTATGTCATTTTCATGAGCCGCCTCTAACATGGACATTCCAATTGGAACTTTTATATGCTTCTCCTCCCCTTCCTTATCCACAAATGTCACAGATATCCTTCAGATTTTTCAATCAACCCCAAGAAATAACATTACTTCAAATAATGGGCAAAAATCAATGTTATTCTATGAAGCTAACAAATAGAAGTAGGAGATCTTACGTTTCATTCGATTGGTTGTTGTCTGATTGAACTTTATCACTAGTGGTTGTGCCAGTAGAGAAGAAAAATCTTGTCTGAAAATCATCATTACTTCAATGTGTTAAGGAAGAAGATTTAACAGTTTCATATACGTATATAATAACCAAATGGATCTTGTTGTTGATATTGCAAATATTATAAATTTTAGAATTAATGCAATATTCAAGGAATTATTGCCTGAGTCAAGTGCCCAAATGAGCTTCATATTTGTGATGAATTAAATGAAAAATGTATGTATAATAGATTAGAAAAGGTGAATGAATAAACCAAAGGGTTGAAACAACGATTTTGATCACGACATCTTGAGATGCTTGTCTTAGTAACAATTTTTTTCAGCTGTGACACAAATTTGGAAGTTACGCATTAGTCTTTAACAAAAAAAATTAGAATGTGAATGTTGGTTCACATACTAGTAGAAATCAAATGGTTAAACATAGAAACATTATGAGGCTTTAGCAATTTGACACTTGACAGGTGTAAGTAAAATAAGGTTTTGTAGAAATATTTGGTGCATGTTAGAGCATAAATGAGGCTCAATTAAGCAAGTAAGGTTAGTAATGAAAACAAAACCCTAAAATCTCCAACCAAGTATAAAAAATTGGCGGAGAAAATGAGGAATCCTGGCCTGGATAGTATTTAGTATTGTAAAGTGAAAGCACATGCAAGAAGAAGAAAAAGAAATGAAGAGAGAAGTAACCGAGTGTGGTCTCGTTAAAAATGCGAAAGCCGAGGCGAGAGATTGTAGAAAACATGGTTGTCATTGCAGAAGTCAAATGAGCAGATAGAAACCAAACCAAACCAAAGCAAAGCAAAGAGCCTCGCTCACTCTGCCTCTGCCTAGCTCTCCGTTTAGAACGTTTAATACGGACTACGGACTATGGAGAAACAAACCAGACAGAGCTGGTCCTAGGACTCGAGTCGAGAGGACGGCTGGAACAAATAAGAGAAGCACACAACACAGACACAACAATAAATAAATAAATAAATAAGGGAGAATATCATATATACCACTCAAAAACTAAAAAATTACATATTCCCCCTCCAAATTCTGTAATTACGTATTTACCATTCTAAATTATAATAACTCACATATTTTTCCAATTAATCAAAAACTAAGATTAATTATATCTAATGTCATATTAAATATAATTAATTTCTTTTCCCTCTCTCTTTCTGCATTCCCACTTTTCTTTAGCGCCAAAAATTATATCTTCTCCTGCCTTAGAACCTCCTCACCTCCTCAATCTCCTACCTTATTTCATCAAATATTGTTTGTGGTTTCCTCTTTTTGAACGCCATTCTAATCATATGTACCTAGATATTTCTAGTTGTCTAGGAAACCTCCTTAATAATAAACCTCTAAAGCTTCTTAAAGCACCAGCGCAAGAACCTGCACTAGAATAGGAAGAGCCAGACATTCCTTATTTTCAAAATTAAAGTCCTGCTTTCCTACCCCCGGTTTATGCTTCTTTGTTTAATAGAAGAAGTCAGTTGACTTACTCAAGATTTATAGAGATGGTATATGAGGAGAAAGAGAGATCTAGATGGGAGGTTAGAGTCGAATCACCGAGAATCGAGTAAGCACCTTAATCTTGATTTTGCGATAACTCACAAATGAGTCACGCTTCATCAATATTGTCTTTGTCCTAGGTCAATTCAATCAATTTCGCACCTATTGCATTTTTTCAATCTTAGCAACAATGTTGTCGTTGGAAAAGATAGTTAGACCGATTGGACATGCTATGAGTTCTCTGATGAAGACAGGGACTTCAGTTTTTACTATTTTTACTATTTTATGATTATTCAGAAGTTTAGAGATGTGCTTGTAATTTTTCAAAACTATTACTGTACGGAGGTAGAAAATTCAGGTATTGTAGTTTTCTAAGTTAGTTGGGGTAGTTTTAGGATTAATATTAGGTTTGATTTTATTTTATGAATTGGGATTGTATGTTTTCTCAATAAAAAAATTGAATTGCTAATTAATTAACAAAAATTGAATGTACAGGAGATTGGTACATGATCTGTACCAGTATGGTGCGAATATGTTCAGAATTTTTTTTTATTAATGTATTCTCTGGTTCAAATAGATGCATAAATTATTGAAATCCAAACTTAGATTTGAACGCCTTGCTCCAAGAGCTACATGGGAACAGGTCTATTGTAATTAACAAGGGAAGACATAATATGTTGTTAAGGCTCTGTCTCTTGCCATGGCAGCTTCTGCTAAGATTCAGAAATAAAAGAGAACGGGTCAAGGAGAAAGAAGATACTAAGTTAATCTTCGATTAATTACAGTTTTTAGAATATTAAATATAATTGAGTTGAGTTTTGGGTATATTTGTTATATACTAAAATTATATTGGAAAAATATGTGAGTTATTATAATTTAGAATGGTAAATACGTAATTACAGAATTTGAAGGAGGAAATATGTAATTTCTTAGTTTTTGAGTGGTATATATGATATTCTCCCAATAAAAAAAAAGGAATTGTGAAAAGAAGATGGTATTCTTACCTGCTGATTGGGCTGATGGGCCGTGATCCGTGGTGGTATTTAGGCTCTATTGAATTGTTTTAAGTCAAGCTCACCTCACCTCACCTCACCTCACGTAATATATATGCTTCCATTTAATTTCATGATAATCAGGAAACTGAAACTATCAAAGTATCATGAGCTATTGATTTCTTTCAAGCTATAAATACTTCATTTACATATTCAAAGGATTGGCACATTTTATATTGTCTTCAATTTCAATATTGTGGAGCCAAATTGATGGGCCTCAATAATATATATTTTTTGTCAGGGTTTTACCTCTTAAATTGTGTCAAATTCCTAGTATTTTATTTTAATTTAGAATAGAATGTTGTTTCAATCAATTCTATTTTTAGTCTATTTGACTAATTTGCAAAACATACAATAAATTAACTTTTACGATTCTTTCTATTTTAGATTTTATGCAAGTTCAAGATATATGGAATTGCAATATGCATGTATTGAACTGAAGAAAACATCAAGAGAATTATCAAGAAATTAGATTGTAAAATTACAAACTTGGAAAAGTAGCTTTTGATGTTATTTCAGGAGAACGAACGTTATGTAACGTTTTACAAAACATTATAATGTTTTGCCTATGAAAATCCTGCGAAATGAACTATTCAAAATGCCAAAATAGATGAAAACGTTACCAACATTTTAGAAAACATTATAACGTTTTAATTAAATTCAGAATTTCAAAATTGCTATTTTGATCGGTTTGATTTCCAGTGGAGATCGTTATGTAATATTTTACAAAACGTTGTAACGTTTTAGGAGTATTGTTCTCAGAAATTCAAAATGTTGTAAACGTTTTAGAAAAAGAGTTCACAGAAAATATGACCAAATTCAAAATCGCCCAAAACGTTGTATAATGTTTTAGACCAAAAAGCTCTTTCTGGAGCTGTCTCTATAAATAGAACTTTGGGCTCCTTTCCAAAGTAACTTTCTAGCCGCCACTAAACATTCAAAACCTGATTTTCTGTGAGCTTGAGTTCTACCATTGTTGTGAAAGCTTATAACTTCAAATTCCTGAAACAACCTCAAATCCACTTCACTAATCTTGAGTTAGATTCGATTAGAGTGAGCTTTTCAATGTTTCTCTTGCGAACATTGTTATCGAAGACTTTGTTCTTCATTCTAGTTGGACGTGTGACTTCCCGTTAGTTATAAGGGCTCACCGGTTCACAAGTTGTAATCATTTCTAAGTTGGGTAATAGAAAGGTGCACCAAGAAGTTGGTTGCGACGCCCCGGATACGTAGGCCGTTGTTTTGCCGAACTCCGTTAACATCCCGCGTGTCAAATTTCTCTAAACTCTTCTATTTACTTTTTAACTTGCAATTATTTTTTAAATAGAAGATTAAGTGGTGCATTTAGTATAACATAGAATACATTCAAGAACCAAGTTATTGCCTGCCTTTTCCTTATTTAAATTGCAGGCATCAAGCAATAAAGTTGCAGACTGTTCAAATATTTTGTGCGGACCACACGATCCTTCTTGTGTAGGTTCCTTCAGTCGCACAACAGCCCACACAAAACCACATTTCCTTCATAATTGCCATAGGCCACACGAAATTTGCACAGGCCACACGAATTTATGACTAGCCCGCACGGTTGTCCACACCAATGTTGATCTTACCTTATTTCACGATATCTTCTCATATTTGATGCCAGATTTTGTTGGATTGTTTCCCAAGGCATGAAAATGGCTATTTATTGGTAGAGAGGCAGCAAGAAAAGATCATATTTTGTCCCATCTTCTACTGAACCTAATTTTCTACATCTCTCTACTCTTCTCACGCGATTCAAGGAGATTGAAGGAAGGATTGAAAGTTGTTCGAGCTGATCAAAGTGAAGACAAGGGGCAGCAAGCAAGGAGATTGGTGTAGTCTATCCTTACTTTTTTTTTCTTAATTTTTATCATGTCTACTTTTGTATTTCTTTTGGATATTAGCGCACCCATGAGAGGCTAGATTTCCTCAAGGGCTTAGGCTTTAAACATGAACTTGTGTTAAAATCTACCTTACTTGGATAGTTTTCTTTATTATTATTGTTTGCTTGCATATTTGCTCTTAATTTTATTATTCACGTGATTGCGTGACTTGTGTGATTGTTAATTAGTATCTTGTTTAAGTCTAAACAACTTGAATTGATTAGAAGCAAGAATTGATGGTACTAAATTATGTACATGAATAACCTTAGAATTAAGATTAGAAATGACTAAATCTAGTTCTTAGTCCGGAACCACAAAAACCAAAGGATAGATTGAAGGTGAAGGACTTAATCGTGAAACCTCATATTTAATTGGGACCCTTAGAATTGAACCAAATATCGTATGAAGAACTTAATCGTGAAGTATTGGTATTTAGAGTACTATGCTTATGGTCTAGACCACTAGGGTGAAGAACTTAATCGTACCCGAATTATTTAGGCGCCAGGGACGAAACTAGAAACTTTTTATAAAGAGGGCTTAAAATTAAAATGCACAATGTGGTGAGTGAGATTTGAACTGAAGACCTCTCAACTACAAAATAGAGTTTTATCCACTAGACTACAAGTAAATATTTGATTATTATTGAGGGAGGCTGGACTATATAGAAAGTTCTAAAAAAATAAATTCAATTAAATTTCAATATAAATAAATAAAATTTTAAAATTATAAGGGTGGCTTAGCCACCTTTTCAATGTACTGAGATCTGCACCTGTTAGGCACGTCATTAATTTACGAAAGTGACTCTTATTGACACTTTAGACTTAGAAACCCCATCAAAGTAAACATGAATTTAGAAACTGGGTAAGTGTAGATTTGCCCAAGTGATTGTATGCCAACAGTCTCTAGAATTACAAAACTCATTTTATTTGTTTGTTTAATTTGTTTTTGTTACAATTAATTCTCAATCAGGTATTGAACTCACAAAACTAAATTTGTAACAACCCCTATTTTACATTAATTACACATTTTTAGAATGAATTAATTTAGTAGAAAGTAATATTTTCCGTTATTTTTGGATTGATACCTGTTTTACTAATAGTTAGTAAAATGTAATTTGTATCTAAATTATATTCGTGTCCATTGTATAATTATTATTTTGTCTTCTATTTAAAATTATATCGCCAAAATTGTTGATAAAGCAAACAATATTTATTTAAAATGCGCAAAACTAATTCGTAGATATGATGCATGCATGTGGTTGAGAAATAAAACAAGATTTGAATAAAAATGGAGACGCGGGGAATCGAACCCCGTGCCTCTCGCATGCGAAGCGAGCGCTCTACCATATGAGCTACGTCCCCCTACATTAATTCTTCAATTCAATGTCTTCACTTTCTCTATCAACCTGGATCTCGTTTCCTTGCATTACAAATTTCTAACTAACTTTCTTTTTTTTTTGTTTCTTTGTAGGCAGTATAAAGGCACCCCATCCCCATATACAACAATAGGCTCGTGTTGTGTTACCTATGCATTTTCAATTTGTTTGTGTTGGATAAAATCAATACATACAGAGATTGCATACAGGCACAAACAAGTAGTTAAACAAAGGCTGCGCGCGCTGACAGATTTTCTTCTGATAATATATATATATAGTCATATGGATATATTTTCGAGTAGAACTAAGGTACTCTTAAGTTCACCAAGCCTATCAATGAATTCAATTCTAAAACCAATCGGATTTACTTCAAATGAC